>JAHTLZ010003526.1:17814573-17845619 GCA_023846285.1 Phrynocephalus versicolor | reverse complement strand
TTATTATTATTATTATTATTATTATTATTATTATTATTATTATTATTATTATGTTAAGCATTGCTGTGGGATAACAAGACCAGCAGGTGATGTTTGCAGATCCAATGTCTTATATCAAGGGTGACCTGCTGACTTATTTAGAATAATTATGCTTTCACTTATCATCATGGTGGCAAATTTTCAGATTTTGATTCAAAGGAATTACATTTACAGGAATTGTACAAGCAACCTAAATTTCCATTATACATTTTCTGACACTGTATCAAGCACCTCCGATATCGCCTGATATTGGAAGCTAAGCAGGGTCGGCCCTGGTTAGTAGTTGGATGGGGGACCACCATGGAACAACAGGTGCTGTAGGCACCTGGAGTAGGAACTGGCAAACCACTCCACTATTCCTGCCAAGAAAACTCCATGGACATGGAGTCACGAAGAGTCGGTCACGAGCACGACTGTAACACCATCACACACACACACACACACACACACACACACACACACACACACACACACACACCAAGTCGCTCTAAGTTACAACTGTGGCAAAAGTTGTTTACAGTTGAAGGCACTATGAGGCGGTATATAAGCAGAACACTTTGCTCTGCTTTTTGAAAAGAAATGTAAATGTCTGAGAGAAATATAAGTATAGGGAGATCAGAGATATACAAGCAACACACCATGCCACTCCACAAGCACATTGGATACCATCACAGATTCCAGACAGCATCAAACACAATGTAGTAGCAGAAACAGTGGCAGCAGACAAAGACAGTATGACTTTTCCTCTGTAGATGCAAACTGGTTTGGCTGGGTAGGTACTTAGAGAAATTTTGTGTGTTTTTATAAAGATTACCTAAAGCTATGCCTTTCACTTTTACATGATGTGTTTTAGAGATGTATTCTGGTTTGAGTGAGTGTGTGTGTGTGTGCTTTTTAAGGCTATAAGCCTGCCTTTTAAAGAATGTAATTAAAACATTCTTTTTTTGGTATTTTATTGTACATGATGTGCTTGTACAATATATTTATAAGATATGGATGTTGAGCTTGTCTGTTATTTTGAAGTAACTTCCTCACAAAGCAACTGTGATCCCCAACTTATTGGCACAGGAGTTGATAAACTTCAAAATGTGTTCAGTCAACAAACCAGAGGAAATGTAAGAAATTAAGTAAGAATCTGCATTGATTATGTAACAACAGTACAGTAGTACCTCCACTTACGAATTTAATCCATTCTGAATGTGTGCTGTTAAGCTGAACTACTCTTAAGTCGGGGTATCTATCTAAAAAAGTTGAAAAAATAAGTTTAAAAATAAAAAATAAAAAAATTGTAAGTCGAACAGACCATATCTAAAATTTGTAAGGCGGCAGATAAAACGCCAACAGTTTTCCGCTCTTAAATTGAATTGTTCTTAAGTCGAGCTGCTCTTAAGTTGGGGTACCACTGTAGTCCATGTTTTCTACATTTTATGGATTGAGAAAGTACCTCAAAGACTTATATGTTGGCCAGCCTCTCAATGATGTAGTATGCTGTGATAAATGCACATTTTACATGTTTCTGTCTTGATAGTATGTATGTGCATGATATGTGCCATCAGGTCAGAACCAACTTATAGCTGTCGAGAAAGGACTTTCAAGGAAAGTGAGATACTTAAGGAGCAATTTTATCACTTCCACTCACTTGTTGTGAGTTTTCATGGCTGATTAGGGATTCAAACACAAGTCCTAGTCTGTAACTCTGCCCACTACACCACATTGGGTTTCTCTCATTCTCTCTCTCTTACCAAACCTGCATTAAAGTCCACAGTTCCATGCCAATAGGAATACACTGTGCCTCATGGCACAGTAGTTAAACTGCTGTACTGCAGCTAAAACTGCTCACAATCTGAGGTTCAATCCCAGTTAGCAGGATCAAGGTTCACTCAACCTTCCATCCTTCCGAGATCGGTAAGATGAGTACCCAGCTTGCTGGTGGTCGGGGGGCAATGTGTAGCTTCTTGTATCATTAAATTAAACCACCAAGAGAGTGCTTGAAGCTCTATGAGGCGGTATATAAACAGAACACTTGCAATGCACATTGTCAATGCATGTTACATTCTTCATTGTAAAGATTACTTTGGCCATCTTTAATCTGTCTTTTATTGTGTGCTAACCATAATTATCACCATCATCAACAAAATGAGTCAGGTCCATTTTATTTACCTATTTATTCATCAATACTATCAGTGTGCTTGTATGATTTGTATGGCACAACTGAGAATGCTTTGTCATGGGCATTCAGTGCAACTCAGACACCAAGGCCCCCAATCAATCAAAACCAAAACAGGAATTGAGTTCATAGCAGCAGAGGTGAGATTCTACCTAGGTATATCCTCGTTTAGCTAAGACAGCTTTTCAGGAGGGAACTGAAAATATATAATAGTTGCCAAAGTTCGGGTTGCAAATAAGCCTGTGAAGGTGTCCCTAAACCTACAAGAGATCTTGCATCCTGCATAAGACTGAAAGAGCAAAAGCCTTTTTCTGGAGTAATTTCTGCAATTTGTGCAAAACATCAGCACAAAATTAGTATCTTCTCCCTTTAAAAAACTAAGTGTGGAGGCTAAAGGTACACAGACTAAATCTAAAATTATAGGCTGGTGGATCATAAAGACACAATTCATCCTGTGAATTTTTCCTAATTCAAGGTGCCAATAAGTATGGCAATTTTAATATCTGTGAATTTACAGAAATGCATAAATACTGAAAATGCAGAATACCTCCCTAATTTACTGTGTGAGGATGAACGGAGTTAAGATTTACATCTTCTTGATTGCATAATACATTTTGTTAGGACCCAACCCACAGTTGGGGCAGTGACCTTGTTGAATGCTATTTTGTAGTGTTAGGCCCTGCTAAACCATTTTTGGGTCTCTGTTAGTTTTTTTTTTTGGGGGGGGGGGTGCTTTCACCCAATTTATTTGTCAATAAAAATAGGTGCAATACATGCTAAACCTGCAATTTCCCTGAGAGAAAAGGCACGCACGCCAAAGCTGCCTGGAACCACCCAGAAGAAGGAGAAAGAAAAACTAGTATTATTCCCAACAGTGTGTGATGATCAGTGGCAGATGGTAATAATGAAAGACCTAGACTTTGACTCTTCCCATATGTTTTTACAATTGAAGGCCAGCCCACCTGACATCTTGCAGGCAAATAGCTATAACAGGCACATGCTGGACTCTTACTGAACTGAGTTCAGATTTGTGGTGTATAAAACTCACACTCACTATTTCCATCTGCCTGTCCTCAGCCACAGTTCAATGGTATGTTGTCACACAACATACCATTGTCAATGAGTGTATCTACAGGGCAACCATGAAGGTCAATAACCAGTGCTCTCCCAGTGAACCTCTTAATCACCATGCTTCATTCAGTGTCTTTTTGCGAAGATGGTTGATGCTTCACTGCATTGACTGGCATGTAAAATTGTTCGGGTCTTGGTAGAAAGTCAAGTGCAAAGATGTAGATATATAACCATGTGTTCTCTTGTACAGTCTTCTATTAAAGGACAGCCAAAGGACATTCTTCTTTCTAAAACTGATCACTCTTTGAAGGTATACCTCTTCCATAAAGCTAAAGAACTCTAACTGGAGGGAAACCCTGAAATTAGCCATCCATGGTGAGCACTCAGCACCAAGAGAGAAGAATCAGCAGGCACACAGGTCACCTGATCATAAGTCTCCTCCACTCAAGGGAGCAGTGTCGTAATTCTGTTGGAATTATAGAGGATCATTTCTGATGTTTGACTTACAGTATTTACATACTAGGGCAGTGTTGGCAAACCTATGGCACGGGTGCCAAAGGTGGCACTCAGAGCCCTTTCTGTGGGCACCCGTCATCGCCCCTTCACAGCCACCTGTATTAAGGTTAAATTGCTCTATTGGCACTTTGCGAAAAAAAATGAGTGGGTTTTGAATTGCAGTTTGGGCACTCGGTCTCTAAAAGGTTCGCCATCACTGTACTAGAGAGTCTCCGATGAAGTCTCATCGGTCTCCGATGAAGCTGTTTGGATGAACAGCGAAACGTTTCTCTCTCTCAAAAAAGAAGTCCAGTAGCCATGACTCAACTTCCAGATAAACTCACTTGGATGACTGAGAATCTTCACAGACATATTAACACGCCAACAGTTTTCCGCTCTTAAGTCGAGGTGTTCTTAAGTCGGGGTGCCACTGTACCTATGTTTGCCTGCTGTTTTGGTTTTTATTTCTTTACCTGTTTATCTTGTTTGGTTTTGTGAACCGCCCAGAGTTCCTGTAGGAAATTCAGTGTGGTTAAGAAATGCAATAAACAAATAAACAAACAAACCCTCCAAACGTTGACAGAACACAATTCCCAGCATTCCTCACCACTTACAATGCTGGTTAAGGCTGCAGGGTTTTGCAGCAAACCTAACCCCTCACTTCTTCCCGGTCTCTCATTTCTCTCATTTCTTTGAACAATAACTGGAATAGAGCTCATAAGGAGTCCATTAAAATGGAAGTGCGTTTGAAGCCACAAGCTGTCTTTTCAGCCTTCCTCCCGTTGCCAACTGGTGATTTTAGGAATGTTTTTAGAAATACCTGCCAACACAATAATGGAAATCATTATGGTACTGGGAATCGGAGTTACAACCTCAGGAAGATGCCAGAATGGATGGCTCACTCCAGTTTATTAAGTAACAGCATTGATTCTTCTTTGTAAGGAGAACAACAGCAACAGTAACAACAGCAATAGCACTAGCAGCAGCAGCAACAACAACAACAACAACCCCTCGAAATATGATTAAATTTGATGTAATGGCAGAGGTTTTTTTTTTAATTTTAAAAACAGAACACACTTTTCAGGGGGAAATATTTCGACATAATCTCAACAATTTCTCACTTCATAATTTGCCTTCCCGTGACCTTACTTTAAAAAAGAAATATGGCACACAGATGGTCTTTTAAACAGATCCTTCGATTTTGCCTGTTCCCACCTACATGTGAAAAACTCATGGAAGGCTCAGGAGCAAACCTGGAAAACATACTCGAGCTATTGAAGACAGAGAAAGATGCAGAGCAATTTTTAAAGAAAACAAAATTGTGACATACAGTGGACCCTCATATAACAAACGGTTTGTATAACATAAAATCTGTACAACATAAAAAATTCCGGAGATAAGGGAAATTTGCTTAACAGAATCGCCTATGGGCGATAAAAATCCATAAAATTGGTCATGATTATGGATTACTCTGTTTTCAATGCATTCCTATGGGAAATTTGTATAAAGCAAAATTTGCTTCAAGGAATTCCATTTGGAACAAATTAATTCCTTTATACAAGGTACCACTCTATATTATTGTGGTCTATACTAGTCACAGGATATTTAAATTCCATTCACATAGAAATTAATGTCTCGTTATGAGTTCAACTACATTTATTTCATAAATTCAGAGCCTGGAAGTAACTACTTGCAAATAACTCAGTTCCCAGTAACGTCTTACTCTTTGTTGTAACAAGAATATGCAATAAGTTGCATTTCCAAAGTACCATGATGAGTAGTTACAATACAAATGCTTTTTGTTTGATAAGTAACCTTTTCCCCATTAGTTTCAAACATTATCTTTTCAATGCCGCTTTAGAGTATATTAGAGCCATTTTCAAAGGAATTTTTCACATTTTATGTCACTCTCTAATCATTAGTTGCGATTCTTGAAATACATTCAAAGTGCAGTAGCAGAACGAGCTACCATGGACAACTGGAGAGTATGTCTCTTTAATTTTCTGGCCTACCTGAGTGCAGAGTAGGACTGAGGAGACATGAGTTCAAGACTCACTTACTCAGTCATGGAGGGTGAACAAGAGGTGGGAATGTCAACAGTAAACTACTCATTGAAACTCTCACACAAAATGAAACCCCTATTCCAATTGATAACACATAACGCATAGTAACAATAACATATATTCCAGAAAGAACAAAGAAAAGACCATGTGGTCTAGAGAACATTTCATTGATGACTGCATGCAGCACCATCTGCAAAGTGAGGTGGACTTTCAACCAGAGGCGTAGCCAGGATTTGGAGCGCCCGGGGACAAAGTTCGTTTTGGTGCCCTTCCTGCTGCCACCCCCATTGCCCCTACCCAGCAACGGGGGGGGGGGGCTGAACCCTGCCTGCTTTGCCGCTCGCCTGGTGCACGGAGGTGGAGGCGGTAGCGGGGGTGCCATCACCAAGCCTTAGGGGAAAGGAGGATGGCTGGGCAGCGGGAGGGTGCATGCAGGGCCAGCGCGTCCATTAAGGCAAACTAGGCAGTTGCCTAGGGCGCCAAAATGGACAGGGGTGCCAAAATGGACAGGGGGCGCCACCCCGCACAGCCACCGCTGGCTAGCTTGCTGCCGCACTGGCCACCTGTCCCCCTGGGCCCCCGCCACCGCTCGCCCCCCACCCCCACCCGCCCGCAGCCCCCCGCCTCCCCACCCGCCACCTAGGGGGCAGGAAACCCTAGCGCCGGCCCTGGGTGCATGGCTTCCTCCTGCTGCTCCCCCTCCAGGCACCCCCAGATTGTTGGGCCCGGGAGAGATGTATCCTTCAGCCCCGCTAGATACGCCCCTGCTCTCAACATCAGGCATGTGGATTCTTAACATCAGCTAGAAGCAGTTGCAATCTGAAGAGACATCTCCTTGTGCTCACCAGGTAAAAAGCATTTATTTGACTTATCTGGTACCACTAGCTGCATCTGTCTGGTTAAGAAGACAAATTATAATCTCTTATCTTGTGGAAGATTGGGGGGGGGGCTGCTTTGTGTCTGTGCTGTTTCTCCCTACCTCCATAAGACAAAAAGAAACTCTGTTTTTCATGTTGGCCATGTGAGTATGGATGGGTGGAACAATCACGGAATAATTGTCAACCTTTTAGTCTTAAGAGCAGGGGTGCAAAAATTCCAAGCAGGCTACAAAGATGCTCAAGACAGCAGTTTTAGGAGGACTTAACATCACCTCTCACAGACATGCTCCATCAACTTCTGGATTTTTGTCTACAGTCTTTCTACATTGTTCAGGGACGAGTTGTGCTAAGCCTGAAGAAGTGGGATTTTATCCATGAAAGCTTGCAATTTATTTAGTTTTTAGTGGACCAATAAAAGTCATCACCCACACTGGCATTTGAGTAATATAAAGATGTCAGACAACATGACTTGCTTTCCGAATACAGCCACAGTAGTAACTACTATAGCACAACTGCTTCAAAGCACCAACTAAAAGGACATGCTCTTTTTATAAAGAGAAGAGAAATACCCAAAGCTTTGACTCCAACACATACATAGGTGGCCTAGTCAGTTCTTAATCATAATCATAGAATCATAGATTAGTAAAGTTGGAAGGGACCTATAAGGCCATCCAGCCCCACCCCCCCTCCATGCAGGAATGCAAATCACAGGATATCTGCCAGGTGGTTATCCAAGTATCTGTTGAATGCCTCCAGTGTTGGAGCGCTTACCACCTCTGGAAGTAACTGGTTCCATTGCCATACTGCTCTAACAGTTAGGAATAGGAAGTTTTTCCTGATATTCACCAGAAAGCTGGGTTCTCTTAACTGGAACCCATTGTTGCGCATCCTGCACTCGGAGATGATCGAGAACAGATCATGCCCCTCCTCTGTATGACAGCCTTTCAAGTTCAGTTGTACCTTCTATAAAGGAATTAATTCATTCCGAATGAAATTCTGTTAAGCAAATTTTCTTTGTACAGATTTCCCATAGGAATGCATTGAAAACGGAGTAATCCCTAATTGCGACCATTTTATGATGTACAAATTCACCCCATAGGTGATTCTGTTAAGCAAATTTCCCCTCTCTCCAGAATTGTTTATGTTATACAGATTTTATGTTATACAAACCATTTGTTATACGAGGGTCCACTGTATTTGTAAATTGCTACCATATTGCCCCTCAGCCTTATTTTATCATAGCTCAATGTGCCAGGATCTTTCAGTCTTTTCTCACAGGGCTTGCCTTTCAGCCCGCTAATCATCCTTGTCGACCTCCTCCGAACTTGTTCCAATATGTCAGCACCTTTCTTGAAGTGCGGTGTCCAGAACGGGACATAATACTCAATTGGAGGCCTAGCCAGTGCCGGATAGAGGAGAATGAGCACCTCATAGGGTTGTGTAAATTGTATGGTTAATTTTTAAAAAAATCAATAAAAAAGCCGGTGGGAAGAGCAGAGGAAGAGGCTAGGGAAATGGAGATACTGTCCATCGACTTTCTACACAGCTCCATCCTGTTCCACTGGTGTGAACAGAACACAGTAGGAAATCCTGCCATTTAGAAGAGATGCAATGATTTTGGTAATACTTGGAGTCTGTCGTCCAGAGGTATCACCAGCAATTGGGGCACATGGTACTGTCTCCCACCCACTCCTAGGAGGAAGAGAACATGAAGACCCACCTCCCCTGCCCAAAAAAAAAAAAAAAAAAAGAATGACTATGTTTTCGAAAGAAAGAAAGAAAGAAAGAAAGAAAGAAAGAAAGAAAGAAAAGAAAAGAAAATTGAATAAGGCTGAAAGATGTTCTCATTCCTTTTCCTAGCATTCACTGGTAGATTCACCTCTAGACTTCAGTGCCTTTGGGGCAAAGCCCCTGTTGCTCCTTCTTTCTTTGGCAACCATTTACACGCTCTCTTTTGACCTGCTTCGCAAGAGCCTTTTCAGGCAGCGCAAGATTAACGCAGACCACAAACTGAAGGCCAGCTAAATTTGTTGACCGTCACAAAGAAAAATGGGTTTGGAGCAAGCGAGTTGCAACCACAAGCTAATGTGAACAAGCTCTGCAGGATTGCTGTGCCAAGACAACCTGTGTGAACTGAATTATGTAAGCTGGTATGACGACAGTGAGCAAAGGACGGTGAAAGGGTGCCAACCATGTGCCCCAGAAGGGAAGCAAGGAAAATCTCACATTGCGCCGCTTTGTTGGAGATGAACACTTCCTTATGGGTTCAGCTGTTCCTTATGTGTCCAAAACTTTGCCCCACTGGACAGCTTCCCATCCCCCCCCCCCTTTAGAAGCATGTTAACATGCATTTGCTGAACTAAGCATTCCAATTAAGCGCAGAAACCCAAGCCAATCCATGTATCTCTTTGGATCAGTGGAATCATTTCGAAAAACTTTACGTTAAAGCACTTGGTGAATTCAACACTGCAAATCTGGTTATGTGTGTGTGTGTACGTGTGCACGTGTGCACGCACATGCCTTCAAGAAAGGGAGAGGAGGGATATATCTCCCCCCCCCACACACACACACACCACCAGCTCTTCTGTAATGCCAATGCAGGAGCACTCCAGGTAATTACACCTTGTCCTTCAGTCACCTCTGTCCTATTCCCTGCTCACAAATCTCCAAAAGGGGTTTGCCAGAGTTTAGACACAAGGGCCAAGCTTGGACGTTATTCGGCTTTGTGTTAATGCCATGCATTACCAGGGGATTTTATTTGGCCTATGCTGCCCTGTATCCTCATCAAAGCAAGAGACATTAAGATTAAGAGACCATGGAAGGGAAAGAGCAGCCAGGTGGTAAGTGTGCTCAACGCTGTTCACACAGCTTTGTGGTTTTGGACCTGAGGGCCTAACTAAACATTACACGCAAATGCATGTAACAGAACCCCCAACTGTCCTTTTTCTTGTTGTTCTTTAAAGGGAAAAGCTACCAGAGGAGGACGGGTGGGGGAAGAGCGGGACGGCTTGTGGGACAGGCTGTGCGTATCAGCTTAATCCTTCACTTTGTTGATGTTCCAGATCACTACAAAACCAGATTTTAAAAGAAGTTTGTGTGGCAGCCTGAGGTGGGGGGAGGGGGGAGGATTCTGTAAGGACTGCTACCCTATGGCCCCTGAGGCAGTGGCCCATGGGCTATGGGGTAGATGAGATTCACCCAACCTTAGGCTAAGAATTTAAGAAAGAGGGTTGAAATTGGTCTTTTCTTCTGCCCTATCTGTTATAGGGCTGGCAGAAGGGCTCAGTGGAGCGAAAGGTTCAATTCCCCTCAGTACACCCTAGGACAGTGGTGGCAAACCTTTGGCACTCCAGATGTTTTAGGCTACAACTCCAACAATCCTTTGTCATTTGCAATCTAGGCTTGGGATTCTGGGAGTTGGGAGTGCCGAAGGCTCGCCATCACGGTCCTAGATGAACCAGCTTGTGTGGCCTTGGGCAAGCCGTACAGTCCCAGGGCAGTCTGCAGAACTCTCCTCCAGCACCACATTTTTGAATGTATCATTTTTCCCCCTGTTGGATTTATTTCCTGTCCAGTTTTCACAACCATACATGGGTCGAAACAGGGCCTTCTCAGCAGTTGCCCCCAAACTTTGGAATGCCCTCCCTACAGAGATCTGCCTGGCACTGACACTTTTGGCTTTTTGGTGCCAGGCAAAGAACTTCCTGTTCAGCCAACATTTTAATTAGACAGTGTTTTAGCTGGACTCACAAGCAGCAGGGTTTTATAAGTTGTATTGTATGTTGATTGTGTTAAGCCCTATTGTATTTTGTATTTTAATAGTTGTGTTGTTTAATTGTTTTATAGTTTTAATACACTGTTGTATGCCGACCAGAGACCATCTGGTTACATTTTTGTTAATAAATAAATAAATAAATAAATAAATGGAATGAAGGAAGAGGGCCTTGCCTCTTCCCCTAGATTCCTGGGATTTGCCCATCAGCCTGGTCTATCACGACAGGAATACAGCGGTACCTTGTATAAAGATTTTTTTCCAAATGAGATTATGTTAAGCAAAATTTCCTTTATACAAATTTCCCATAGAATGCATTGAAAACAGATAAATCCCTAATCACGACCATTTTTATGCAGTACAGATTTGCCCCATAGGCGATTCTGTTAAGCAAATTTCCTTTATCTCTGGAATTATTTATGTTGTACAGATTTATGTTATACAAACCCTTTGTTATACAAGGGTCCACTGTATATGGACCATGAAATCAAGGCCAGCATCAAGAAAATATTTGTTGGGTCACAATAAATTCATAACACCTGGAACTGGGGGAATAAGGTGATATCCCTTTGATCGGTATTCAGTGCTTCGGCAAAGTGTCCATTAGCATTTGCCAATTATGAAAAATTGGCAGGTTCCTCTCACTGCTTGCCTACAGGGAACCACCGACAGCCATCATCCATGAATTTACTGGATTGCTCCCCCAAAAAGCAACTGTTAGAGTTATATGGGAAGATACTGATAATTCTCTCTTACAGATCCCTAGCTTTGTCAACACTTCTGCATTAGATTATTTGTACAAAACCAATGGACATAGTTTTAAAAATACATTTTCATTTGCTTTCAGGATAGGGTGGATTGAAAGAGGATGTAAATTGGTGATGAGGTGGCCATGCATCCTTCTTGTGGGTGACATGTAAGTAGATATGATATATTGGACACCCTGCACCGTTGTCAATCAGTTTTCCAAACACCAATGAGACACTAGGTTAGACTATACAATTTCAAAGCATGTGTGTGTTATTTTTTATCATTCCTTTCAGTGTTTTAACTTTTTTTAACAGTCCTTGTTTAGTCTGCTTCCTGCCTTGCCCATTTTAATACCATTTTATAAGTGTGATTTCCCCCAACTTACTGTGGTACTAGGAATGGTACAATCAACAGTCCAAAGGACATGTAGACCCAATGGCAAACAAACAAACAAACAAAACCTCCAACCCAACAGCATCAATTTGGTCAAAGTTTACAAAACCCATGAGTGTTGTTCCATTTGGATGTATCCTCATTTCCTGACATGTGAAAGTATCCTTGGGGTATTTGTACACGACCCCTAAACTCCGCCGCAAATGGCTCCCAGCTCCGGAGCTTAAAATTGTTTCCCCACCAGCTCTGGAGTTTATAGATAATTAAGTGCGACCACGCCCACCTAAGCACGTCCCAGCGCACTTTTCAGGTACCTGCTCTCCGGAGGTGAAAATTCCTGATGCGGATATAACGTAGTGACTGACGGGCTCTCCTTGCTTCTGTTTGTTCTTTTTTTTTGCCCCCTGCCCCTTTAAGAGATCTGAATGCAGTGCCGGGACGGCAGAACGGAGGTGAGCGGCATTCTTTTCTTCCTTTTTTTCTCCCTCCCCTCACGCAGCCAGCAGTGTGGAGGGGGTGGGAACGCAGGAACAGCGACAAACCCCTAAGATCTCTGGTCCGAATTTAAGTGGCCAGCGGATCTTAGGGGTCGTGTGAAAAGGCTCTTAGAAAGCAATTTAACTCTCATTCACAGTTCCGACATTATACACACATGGCCTAAGGAGATGACTGCTGTTCACTCAAGAATGAATAGCCCCCAAGTCCAGGCAGGGCTTGTTTCTTTGGTTTGGAATCTTTGCAGACACCGATTAGGTTCTGTCTGCATAAATAAAGAGCATAAACCTCAATCGTTTCTCTCTTTCTGGTTGAATGGCTTTTCAGTGTTGAAGGAATAATGATGGCACAGTGAAAAACAGTCAACATGGCTTATGTAATGAGGAGTCATGCTTCGCTCTCTTGGAAATGCTTTGAGCCTGCCGGTAAAAAGTGTAGGCACCAATGGCCCACTAAATAAAGGGCCAATGGATTTTAAAGGATCTTTGGCTACAGTTTCCTAGTGAAATCCTTTTGAGGAGATTTAGCAGGAGAGCATCCAACGGAAGGAAAAGTAGGATGCTCTTTACAATTTAGAAACAGCAGGAAATTAAAAAAAAGATTTTAAAGCATAAAAGTGGTAGGTAGGGTAGGTAAGTCAGGTTTGCAAATTATACCATCGTTTTAAAGGACAGTAAAATTGGAAGCAGTCCCTGAGCTGCTCCAAAAAGAAATCTGAGAATCCTAGTACAGGATCATAGGATAACTTCAGTTGGAACATACCCGTCAGGTTTCCCGTATTGGCCGGGAAATCACGTTTTTTTAGGCATCTTTCCTGCCATCATCCTGTAATAGTATTTTCTTGTAAATCTCCTGGATTTTATACTTTTTTAAAAAATCCTCTGAATGCCATGGGTTGCGGTAGCCATGTTAGGAGTTGCTGCATGGGCACCACCATGTTGGGGGCAGCTATTGACCATGCTCAAAGCATCAGGCATGCTCAATAGGTGGTAGGGGCAGGGATACTGTAACCACATGACAAACGGTGGCAGCCATTTTAGGGGTAGCTGTATGGGCACCGCCATGTTGGGGGCAGCTATTGAGCATGCCCGAAGCATCAGGCATGCTCAATAGATGGTAGGGGCGGGGATACTGTGACCATGAACCCTTATTTTCAAATCCAAAAGTTGCCTTTTTTGTAGTCAAGAGCCCTACACCGTAGGGGAAGGGGAAGGGGAGGGGGACGGGGAGGGGTGCTTTGTTTGTTTGTTTGTTTGTTGCAACAGAGGGGAAGGGAGAGCTTTTTTGTAGGGGGTTTTGCAGTCAGGAGGGGAAGGGGGAGGGGAGGGACGCTTTGTGTTTTTGTACATTCCACCTCCCCCCTCCTGTCCCGGCTGGACAAAGAAAACTTGACAGCTATGAATTGGAAGAGGCCTATAAGGCCACTGAGTCCAGCCCCTCTGCTCAGTGCAGAAATCCAAATCAAAGCAGCTTGAGAAAGGGAATCACCATTATCATCTTAGAACAGCCACATTGGAAGGGACCCTGTGAATTGTCAAGTCCAGCCCCTGACTAGTTGGCACAGTGGGACATTGGATTCCCAGTCTGCACAGCCAGATACCTAAACCATCGAACTAACTAATGGTTTGACAGACATAATTCTGTATTGCTAACACCCTTCCTAATGTTGTGCTTCGGTTGCATCGAATTAACCCTAGCAAAATGATAAGGGATTCTAAGCCAGTGCATGCATCCAGTCATCTAGCAGCCATGCTCAGAGTAGGGCTTGATATCTGAAAGTAACAATGCTTGCAAACTCCAGGCAGATTGGGGCCATGACCTTAGCAAGCTGTTCTTTTGTTTCTGGACACATCTCAAGTTCTAAATGTTAAACCAGAAGAGGCTAAGCTACGGAGAGCCAAAACAGTCAACACACCTTGCCGAATGAATGCTGAAGAGGATCTCCCCCCCAGATCAGACGCTACAGTATCTCAGTGCTTCCCAGTTTGAGGGTATGACACACACACACCGTGGTTGTGAAGTGTTTTCTGGGGGGACACGGATTGCCCAGTGACACATTTACCATTGACTGGGCCCCCTTTCAGGTATTTGGGGGGGGGGGACTCCTCCAGCACTTCCATCTTTCACTCCACTACAGCTGATAACCTGTTATGGTGCATACTGGAGGACAGTGCATAGACCTAAATCCATGTTGATGGTCTTCTAAAGAATTCTATACACAATTTTTAAAATACTGTATTTATATTGCACAAGTATTAAACGTGTGTGTGTGCGTATGCACATGCATATAATGCACTTATGAGACTATCTAGACCGGCACAGAGTGCAAAGTGCCCTTACATATCGAAGCCTAGGGTGTCTCGGCAAAATAAAATATAATAGATGATGATGAGGATGATGAGGATGATGGGCCCCTTGTCCCTGCATGTACAAAACAAGATCTAGCAGATGGTTGAGATAGCACTTCTGAAGTAGTTGCTTCTGGTCAAAAGTATCTTATTAGTTTTTAATTTTAACTGTACAGTATATCAAACACATCCATAATTTTAGGTTGTACAACGCTCCAATATAAATGACAGGCTGTTTGGAGGTCAGCTGCTTATTCTGCTCTTAGACATGGCAATTTGCTGTGTAGATTATAAAACAAAATTGTACTTGTTCTTATTGTGTGTCTGTAAAGTTTAAAAAGAACTTTTATTGGCCATTACACATTTGGCCTTTAATACTAATTCAGAGAAAGTCTTCAGCCAAAATGATTGTCCTACCTGAAATTTACATATAAGTATGACCTTTAGTGGTTGTTTTCTTTGCAACCACAGGAAAATCAGCCGACTGGTCATGTATCAATTTGATAAAAACTTAACTACTCCCATACCTTCATTTCTTCCCCAGGAAAGCCAGCAGTTTCTTATTCCAGGAATTGAACAACACATCACCAATGTGATCTGCTAGTGCCATCTACTGTGCAGTTCAGCAAGCATGGGGAGGGAGCCATGCCTCAGCCATCTGAATCTAGCTCCAGTAGATTTATCTCCTTTGAATGTCTCATCATGAGTTCAAAAAGACTGATTCTAAATTATTTGGAAATAATCCCCATGGATCATGCTGAGATTTACTCCTAAATTCACATCAGAACTTTAGAGTCTTCTTCCAGATCTAGAATGGCAGTTGTGAATTATAAAGGCAGGCTGGAAAGCAAATTCTCTTCCAGACAAATGTAGAACTTGGGGAAGGAAATGTTTTATTTGATTACAATTCCCAGAACACCCAACCAGCATGATGAAGAAGTCAAGGCAAGATCTTACTATAGGGAAAGCAAAATATCAATTTGCTAAGAAACACACACAGAATCTGGTTATAGCTCTTGGTGAAATCAACAGGCCAATTGAGTCATGACTTAAGCCCTATTAATTTCAAAAGGGACTTCAATGTAACTCTTTCTTTGGAACTGTCTGAGACGTTACACATGGGTCGCCAGCACTTGCGGCAAAGCAAGCATTGCACCCCCCTACAAGATGGCTGAGGTGGAAAAGCTACCTCTGCTTCACCCATCTGTAACCTGCTTGGCTGTCGGAGAGTGTGGGCAGGTGAAATGTCATAAGAACATAAGAAGAGCCATGCTGGATCAGGCCAAAGGCCCATCAAGTTCAGCTTCCTGTATCTCACAGTGGCCCTGCCAAATGCCTCTGGGAGCACACGAGCTTAGATATGTCTCCTGATACCATTCCCCTGCATCTGGCCCTTGAAGTACCCTGGTTTTAGATTACACATTTCCATCATGATTTGTAACCTGTGATGGACTTTTCCTCCAGGAATCTGTCCAATGCTCTTTTGAAGGCATCCAGGCCAGACGCCATCACATCCTGTGGCAGGGAAGAGCATCCCTCTATCCACTTTACTCATGCCCTGCATTATTTTGTACATCTCAATCGTATCCCCCTCTCAGGTGCCTTTTTTCCAGACTAAAGAGCCCCAAATATTTTAGTCTTTTCTCATAAGGGAGGTCCCCCAGCCCAGTAATCATTTTAGTCACTCTCTTCTGCACCTTTTCCCGTTCCAATGTGTCTTTTTTGAGATGCGGTGACCAGAATTGTACACAATACTCCAGGTGCGGCCTTACTATCGTTTTGTACAATGGCATTATAATGTTGGCTGTTTTATTTTCAATCCCCTTTTTGATAAGCCCTAGCATGGAATTGGCCTTCTTCAGTGCTGCCACACACTGGGTGGACACCTTCATGGAGCTGTCCACCAACACACCAAGATCTCTTTCCTGATCCGTCACGGATAACTCAGAGCCCATGAGTTGATAGATGAAGTTTGGATTTTTTTGCCCCAATATGTCATGCCCCTAAGCATTTTGCACCCAAAACAACCACCCCTGTGCCCCCTCCCACACCAAGTGATAGCACTAGAATCCATGCCCTACTAAATATCCTATATAAATAAAGACGCAAAAGCACAATTAAAACCGTTTATTGTTTTGACATTTTCAACACTCTAAACAGTAGGGATATTAAAGTACACTGTGAAGCACATCCGATTGAAAGAAAGCCCCGCTGGGTCCAATGGGACTAACTTGGAAATAATTGGGCATTTGACTGAAGTATAGCTTTTATTTCAAGGACATCTATTTTCTGCAGCCATGTAATTAAAAAGGAACTTCTGTTCAGAGGAGGAATAATGCATTTCTCACTTTCTTGTTAAGCTGCATTTTCCAAATGTTCACTTAAAAAAAAGCCATATGTGTGTATGTATGTATGTACGTACGTGTGATAGACCATGGGTTTAAAAAGTCAAAATGATACATTGTGGAATATTGCTAGACTTTTCACACTGCCTCTTCCTGGATTAGGATTCTCCAAATCACTGCATTGATGTCGCAGGCTGCAGACACATTGGCTTTGACTGGTCCTGTCACGCCACAACCGTTTGTTTTATAATCTTCCTCCTGGCATCAGCATCTTAATGCTAATTGCAACAAAAAGTTGTCAGAAGTTTTCATGTATTTCTGTTGTTATCTGTATGCTAGCCCTCTAGAATGAAGAAGAGGAAAATAAAAATAACAAAGTCAACAACCCATCACGAATTACAGTGGTACCTTGTATAAAGGAATTAATTCCTTCCAAATGAAATTCTGTTAAGCAAATTTTCCTTTATAGAAACTTTCCGTATGAATGCATTGAAAACAGAGTAATCCCTAACTGCGACAATTTTTATGTTGTACGGATTTGCCCCATAGGTGGTTCTGTTAAGCAAATTTCCCCTATCTCCGTAATTTTTATGTTGTACAGATTTTATGTTATATAAACTGTTTGTTATACGAGGGTCCACTGTATTTAATGTTTAAGCAAGATGTTTCGGCATCTGCCTTCTTCAGTTGCTCTGGTAAATTACACTTTTAGCTGAATAGCAAGGTTTCACTTAAACATTTCTGTTTATAAATCACTCTAATTGTATAGAGTGATTAACTGCATCCCTCACACAGATCCAGGAAAACCTTGTCAGAAATGCTGTTTAGTTTTCACTACCTGTTTGCTTGTGTGCACGTACACACACACAGAGACACACGGACACCAATGTATGGCTTTTAATTCTGAACATGAAATTAACTGTACATTATCCTCACCTGAAATTCTTTGACGAAAGTTAAGAAGAACAGTACAAAGCTAAAGGCTACTGTCCATTCGCAGACTGCACTCACAAAATGATACACATAATCCTAAAGGAAAGGAGAAATAGAAACAACAACATCTGCACACTGAATGGACAATAACATGAAACAATAGGCAGATAAGGCATGTAAGCATGGATTAATGTTGGATTCAATGTTGTAATAAGAGGACATCTATTTTTATCAAGACATAATTCTCAAGACTCTTTAAGAAAGCTAAGGGTCAAAGTAGTATATCCTAATGGAAATGCATCTTTCCTCCAACTCATATGCCTGTCCTCCCACAACTAGGTTTTCTTAATGGATTTATTTATTTTATTTATTTTTGCATTTTTATACCGCTCCCATTTCCCAAAAGGAACTCTGGGCGGTTCACACAAAAAGGTTAAAAACAAGAACATCAGTAAAAAAAAAATACATAGATTCTTGTTTCAGCATGCAAATTAAGCCCACAGTTACCTTCCAAGGACAGATGTATGAAGTATGCTAAACAGAAGATATGTAGACGAGGAAAATCACGTGCTATGACAAACAGCCATCTTACACTTCTTGAGGCTACATTTATTTTGAAAACAGACTTGAGTATATTACCGAGTTTGACGCCAAGGGTCCCATAATAGAACAGGAACAAATGAAAACAGATTGCAAACCAGCAGAAGCAACTATTTCTCTCTCTTTTTTTAAATGATGAATTTCTATTTTATTTTTAATGCTTTCTTGCTACTCCTTGCTATTTGAAATTTTGCTCATCAGATAGGAAAGCATTTTAATTTTTTTAAAACCATCTTACAATCTAAGTTACTTTTCAAACCATTCTGAACACAATTTGTCAACCATGGTGGCCTTTCGGGAAGATTTAAGTTTCTCCAACTTTTGTTGCCTCACTGGGGTGAAACAGGAACTCCAATGTCCACTTCAGGTCTACTAGGACACAAAGTTGGCACCATTTAAATGTAGATTCCTTAATGCTACCCTTGCAGCACTCCTTCCACCTTGTGAAGCGAGTACATATACTTTTCTTAGATTGTGGAGTCAGATGCAGTCCCCAAATTCTATTCTGGGATTCATATGGAAATTGCTCCCTCTTGTGGGAGAAGCATGCCTTGCAGACACAGTACTTGTAGCTGATTTTAGCAAGTTGAAATAACTATGAAGAGGGGCATTGTGATCCATGAAAGCATCTACTAATAAAGATGCGAAGAGGATTTTGTTGTTGTTGTTGTTGTACACCCAAAGTCCCTGGCAGCAAAATCAGCAAAAAGAAAGAAAAAAAGTCCAGTGGTATCTTAAAGGTAAGTACATTTATTCAGCATGAACTTTGCAGATTAAGAACCTCATCATCAAAGATACAACATCTTCTATTAAATCAGTGTATATAGTGGATGCATATGGTGGAAGTTGATAGTCATTATCACCACCAGGAGCTTTCTGAAATCTGATTCTCCTCCTACATTTATTCCATTTTTGCCTTCTTCCAACTCTGTGTCTGACTTTTTTTTTTGGTGTAAGCTTTTGTGGACTGTAGCCCACTTCAACAGTTGAATTTAATTTATATTTATGTTACATCTCTGGCTGTACCCAGTTTTAAGGAGCATATAATCAGGTCCACAGCTAGGATCTGTGTCACCAGGGGCAGACATGGAATCCAAGAAGAAGAAGAAGAAGAAGAAGAAGAAGAGGAGGAGGAGGAGGAGGAGGAGGAGGAGGGGATGCAAAATACTAAAAATACAAATACTGTACTATTTTGCCATTTGGGCACACACAGCAGCGCAAGCACCCAGGGAAGATGCCCCACTGTTGTGCCCCTCTCCCATTTGGGGCCCAAAATAGAATGTTCCTACTATAACAGCTGCACTGGCTACCAGTTTATTTCTTGGCCCAGTTCAAAGTGCTGATCATTATTTATAAAGCCCTATACCGGGGGTCTGCAACCTGCGGCTCCGGAGCTGCATGCGGCTCTTTGGAACATTTGCCGCGGCTCCGGGAGGGTTCAGAAATTTCAATACAAAGGTGCCGAATCTCGCGAGGACAGCCCGTCCCACAAGGCTGCGCGAAGCCAAGCGCGGCCACACTCTCGCGCTCTACCTTCCCGCAGGCTCCCTCTTCTTCAGAGCAAGAGAGAGAGGGAGGCGTGGTGGAAAGTGCCCCCCGAACGGCAGCCTTTTTTCTTTTTCTTTTAACTTCAAGAAAACCTCCCAGATCTGGATTGTTGCCTCCCCCCCTGAGAAAAAAAGACGGGAGGAGAAAACCCTCCTTCCTTCCTTCCCCCCTTTCCCTTCCTTTCTTGCTTGGGTGTTTGCTGGGAGGGGGAAGAAGTGACGTGTGTGTGTGTGTGTGTGTGTGTGTGTGTGTGTTGTGTTGTGTGTGTGTGCAACATGGAGGAAAAGAAAACCCTCCTTCCTTCCTTCCCCCCTTCCCCTTCCTTTCTTGTTTGGGTGTTTGGAGGGAGGGGGAAGAAGCGAAGTGTGTGTGTGTGTGTGTGTGTGTGTGTGTGTGTGTTGTGTGTGTGTGGTGGGGGGCAGCGTTTAGACAGGACGGTTCAACGTGGAGGAAGAAAAAACCCCCCTTCCTTCCCCCCTTCCCCTTCCAAGCATTGCACATGTGCAGTTGGCATCTCTCTCTCCCTCTCTCTCCTTTTGCTTCGCTACAGCCCCCCCCAAAAAAAAACTACGGCTTTGCACTAACTTGCCGGGATGAAGCTCCAAAAACGCTGGGGAGCGGGTGCGCGCGCGGCGTGTCTCCGTGAAAGAGAGAGAGAGAGAGATAGATTAGAAATTCCCCTCCTCTCCCTCCTGTACTATTTTTTGGAAGATTTTTAAAAACTGCCCCCCCCAAAAGTGGAAGTGGTGTGGGCACGACGCACTCGGGCTGCGCTTCCCTCCTCCATGGAGGGTGGGGGCGAGAGGAGGAGGAGGAGGAGGGAGAGATGGAGTGTGTGTGTGTGGGGGGGAGAGAGTCAGACCATGGCTGCAGGATCTGGGCAGAAGGCAGCGAGGGCGGAATGGGAACCTCAAGAAAGGCAGCGTGGGGAGGGGGCCACAGCTAGTCTTCTCTCTCCCCACCCCACCCCCGCCGCCACTGCCGCCGCCCTGCTTCCTTGCCCGGTACTGTCAGTTCTGGCCCAACAAGCAAGGGGTTGGTGGCGGCGGGAGCAGGGAGGGGGGAGCGGCAGCGGCGGCAGAGAGGCGAGAAGCAACGGAGGAAGTCGGCTTTTCTTTTTCCTGCGCGAGATCAACTTGGCAGTCAAGGGACGAGGGATGCGGCATGACAGCTAGTTCGAGCCTGCCCCCCCGCCCGAGGAGGGGTCTCTCTTATTAGACTTCCAGTGGCTCCCTCCTGGAGTCAGCCGGTTTCGGTGGCGGGGTGGGGGCACCGGGCTCAAGTTGTTCAGGGGCCCCTGGCTGCCCGGGGAGGCCAACACTGAGCTGAGCCGAGCGGAGCGCCTGTGCGCCCGCTCTCGCTCTCTCCAAAAGCCCGCCAGCAGCTGCCTTCTGCTCCATTCCAACACACAGAACGTGCCTCCTGCGCGCCCACCCACCCCCCAGCCCGGCCCTCCTCGAGACTGGCGGACACACAGCCACCCCAGTTGCGCGCGCGGGAGAACTTGAGGCAGGTGCGCACCTCGATGGAAACCCTCGGGGACAGGGTGGCGGGGTGGGGGGAAGTGGTGGCGGCTCGGGCTCGCCCGCTCGCTCACTCTCCCGGCGCCTGAAGTGCTGAAGAAGCAACTTTCATTGGCTTCCTTCTCAGAAGCCCTTCGGGGGTGCCCGGAGGAGCCGCAGCCGCCGGCGCTCCTTCCCACCCCACCCGAGCCGGGCGCCGGGATACAGCGTGTCCGAGGAGCGCACGAGGGAGTGTGTTGCTTGCGAGCGCCCAAAAAGCCAGGAGCGAGGGGAGGGGAAAATATATTTGCAGTTATATTTGTTTTAAATGTTGCAATGGTTTTGCGGCTCCCAGGTTTTTTCCCCCGAGAGAAACGGGTCCAAGTGGCTCTTTATGTCTTAAAGGTTGCAGACCCCTGCCCTATACAATCTGGGTCCAGGCTATCTGAAATATCATATCTCCCTCTATGAGCCTTCTCAGTGTCTCATATTGTCAGAGGAGGCCCTTCTCTCAGTTCCATTGCCAGCACAGGCACAGTTGCTAGCAACATCAGAGATGGCTGCCTTTGTCAGAGATCACGTTGCACCCCTCCCTTTAACCCTTCTGCTGACAGCTGAATTTAGAGATGGCCACAAAACAAAAATACAATGTTTCATTTCATTTCTTTAGCAGTTTCCTTTCATTTTGTTAGTAATGAATTTTAAAGTAGTTTCAGAATGGAAAGAAATGATTCATTAATGGCTCCCCTGGGTCCTAGAAGGCCACAAAATTGCAGGGTAGCTTCTTTGGACTCTTCCCTGTAAGCCCCCCAAATTTGGAAGACATGTACTCAAAAATACAGATCACAGCCATGTTTTGGCATGGAAATGACAGGATAGCTTCCTCAAGCTCTTCCTATAAGACCCCAAAATTTGGAGCAGTTTGAGGTTCAGGGGGCTGAGTTATTAAACTCCAGACGAAAATTATTTCTAATTGACTCAGGAGGCGCTAATCGCTCACCTAAGGGGGGGACTATTATCGGCTTCTAACTCCATTAGAAATGATTTTCTCCTAGGGGGCGCCTTTGGAGTTTAATAACTCAGCTCCCTGGACCCCAAACCTCTCCAAATTTGGGGGGCTTACAGGGAAGAGTCCAAAAAGCCCCCCCGTGATGATGTTTCATCTAGAATGAATCATTTTGTTCCTAGAGAAAAAAATGGGGTTTTGTTTCATTTCGTAACAAAAGTCCTACCATTTCGTTTCGTAACAAAACGCTGAAACAGCATTTTGTTTTTCATTCTGTACCCATCTCTACTGAATATCCTTCAAATATCCTTCTTTTCAGTCAGGCTTTTAACAATCATTATTGAGTCCCTGATTGCCTTTTTCAAGTTAAGATAGTTTTAAAAGTTTATTACTTTAGCAACAATAGAAAGAAATATAACAATTGTCCTTCTTTTGCCTTCCAATGGAAAGCTCAAAGGAAGTTTTTAATTAAGCAGCTTCTCCAAAGAGCCAATCTTAACCATCTTGAGAAATCTTTCACTTTAAAAGGAAACCTTTTAAATGAAAGATCTTGATCAAGCTAAGCAGAGTAAGTTGAGGTGCAGTGTAGTTCCCTGACTCATAACTGTTCAACCTTTGCACATGGACTCAAGGATCGTGCTGCACACCAATGTCTGAACTTTAAGTGACCCTACATAGCAGATTCATGGTCACTCCAATTTGGCCATCTAGCAACATAGGTTTTGCAAAATACATCCAAAACAGCTTTCTAGTTTTCCTCAACTTCAGTTACCAATTTGCAAAAAAAAATATTATGGTAATTTGAATGACTAAGACATTTTATTTTGCATAAGCTTTTGGAGACTGTAGGCTACTTTATCAAACACCTGTAGAGTTACCATTTTACAACTTGAAATAGATGGATTTGGTCTGATTTCAGTGCTGTGTTCATCTTGGTTAGGACTTTACTTGGTTATTAAACAGGAGACCACCAGAGAATAAAAGGGATCCCCAGGGATACTATCTGAAAACCCAGCAAGAATTTAGAAGCCACACTTTAATTAACAATTCGGGGCTAGATGAATCAATAGTCTGGCCCAAAATGAGTCAGCTTCCTTTGTGTAGTCCACAAAAGTATACACCAAATTAAACTTAGCTGTCTTTAATGTGCAACAACACTTAGATTTTTTTCTAGAATACATCATTCTAACACAAGTACCCCCTGAAAAGCCTGATGCAGGAACTCTGCATAGCGTCAAGCTAACCAACACAGTCTGCTGCTATTCCTTACTTGAAACAGCTTTGAACAGATGGCAGAAAGAAGACATGTTTTACCTAGTAAAGTTTTACCTTTTCACCAGGATTCCAGTCAATTTTTGTTATGGAAATTAGTGAAGCACATGCAATCACTGGAGAAGGAGGAGTTAAAAGGAAACAACTGACTGAAAAAGGAAATATTTCAAATGCACTATACTCTGCCTGTCTGCTGCTTAACTGCACATCACGGAAAACAATGAAATACAGACATAAGTTTGATCCAAGACTTGCTTTCTGGAAATAATAAAGCTCCATTCAGAGAAGGTGCTTCCACCTCATTGGCAGGGGTCTTCTCCTCCTCCTTGCCACAACACAACCTGCCTCATTCCATAGAGTTCCTTAACTTCCTGTGTCACATTCTCATGAAACTGGAGCTGCAGGGGCTGCCAAGGGGAGGAGAGTCCTTCAATTTAGTTTTACGCGCTCACATCTGTATCCGGCCCTTCAATAAATTCACAGTTTCAGGGAGAGAGACCTTTTTAAAGAACACAACTTCCAGGATTCCTCAACCAATATAGTGAGTGACTGAAGACTAAATGGAGTCAACAAAAGTAACTTTTCTAAGTTCTGAACTCGTTGGCCTATTGTGATAAATATAGGATAGCTTGAATTCTAAAGATAATAGCTACACATACTGTACATTCCTGATTCAAACACTGGTACGGTCGTGTCTTTTTTTTTTGCAGCATGGTCATATAAACAAGTACGCTAAACAAGAAACACAAAATGCACACATGGTTTAATTAGTCTTTGAATATTTCACGCTTTATCAGTAGTTTTTAAGTTCAATACTTTTATTTTGAAAATGATTTTGTGTCTCTATAAGATAATGAAATATGCAGCAGCAACCAGGGTCTTGGCCTCCTAGCGTGCCCATAAGCCAGACACGCAATTCAAACATAGCAAAACTTTGTTCTTTAGTTCATATTATCATAGAATTGAGTTGGGAGGGGCCCGTAAGGCCACCAAACCCAATTTCCCTGCCCAATGCAGGTTACTAAAACTGGAGGCGAAGACTTGTGAGTTTAGAAACCATCGTTCTTTCATGGAGAAAAATACTTGTGAACCAGAAAACAAAATGAAGCCTTACTGGTACAATAGAGCTCTAGATGAAAACTACAAAATAACACCCTGAAAGCACATGCCTCTTTTTAGTATGTTTCCTCAATACTTCCTTTTTAAAAAGAAAGGGGGAGACTTCAAAACACTAGATTTAGGGGTGGGGAGCATCTATGATTTGTTCATATGGCCAAGGTATTTCTGAGGCAGCAAGCAAAGCAGTACATCAATAGCCACACTTTGACTATACTTGGTAGGCTTCTGGCCTAATTGGTACCTCACCCTGAGTTGCATGAATCTGTCTACGCTAGTTAATGACAGAGACCTTGTCTACACCGTCTAAAAGAAGCAGACTGGACTAGGTAGGGTTGGCAAGAGGTCTGGTATGCCATTTGGCGTGATCCTCATATTCAAATGACACGAGGGACATAAGAACATAAGAGCAGCTTTGCTGGGACAGGCCACAGCCCATTCAGTCCAGCATTCTACCTCACACAGTTACTGTTTGCTTCAAGGTATTCCCAAGCAGATGTCTTCACCTGCTTATGATTCCTTGCAAATGGCATTGAGAAATATCCTGCCTATCTCTCCAACCCGGAGGATGTCCTTAGGCATCCATAATGATAACCATTGAGACCCTTGTTCTCCATGAACCTCAAGCAACTCTCTCCGGTCCGCAGAAACCCACTGTCAATTTGCCACTAATTGTGAAATGGCTTAACAATAACCTGGCTGAGACTATACTGGCCCTTTTGATGCAGGTTGGTGTAATCTAAACAGGGTCACTTGAGGTTAGGGGAAGGAATGATATACCATTTGGCACATTCCCCATGACTAAATGGCATCTCGACCACAAGTGACCCTCCAGCTCCTTACACTGTCAACTGAACACTTTCCCTGTTCCTCTGTAGAGTGAAAGGGGAAATGAAATTACGATTTTTGCCTCTGGTAGACCATTTTTGATGCACTGAATCACTTAAACTTTTTTTTAAAAAAAAAATCTTTCCCTTATATGTAATGCTGATTGAAAAACTGCCTACAGCCGTCATTACTGGCACTTCACACAAAAGCAAAGAACTGGGTTTTATATTTAATCTAAGGGATACAGTGCAACAGTGATCGTCTAGCTGAGCAGGAGAAGTGTTAAATTTGCTGAAATCCTTAAGTTGGGAGGGGATAGAGTGTTCTTTATTTTGCTATTTCAATGCTCTAAAACAAATCAGTTGCATTTATTTTTGAGTTTTGTTTGTTTGTTTTGTTGTTGTTGTTTTAAAAACTTTACCTGGAAACAGAATGCCCAAAAAAACTGATTTGTTTTGGAACACTGATGAGCTATATTAAACTACTTCATGAAAACAGAAATTGAGAGCAGAAGAAGCCTTGGCAGCTTTGATAGCAACTGCACATTCTGGGAGTGGACCAAACTAGAAGACAACAAGCCCCTAATCAGGGCTCAAAAACGTACATGTTAGAGTGCTCTGGAGACAATTTGCTCCATTTTAGCAATTATGTAATGTAGTCACTGGATAAAAGGCCCAACCAATCTACCTCCACAATGCACCAAACAATGGGATAGATACTGTATCTGTCTGAATAAGCCCTTACTTTCTAAACATCAGCTGTTCCCTTTACTCATTATAGTGTTCAAACAGTAATTCACTGCCATTAGTCAGTGCAATCTGAGTTTCTTTTCCTCTACTTTTTGTTACTTTAAACAGCAGTGAGTTACCTCAGCATGACAAAGAGCCATTTTCAGATTCACTGTCAGCTTGACAGCATGCCTATTGGTTCGTTTCCTGTAATTCTATCAAGTTATTTTTTCTTAACTTAAAAAATTTAACTATTTTCAAAACATTGTATTAAAAAGAACTTGGGAAAAAACCCTCCATGTTTAGTAGACATCAATGAAAATAATTTTGGGAGGATTAATTTGAGGAAGATACAGACAACCCCATGGGTAATAGGAGCTCCTCAAAATATGATAAAATTATTTCTACCCCACTAGAAGACACAAGGGAACTCGTTAAGCAGAACTCATTTTTCAACATACAGTAGTACCTTGGTTTACAATCATAATCTGTTCAAGAAACATGCTCATAAACCAAAATACTCATATATCAAAGCAAATTTTCCTGTAGGAAATAATGGAAACTTACGATGTTTCATTCTGGGACCCCAGATTCCATTATTTCCTACAGGGAAATTTGCTTTGATATATGGAAGACCTGGAGGCTTGGCGTGAGCTTGTCAGACAGGCCAGAGGCCATTGCCAGGTCCCTCCGGGCCTGCAGTTTAGGCCGGAGCTGCCGGGACTAGGGCTGCAGCAAAGGCTGGCCATGACAGCCAGGAGCTGCCAGATGCACGGGCCAAGGGTGTCTGCCAAGGGCCTCGGCAGCAGCACTCACTTTGCAAAACATTGCTCACAAGGCAAAGCAAAATTTTACTTAAAATTTTGCTCATCTTGCAAAGTGCTCATAAACCAAGGTACTCGTAAACTGAGGTACTACTACAGTTTAAATTGGGGAAGGTGGGTAAGACTACACAGTGTGGTGATAGACTAAGATTCAGGAGACCTGGATCTAAACCCCACTTGGCCATGGAAAATCACTGTGGAGTGGGTTGAACTGTTAAAACCACTCTTAAATATTTCACATCTGGAAAGCCCTATGAGGGGGGTGTTGGAGGAGCTCAGCAATGCTGAAGAGCACAAAATGTCCCCAATGGGCGTCATTTTGCCCACAATAACCTTGGGGTTGAAAAGGGAATGATGTAAAATTAAAATGAACTCCAGCAAAATGCCTTTAAATAAATATAAATATGCACATTAACATTTCACCCCCCCCCCCGGATGTTTATTATTCACTAAGTCTTGTAGATCAGATAGGGTATCTTAAAAGTCAAATTGCTTATCTTCACTCTTGTATTAGATATAAATGTATGTTTATCATATATTGAGCTAGGAAAATAGATTTTAAGCTGCTTAGTACCTTTTCCCTTTCCCCCTCTTCCTTTTTCCTTTAAAATCAATAAATCTCTTTAATTAAAAAAAAAGTAAAATGAAGAATTATTGATAACATGGTTAAGCTTAAGTAGGCTAGCTTAATATTGTGCTTTGTTATTTTTACTTTTTGTACTAGATGATGATAGAGATAAGTAAGAGTGAATATAATGATGGAAATGGAACATGTAAATTTGGAAATATCAATCACTTGGGCCAAAATATTGGGAAAATACTTGCATTTGAGCTATGTAACTCAGCAACGATAAGCAATGTATTTGTTTTAACTTGTTAGGTTTAGAAAATTCAATAAACATTAAAAAATATATCAGCCACCCCCCACAATATGGACCCTTGCATTTTCATTATTTGACAAAAGTAATATTGCACATACAGTAGGACTCCCGTATCCACTGATTCATTATCCACTGATTCAGTTATCCATGGTTGGCAGAGGAAAAAAAATAATAATTCAGCAGCCACAAAGCAAGCTGTTGACACCAACAGAAGCTGTGAAACAAGTTATTGTCACAAATAGCATCTGTAAAGCAAGCTACTGTCACAAACAGCGCCATAAAGCAAGCTACTGTCTCAAAACAGCAGTCATAAAGCAAGCTATTGTCACGAAAGAACAGTTTGGGGGTGGGCGGGCAGGCGTTCTCTCTTATCCACGGTTTTCATTATCCACGGGAAGGCCTGGAACCAATCCCCAGTGGATACCGGGGTCCTACTGTTTTTCTATTACTAGTAACTTTGTACTCCCAAGCTCTGTCTTAACCTAAAGGAATACTAAATAACTTCAAAACCATGAAGTTTAGTGACGAAGTAGAAGTATTACAAGAACCAAAAACATTAAGAATGAGATGCAGTCAGCTATCTTATTCATGCTTAGGTGCCTAGACCACACTCAAATACCAGAAAGGATACTGGGAATGATAGCTACTGAAGTCATGACAGACAAGAACAGCCTTGTGTGGCACGTGTAGGGGGCGCACCACTGTGGACATGATCTATATGAGATGATTGTCTGAAGTGAAATGTATATGGCGCCAGAGAAAAATGCCACAAGAGCCCCTCCATCATGGACAGCAGGAACCGCCAGCTCCTGAAATGGGAAAAAATATTACAGTTGCACTAATGCATGCAAAAAAGAGACAACCATGCAAATTCAGATTGGGTAAGTATGTTTTTTAAAGAAAGGTATTTTAGCAAATCACTAAATGTACCCCCAATCTATTGTGGCTTCTAGTTGTAAGTCCTTAGGCTGCTGGAAATGGAAACCCTGATGGAGATGTGTAATCTCCACGCTTAAAACCAGGGTACTTCAAGGACCAGATGCAGGGAAGTGGTATCAGGAGACAGATATCTAGTCTCAAGCACTCCTGGACACATTTGGTGGGGCCACTGTGAGATACAGGAAGCTGGACTAGATGGGCCTTTGGCCTGATCCAGCATGGCTCTTCTTATGTTCTTATGTTACTTCAAATCCCAGAACTCATTGCCCTACCAAGATAAAGTTTCATTGCACAAACAAGTCTGCTCGTTCCATGGATTCCGAAAGTCTCCCTCTGTGGAGGACAGATTTTTCTAACAATTCTCTGCATCCTCAATAAACTCCACTTATGAGATCTTTGGACAAAACTGTGAATGAATGAATGAATGAATGTGCCTGAGAGAGCGAGACCATGAAATTATTTTAAATAAGGCTTAAATATAACCTTGGCTATCATAGTAGGTTTCTTGCATGCAGCTGCAGCCTTTCATCTTAATTTTCTAAACTAAAAAAAAAATCAACTGTATTCACATTATAATTTGCAAACATGTTTGTTCAATAGTCCCTACTTTTCATTTGGAGTTAGCCCAAGAGGAAAAAAATATTCATAGTTTAGTAATTCCTTCCCCACAAAAGGTCAACCCAATCCAATTTTATTTTGCATTGCGCCTTAGGAATGGTTCTCCCCATTCAAATAAATAAGACATTTGTAATCAGAAAGGCAGAGATACGCTTTATATCTCATCATGTGTGTAACTGATTGGGACAAGGAACTGCACTGCTCATGCTGTTTTGGTCCCAGTCCTTAAGACACTACATGGATGCACGTAATACCACATGCTATGACTTGGAAAGCTATTGGAGCTCCTGACTATTAAGGGGAGAAGCTGGCACTGGGAATTTTTTGTTCAAGTAAAATGCACAGCTCTTTAACCCAACTGAAAAACTTTGCAGAACTAGAGTTTGTAACCATGTCAGCATAGTTGCATGGAGTAACTTTTAGGAGAATTCTTTTACAAGTGCAATATGCTGCATGGCATTGCAAAACCAGTTCTTCTATCTTAAAAAAATAATTATAATGGTTTTTTAAAAAGAAACAGTCAGAAAGAATACAGAAGTGTAATTGATTTGATTGTTGTGATGTTCTTCACATTAGGATTCATGATGGACTGACTCTTTCCAGGCAGAAATGATCAAACATAAGGTATACAATAAACTCTTCCGTAAGGCTTCAGCACAAACATGAATAAAACAGAAGAGGAATAAGAATAAGACCTTGTTTTTTAATCATATGGCTATTATATTATGTATTATGTGTTTATTTTCTTATTTTACTTCTTTATTCCACTGTTTATTTAATTTGCATTGTTGCTTGTTTCTTATTTGCATTTATGCAAACCACCCAGAGTTCCTTTGGAGTTCTGAAATAAATAAATAAATAAATAAATAAATAAATAAATAAATAAATAAATAAATAAAGTTTAAGAATCATTTTGTATAAAGGAAGCATGTCTTTATGATTTAGATTCAAGTTTCAAAATCAGATGTTCTTGTTTTTCTTGTTGGCAAACTTCTAAAACGGAATGACTGAGTGGCCCTTCCCAAGGTTTTCTAGGCAGAGAGTACACAGAAGTGATTTCCATTCTCTTCTTCAGGAGGGCAGCCCAATACTGTGCAGCTTGCCCAAGGCTAAATAGGCTGCCTTTTCTAGGATATACAGTTGGGAATTGAACTCACAACCTCTGGGCTCCACAGACAGGTGCCTAACTCAGTGAACGACCCATTCAACTTATAATACAGTTGGGAACTGACTAAAGACAGATGCTCGGATAAAGTTTTTAAAATTTAACTGGGAAATGGGAGGCTCATCACATGATAAAAATTACACCCTACACCTACTAGAAGGCACAAGGAGATTTTCTGAGCCACACTTTAATTTTATAGATAGATAGATAGATAGATAGATAGATAGATAGATAGATAGATAGATAGATAGATAGATAGATAGATAGATA
>JAHTLZ010003526.1:17796059-17811636 GCA_023846285.1 Phrynocephalus versicolor | reverse complement strand
TGTGTGTGTGTGTGTACACATGCATGTATAAGTAGATAATAACTCAACATCACCTTGGTCAAGGATTTTCTAGGTCCACCTGTGTGTGTGTGTGTGTGTGTGTGTGTATTCAGTGTGAGATCATGATGTAGATAATGTTGTTCTTATATGTTTGCCTGTAACCAGACAGATATATTTCAAGCTTTTCCCCCTCTTTACACTCTATGCAACTAATACAGGTATCTTAGCCACACAGTTGAAAAGTGTTTGTAGGCCACATTTATGCTCTTGTTTCTTAAGACTGACAGATGCCCCTAAAAAAACTATATGATTCAGACATGCATGAAAATATTATTGGTGTGTTGGTTTCCTGGGGGGAAAGTTAAACATATATTTAACACTCTTATTTTGAATCAAAGTGGTTTAGATGCTCCAATCATTGTTCTTTTCTAAAAGTTCTGAGAAACAAGTATAAAATATAAAAAACTTACTAATTCTTGCACCAGCTCAAAGGAAAATTCTCTAATGTGTTCTGAGTTCTATATTTACAAATTAACACATGACATCCACCTGACATTCTTCCTGCTCTTGCTTCCACTATAAATGGGGGTAACCCAGGTATAACATGCTAAAAGTTTTGAAAGGAAGTCACATTGTCTTGTTCAAGTCATGGGTTTTTTACCCAGGGAAGGCACAGGATACTACAGAGATGGGCAAGGTATTTATTGCTAAAGCAGCCACTGGAGGCATGGAATGCTTCACATCTACCATGGAATGCATTTCTGTAAAGAGCAAAGTAAGGTCAGACAATGTGGCACCCAATGTGTCGAGAATTTTGTACGGCTCCAACTCTTCAAGTAGCCGTATGGACCTAAAGGTTGTAGATATGGGAATTTGAAAAAAAAAACCACAATCATTTTAAATTCCAGTCTAAAATGGAACAGGACAAGGTGAAGGCTACTTAATGAGCACAATCATACACCAGATCAAGCCAAGGTTTAGGCTAGCCATGGTGAAATATCCTAATTTCTACTTTGTTTCCCCTATACATGGGTGGCTTTTTATTTTATTATTGTTTGTCAACTTGTTTCATAGTTGGCAGCTGTGAACGATGTCACAATTCTCAGTACAGATGTAAAAACTCAGTCATCATAATTGTTTTAAATGCCAGAGTTCAAAAGCAAGCCCTGTCTGTTTCTGACTGTGGTTTGTGACTAAATCTGTGACGATTTCAGAGACAGATAGGGGTGTAGCAAGCTGGAATTCAACAAACTGCAACTTGGCTTATTGCTATGGGCTGGAGAATGAACTCAGAACATACACTGACTTTTAGCTGCAAGGCATTAGTGGTGTGGTAGACTTCCGTAAACATGAACTTGACCAGTCTCTAGGAAACAGTAGAAGACAGGAGGTCCTGCCATGATCTGATCCATGGAGTCATGAAGAGTAGGACACAACTTAAAAGACTGAACAGCTGACTCCCTGCTCATTATACTGTATTCTGCACAGGGTGGCTCTCAAGAAACTGCCAGACCTCTTAGCTCCATCCAACCACGTCTTCTACCTTCTTGAATACTCATGTCCAAGGTGCAGCCTTTGTTCCTTCCCTATATGCAATCTGAAATATCCCAGAGGACTTAGAATTCTTTTGGTGAATTCAGATGAGAACTGCTGCAGATTTCCAAGCACTCTAATCCAAAACATACAAAAGTCCCATGCCTACTGATTTCTGAAGCAGGTTAATTGAATGGGGCAGCCGATGAGAAAGATACTAACATTACTGCACAAATTTATGGCTTTCAAAAAGCATCTCTCAAAGATCAAATACAACCAAAAGAACGGCAGCAATTCTTAGGAGAATTTCATTAATTATCATTAATAAATATTGGAAGTTGAAGCAAGGGGGATTGCTAGTATGTTTGTTTTGAGATCTTAATAAGCTGAAATATTAAAATAAGTCCCAAACAAACTCTATAACATATTTATCACAAAGGTTTTTGCAGTCAACAAGAATTGTTTCTAAATGAAGTAGTCTTGGACTGGCCTATAAGCCTACCGTTCTGTATGCATTTAAGGTTACAAAATAGGAAGAGACCTTGTTTTTCAGGCCTTATAAGGAATCCTCTCTAATACACTCCATAGTGGGTGCATAAAATCTAGAGATCCAAGTAGTTTCCCTAACATATATATAGGATTCAGCTCTCTGTGTGCTTAATCCTTTTGAGAAGTCTTTATTGTGGCGATCCTTTCTACTGATGAGAACAGCAACCGTAAATGCCCTAAGCACATCCGATCTCGCCTAATTTCGGAAGCTAAGCAGGGTTGGCCCTGGTTAGTACTTGGATGGGAGACCATCAGGGGATACCAGGTGCTGTAGGCGCCTGGAGTAGGAACTGGCAAACCACTCCAGTATTCCTGCCATGAAAACTCCATGGACATGGGTCACAAAAGAGAGCCACGACTGTAATGACACAACACACACACACACACACACACAAACCCAGGAAGGTATTGAAAATATCCAGGAAGACCGAATCTGAGTGGGCAGTGATGTTTATCCACTCAGGTTCTGCCGGGCCCCCTTCCAGACACACCAGACTTCCCAGGGCATGGAGAATCAATCACCCACTCCCCCTTCCATTCCCATGGGGCAGCCTTCAGATATAACCCCCTTCTCCCTCTTGATTCTGATGGCTCCCTGCTGGTCTTGTTCCCCCAGGCGCTCTCCCAAAAGTGTGGGGGGGTCGTTCCTTCTCTCGGTCCTTCCAGCGCCGCCTTCCGCGGGCTCACCTGATGTAGGGGAAAATGGGCTCCACGTGGCCATCCAGGACGGCGATCGCGTAGGGGAGGATGAAGGCCGCCGACGACCACGAGACCAGCAGTAAAGGGACCAAGGCGGCGCCGCGCGCGAACCCGGCGGGCATCCTGCGCCTCTCGCTCGGGATCAACGGCCGCCTCTCCTCCAGGAGGGCCGGCATGGAGGCCACGGAGGGCGACGCCCGGCCGGAGTGAAGTCACAGATATGCCCCCTGAGGTCACAAACCTTTGAATTTCGGGACACCTCCGGCGTCGCCTCGTCCCCCCCCCCCCCGGGGCGGTGTGTGTGTGTGTGGCACCACCGGCCAACCCTCGTCGGGAGCGGATCCGCTTTGGGAAAGAGTCGACACGTGTGTGTGTGTGTGTGTGTGTATGTGTGGGTGGGTGGGTGGGTGGGTGTGGGTCCCACACGTGCACCCCCGGCAGAAGGCGTCCGCCTCTCTTCCCCCTGGCAGTCCGTGTTCTGCAAAAGTCAGGTTACACGCATTCAGGTTAAATGCGTGCAGACGGCTTTGCCTCCTGACGCCCGTGGAGCCTCCTTGCTGGGCGAAGAAGCGGAACTCCCCACCCCCACCCCCAACCCGACTGCCCTCGGCGACAGGAATTTCCCCCACCCGGGTGGTTGCGAAATGTTGGCAAAGCCCGCCGCCGGACTCGGCAGCGCCTCGCCCTCCCTAACCCACCCTTCGCGCCGGGAGCGCCGGAGGGAAGTCCTTGTCGCGCGCCGTCGCGGAAGCGAGCGCGCCTTTCGCTTTCGCTTCTGGAGGGACAGCGGCTGGACGAACGTCTCCTCCTCCTCCTCCTCCTCCTCCTCCTGCCGACTTTCGCGGCTTGTGCTTCTTCTCGTCCTTCGGATGCCGCTCGCCTGCACGGCAAGGGAGAACGCGCGCCCAAAGAGGCCCACACAGGACGGGCCCCCGAGTCGTGACTCACCACGATCCCATCAGAAGAGAAGAAGAACGGAGAAAGTGCGTCGACCTCCAGCGAGTGGCTCTCTCTGGTTGCCGCATCAAGGACCGTAAGGGTCACCTTTGCGGTCAGAAGTGAAGATACATTCTGCCTATTTATCACTTGCCCCACTCCGTTCTACATTTGCATGCCATTTCTCTTACACGTCCCTGCTCTTACACATCCCGTCCGGTCAAGCTGCAAATATCGCCCTTTCCTTCCAGAAAGAGCAATAACCTTTGAGCAGCGATGGGCTAGTCCGGGAATACTCCGCTTTGGAGCCAAATTGAATATCCCATGTATTTTCTTCTTTATTTAGAAACTAAGCCATTCCATAGCTTTAAAGCAATCCCTAGAAAACATTGTAACCTTTGAATACTAGCCGTAGCAGATTTGTTATAGTTTGGGCTTTCCTGGATCGGATTCCACTCCAGAGGTGGAAGAAAGGTCAACTTGTATAAATCCATTTTGGGAAAATATTTTATTTCAGTATTCTGTTATCTAACTACTCATGCTTACCCAGGGAGTGTCATTTTTGTGACTCTTTTCTGTTAGCCAAGGCATTGATGTCCAGGTCAAGGTTTGTGACAGGCATCTTTGAAATGTCCTGCTCCTCTGGAAGTCTAGAGCTACCATTGGATTTCACAGTTTTCCTCTTGGAAAAAGTTTGTTCACAGATATCCAGAAGGTGAGTCATGGCAACTGGACTTCCTTTCTTGTGAGATGGAAACGTTTCACTGCTCATCCACATAGTTTCGTCAGTCTGGTGTATGTGGTGCCAAAGACTGTGAACATGCCTAGGGCAAATTTCATTAGGTTGATAAAGATATCAGGTAGAAACCTAAAATACTATGTTCTTTGTAAATGTTCATCACGGCAAAGCAAGGTGTTCTGCTTATATACTTCAAGTAGTCTCTGGGCAGTTTACAGTTTTTAATCACAGTATGCAGGCTACACATTGCCCCCCTCCCCCCGAGCAAGCTGGGTACTCATTTTACCGACTTTGGAAAGATGGAAGCCTGAATCAACCATGAGCCTGCTACCTGGGATGGTGAGCATGGTTATACCTGCAGTACAGGCATTTAACCACTGCACCACAAAAATACAGTACAGTGGACCCTTGTATAACAAACAGCTTGTATAACATAAAATCTGTACAACATAAAAAATTCCGGAGATAGGGGAAATTTGCTTAACATAATCGCCTATGGGGAAAATCTGTACAACGTAAAAATGGGATTACTCCATTTTCAATGCATTCCTATGGGAATTTGTATAAAGGAAAATTTGCTTAACATAATTTCATTTGGAACGAATTAATTCCTTTATACAAGGTAATACTATAATTAGTTTTGCTTCGAATAGTTTTGATTCAGAATACATGTCACACACAAGCTTTCCTTTCCCCTGCATCCTTAGATTCAGTGTGTTCATATACTCTGTGATATCAGTTAAGAAATCCAAATCAAAAATCTATTCGGGATCAGAAACTACAGTGGTACCTCAGCTTACAAATTTAATCCGTTCTGTATGCATGCTCTTAAGTTGAACAACTTAAGTCAGGGTACCTATCTAAAAAATAGAAAAAATGTTTCAAAAAATCAAAAAAATCAAAAAATACTTGTAAGTTGAGCAGACCATATGTAAAATTTGTAAGGTGGCAGTTAAAATGCCAACAGTTTTCCACTCTTAAGTCGAATTGATCTTAAGTCGAGCTGCTCTTAAGTCGGGGTACCACTGTACTTCTTTAATCTTCCGCTCCTGGGGAAGTCCAGAAGTTGAGTCATAGAAACTGGACTTTTCTTCTGAGATCAAAACATTTCACTACTCATCCAAGGAGCTTCATCCAATTTATAGTCCACCTTGGTTTCACACCATCCTGCTCTGAATAGGCTCATTGGGTAGGCAGTGGCCTGAAATGGAGTGTCCAAAAAAACTTAAATGGAGTTTTGGCAAACACCACATACCCATTTACTTCAAACCCACAAACACACTAAGCCAGAGACTCATTCACCCAGAAGACCTGACACCAAAGCACAAGAGGAGCAATATAGTATAAGACAGGGGTGCCCAAACTTTTTGTAAGGAGGGCCAGATTTGGGGGCTGAGAATGTGTCAGGGGCCGGTTGCTCCCTGACCCTGCCACCCCACTGCAAGCCCCACCCACTGACCCCTTGCAACCCCACCCGCAGGAAGGAAGGCGGGGACCAAGGGAGGGAGGGAGGAAGGTGGGGACCAAGGGAGGGAGAGAGGGAGGGAGGGAGGTGGGGACCAGGGGAGGGAGGGAGGGAGGAAGGTGGGGACCAAAGGAAGCACAGGGAGCCGTGGCCACAGGTCGCCCCTTGGAAGAGGCAATCTGTGCGACCTTGCACCCCCAATTCCCCAGCGGTGGCGACGGCTCGCCCGCCAGCCCACCCCAAAGCTCCTTGGCGGTGGCAGAGGCCCGCTGGCCTGCCCACCCCCACACATTCCCCTGCGGTGCCGGTGGCGGCAGACCGCCCGTCCGCCCAGCCGTGCAAGCTTCCCAGCGGTGTCAGTGTTGGCAGAAGATTTTTTTTAAAACAAAAAAAAACATGGGGCGAAGGAGGGGTAGGGAGGGGCGGGCCACCCAGCCACGGGCCACTCAGAATGGCCTGAGGGGCTGGATTTGGCCCCCGGGCCAGACTTTGGGCAGGCCTGGTATAAGATATTTACTGAGCATATATGTGATCCAATTAAGTAAGGAGTTTGCAGAGCTCTACAATGGAGAAACCAAACAGCCATTAAACAGGAGGATGGTCCAACACAGGAGGGGCCAACTTTCTCACGGGACCTCTGGGCAGTTCAAATCATAGAACACAACACACACACACACACACACACAAGGAACAAGGAACAGACAGAACTACATGATTAAAACCAAAGAAACAACCCCGCCCCCAAATATATATATAAGATATAAGATGGTGGCAAAAAGAGAAATGGATGGCACAGCCCCTGGCCCATGGGCTACTAAAATCAACTTGAACTTGAATGCATTTTCCCAACACTACTTCTGTATTTTAACTTCTCCTTCTTCTTGTTCTCCTGTCAGGGGCTGAGTATTATCATCACCACAATGACTTGGAACTCAGCAGCTCTAAACAGCAATTTTGTGCTACATCAAGTCAAATCTATTCAGTTTACATGACCAAAGTGTCTAGTTGTCTACATTTTGTTTTTCTTGGTCTTTAGCATTGTAATACTGCTTTCTTGGTCACCCTGAGATCCAATAAATCCTTTTTTACCCATAAACACAAAATATGAATTGACAATGGAAATATGCAATACCTACACTGATTTTTGAGCTGTATAGCTCCAATGCTGAAGCATTCATAGTGTCACTCTATTAATGAAGACCTAGGTTTCAGAGTTTTGTAGACCCAAGAGCGACATTTCTCATGAACGGAAAGCATATATTAACATCTACACTTAATAATAAAAGTTCTTCACGTGATGTTTATTGATTGGTGTGATTTTCCAAATTGTTTAATTTGTTCCTAGGTATATTTGCTGCTGCCTATCTTAAGCACTATAATTTTAGAACTGCAGAATTGGAAGCAATCCTGTGGATTAGAGTTGGGCATGAACCTCAGTTCGGAGCTTCATGTCAGTTTGTATGCACAGCAATACAGGTGCTGTGCATTCCTTTTCCCCACCTCCCACTCACCAGCCAGAGCATGGTTCTCTCCTCCTCTTCATTGGCTGTTCAGCCAGTCCCCAGCAGGAGCATGGGTTTACCTGGCCTGCCTCCTTGTCTGATTGGTCAGCCAGCCAAGGAATTGGGGCAGGCAAGCCCGTTCCTGCCAGAAGCTGCTCAAACAGCTGCAGATGAGGAGAGCCGTGTAGGCCGGGTGATGAATGGGGAATCCAGGTGGGGAGGCAGGGGACAAGATGGAACAGTGCGCACATGTGCCATCTTGTCCCACAGAGATTGGACTGACAATCTCTAGCTCCATAGGTATAGACCTAAGCCACTAAGCTACCGAGGAAGCCCGCAGTTCTGTTTTGTTGCTACACAAAAAATGCCATTAAATGTAAGATGTATTGGGCGCTACACAAAAATGCAATTAATAAATCCCTCTTCAGAGATGCACAATAACTAGACTTTTGCTTTAATAAGATTTTCGCATCCTACATAGTCATTAAAATGGTACAGTGCATGAGTGGCCATATCAAGTTAGATCTATGAAAATATATTCATGTATAGAATGCTAAATTAGAAGGAAATGAAGAATAAAAGTTAACTGGAGTTTCAACTGATCTGCACTAGTATTGTAACATAGTACTCCATTTGCTTGATTGGATAATTCCAACAGAAGATTGAGGCTGACATTACACACACACACACACACACACACACACACACACACACACACACACAGTGTATCTCATAATAAGCACTGCTTGAACATTATCAGTAGTGCTTTAACAGATGAGATTGTACTACCCTTGGTTGCTAACTGCAACATATTGTGTAAGAGACAGAACTCTGTACTTTGTACATTTGCAAAGCAAAAAACCTATGCAAATATGATTCTGGTAATCGTTTTGTTTGGTAATTATTTTTGTAATAATAATAACAAAACAAGAAGAAGAAGAAGAAGAAGAAGAAGAAGAAGAAGAAGAAGAAGAAGAAGAAGAAGAAGAAGAAGAAGAAGAAGAAGAAGAAGAAGAAGAAGAAGAAGAAGAAGAAGAAGAAGAAGACATCAGCAACCAACTAACAAAACCGGGCTCCAGGAAGAAAGGGCTGGGACAAACTCCCACATAGATTCGTATAGCAGAACTGAGAGATCAAACCCTATGTGGAATAGTTATACTAGTTCCGCCTGCCCCTAACACACACACCCAATCCTATGGCAGAACTGAGCGATCAATGCCAGGTTGTCTACTCTAGGCTATTTCTCTATCCAGTACAACACACTGGGTATCCCACATGTAACTTATTTCTCAAAACATTGTGGGATGTTTCCCTCCTGTGAAAGGCTCCTGTGATGGATCTCGTACCAGACAGAAAATACAGTATAAATTTATTTATTTATTTATTAAATTTATATACCGCTCCATCTAGCTGCACGGCTACTCTGGGCGGTTTACAAAGTTGTACAAATATCAATCAAGAGACACAGTAAATAAACAATCCAATAATAAAAATATAGTAAGAAATAAAACAATATCTATCTATAATATATATTGGCAGGTGAACGTATTTTGCAGCTGCATTACCCAAGTCTGTTTTCCAACGACGGCAGAAACGAAACCTGGGATCGTCTAAGTGCCAATTATGTGCTTCTTGACTGAGCTATCTCACTTCCAAGTACATCTAATGGAACATTCCACACAGTCAATATCATGGAATGCAGCAAAGAAAGTCCCTCCATACTCCATTTTTCAAGAATATTAGCACAGGCAAAGCACTACAGTGTCGCTAGGCTGCAACCTTGGTTTTGATACTTTAATTTTATTTTTTCCCCTTCTGGTAGCATTTCCCCCCTTATGGCATACCATAAAACATAAACAGTCCCAGATTATAAGTAAAAAGGGAAGCAACCAGTGGAGCACAACCAGGCCCTGGCCTCTGGCCTCTAACCTGTGTTTTATGTCCCTCTTCCCTGGCTGGTTGCATCAAAATCTTATCAATGCAGTGAGTGTTTATTTTGCTTTGTTCCCCCCACTCCCACCCACAAGATGCCCTTGAGAGTTTGGCCAGCAGTGGTAATGGTTGGAACAAAGACTCCATGTGAACTGGAGTACCTCCCTTGCACATGGGAGACAGTTCAGTACTCCACTGTGGGTGTAATTGAGTGGAAGTGTATCATAGCAATATAGCTCAGAGAACACACAGTACAGTATACTGGTTTTTATACATCATAGATGGCAAGGAAGACATGGTTGCCCTCTTCCCTTGCTTACCTGTGTAAGATGCTCTATCTCTAATTCCAGTCATTGGAGTAGAGTTGAGGTTGCCACCGAGGGTCTCTGGAATCTCAAAGCACTTGACGGAAGCACAGGTGACATGGGTTAACAATGCGCTCAAGTTTCTAGGTGTCTCCCGGCAATAGACTATTATGTGTAAATTATTCCCCTTTCCACAAACTGTTCTTTCTCCATCACTGTCACCATCAAACTTCTGTGCGGGAGACCACACAGAGAAATAGATCCCATTCTGGACAAGGGCATATCTGGGGGGAGGGGGGAGTGGAAGGGTGCTTTTGCCCCAGGTGCAGCAATCTGAGGGCTCCTGGGGGGGCGCAGGAGGAGAAAGCCACGTGCCTTCCCGCCAGCAGCCCTCCTTTCCCCGGGCTAAGGCTTGGCGATGGGACTGACTTCACTTCAGCCGCCGCCTCCACCACTGCGCGCCAGGCAAGTGGAAGCATGCAGGCAGGCAGGCGTGCAGGGAGTGCAGTGGCTGCGGCACTCTCCTCCTCCTCTTCCTCGCCTTGCTCCAGAGGATAAGGCACATGCTACCGCTGACATGCACAAACACAGACGCCCACCCGCCCCACGCCCAAAGGATTCCCCCCCCCCCGATGCGATGGGGTTGAGGAGAGCCAGGGGTGCAAAAACAACTTTGTCCCCAGGTGCTCCGAAAATTTGCTATGCCGCTGATTCTGGACTGCTTGTGATGCAGTCTGGTGCAACTGTATTTCCAATGAGAGGGAATTGTGCTACGGGCCAACCCTGATCCATGCCCAAACTAGACCTTTTCGGTCTAGCTCAGTGGCTTTCAACCTGTGGGTCCCCAGATGTTCCTAAAGTGCAATTCCCAGAAACCCCTTCCAGCACAGTGAGTGGTGGAGGCTTCTGGCAGTTGCAGTACAGGAACATCTGGGGACCCACAGGTTGAGAACCACTGGTCTAGCTGGAGGGCTTCTACTTTTTGTGGCTAGCTTGGTGGTCTTCCATGAGAGATGGAAGAGTCACTGAAAGAGAGATCACTCCCTGCCAAGCAACCCCTTCCAGTGCAGTCAGACACATACCTTTCCCCGCCATCTAATTTTCTCACTGCGAGCTTAAGAGGTTACTCCTTCTATTTCCAAGGCTAAGGATAATTGGGGTGGGGTGGGGTTGAGTCTACAGAGCAATGGAATTGAATCAAAAGATGATTCACACACAGCATGACTGTATCTTGATGGAAGAGAAGGCAAAGCTTTCCTTTGGCCTGTTCCTTCAGATTCTAGAATGCTGGGAAATGACAGGTGAATGGCTGCCATGGTGACCAAATCTTGGCCAAGCTATGAAACAATGAACCAACACAGAGAACTGACAAAGTTGAATACATTTTTATTACTGTAGTTCTGTGCCCAGATGAGCCTTGATGGTCATATTATTTGTCTCTGGATAACAATATTCCATTTCCTGCCATTAAAGAACCAGGGTGTGATTTTACCTTTTACCTAACTTGCCATTTGCCAACAGACAACAAAAAATTAGTTATGAAAGAAAACAAAGCCAGTTTGGGGAGGGGGGGTTGAGTTGCATTAATAGGTCAAAAGTCATTGTAACTTGAAAGAGGAACTAATTGTCAGTTTTCCTTGTCCATCTTTGCAGTGTTCTGAGAGATGTTTAGATTTTTCTTTGTGTGTTGTGTGAGTACAGTTATGGCTGCCCCTTCGTGATTCCATGTCCATGGAGTTTTCTTGGCAGAAATACTGGAGTGGTTTGCCAGTTCCTACTCCAGGTGCCTACAGCACCTGGTATTCCCTGGTGGTCGCCCATCCAAGTACTAACCAAGGCTGACCCTGCTTAGCTTCCGAAATCAGGCGAGATCGAATGTGCTTAGGGCATCTGGAGTGCATTTCAGCTTCACTTGCCTTTCAATCATAAAAATAATTTGGCCCCTGTGATGCTTTACTTGTGCTGAAAACCAGAGAGGAGCAAGTGCTGCTGATTTAATTTGCTGCTGTTTTCTGTAGTTTTACAACAGTTTAGATCAGCCATTCTCAATGACGGCCACATCTTTTGGTTTTTTTCCACAAGCAGGAAAACACTTTTTTCCCTTCAAGCAGAATTTCCCTGGACATCTGGCTCCCTGAACGGGATTTTAAATATATTGTTGCACATTACTGCTTTGAATGTGTTTTGGTGTGCATTTTATTATTATTTTATTTATTATATTTATACCTCGCCACTCTGGCCATATGGTCGCTCTGGATGGCTTACAACAAGAGAACATAGAATCAGAGAATCAGAGAATTGGAAGAGACCTTGAGGGCCACCCAGGTCCAACCCATTGTCATGCAGGAATCCCCATTAAAGTGCTCCCAAAAATGGCCATTCAGCCTCTGCTTAAAAACTTCCAAAGAAAGAGACTCCACCACCCACTGTGGCAGATCTAACCATCAGGAAGAAGGCAACTCTACCACTCTTATTCCACTGCCAGACAACTCTAACCGTCAGGAAGTTCTTCCTAATGTTCAGTCTTTAAAAATGAGTGCCCTTTGTCCTGGCACTCATTCAGAAAACAAGGTTTTCACACCCATGTTACAGCCTCTTTTTACAAATGCAAGACTAGGCAATACCTTTATAGACCACTAATTAAAAAAAATCACATTCTACTCGTTGCGTCCTGAATAAGATTCAAGGTCCTGGTTTTAATTTATAAAACCCTCCATGGCCTGGGACCTGAATACCTGGCAGAGCGAATCTCCCAGCGCTCGATCTCAGCCCGACCAATTAGAATGTTGCGGGCGCACTCAGTTCGGGTGACCACGCCCAGGGAGGCTCGGAAAATGGTCACCCGTGGCCAATCCTTCTCTGTGGCTGGTCCTATATTATGGAATCATCTCCCGAGTGAGTTGCGCCTTGCACAGTCCCTGCCAGCCTTCAAAAAGGCCTTAAAGACCTGGCTTTTCCAGGAGGCGTTTGGTGACAGTTAATTTCCTTTTTTTTGTCCCACCATCTTGCCATTTTGTTATTGTCGCTTTGCTATTGTTTTTTTCATTGTTTACAATGTTTTATTGTGCTGTTGTACTTATTTACCTATTCTTGTATTGTTGTGAACCGCCCGGAGTTCCTTTTGAAAGACAGGCGGTATATAAGCACTAAAATAAATAAATAAATAAATAAATAAATAAATAAATAAATAAATAAATAATCTTTTGGGGGCAATACCTTCAAGGAATCACTCAACATATACTATGGAAGACTCAGTGCTAGCTGCCCCAAAATCTCTCTGGTGTTGCTTGTGGTTAGGTGAAAAGTACCTAACACTGTATGTTTATTACTGCATGTTTGTATATTGCTTATCTGTAGGGTGGTGCTTCTGACACAAAGACCATATATAGAAGAGCTGAACCACCATGGATCATAAGAACCTGTACATTCCACGCGCGCTCAGCTCGCTATATCTTATATTCTTTCTCGCTCTTATTCTCACTCGCTTGCATATTTGCATCAACGTAACTAATAGGCTTCCCGCTAATTTTTCCGGGGGGGGGAGGGAGGAGGAGGAAGGGGGATCCCTCTCGCCCTCCCACCGGTCACGAGACGAGGTCGTCGCGTGACTCCGAGAGTGAAGCGGCTTCCCGGGAGGCGTCGCCGGGCGCCCGGTGGCCCTGCCGGCGGCCTCTAGGGGGCGCCCGGGCGCCGCCGTCTGGCGGCGCCTGGCCCGCGAGCTCCCGGAAGCCGCGGTGGCAGCAATATCCGCGGCGTCGGCGGAAGAAGAGGGAGGCGGAGGTGGCGACTCCTCGGATTGCCCACCACCACCCCCGCCCTCGGCCGCTTGCAACGCCCCCCGCCGGCCTCGCTCTTGCCATTCACTGCCGCCGCGGCCGGGCTGCAGGGTGATGGTGGCCGGCGGGCCATGCTGCTGAAGCTCCTGCAGCGCCAGACCTATACCTGCCTGTCGCACCGGTATGGGCCCTGCCTTTGCCTCGGAGGCATTGTCCTCCTGATCGTCTCCGCCCTGCAGTTCGGCGAGGTGAGCCGCCTCCCCTTCTTCCCTCCCCTCCCCTCCCCTCCTCTTCCCCTTCCCTTGGCACGGGCGGCAGCAGCGGGCATCCACGCGCGGGTCCCCTTGTCATCAGCCCCGGGAGCTCCATGCCGCCGGCACCCCCAGAACAATTCCCTCTTCTCCCGGGATTTCGGCCGGGAACTGCGCTCTTCTGCCAACCTCCTCTCTCGCCCAGGGCGCCGCTTGCTCTTCTTCTTGAGGGTTCCCTCCACTCCGGCTTGCATTGCCCCTCGCCCCGGTCGCCTTGGCATGCTCCCTGCTGCAAGCTGGCCAGGCCTCTGGGTCCTTAACAGCGGCCTGATCGGCTGGAAGGATTTTCTCCATTGCATCTGCGCCGGGGTGGCGAGAGCCCGCGAGCGAGCGGGGAGCTCTATCTGTTGGGCTGCTGCCTGGCACTATCGCAAGCCCTGAAGTTGCAAAGGAAGCCTTGTTCCCTGCCCTGGCAGTGCCCGCTGAGCACCCGTCCTATGTGTTCTTCTCTTTACCGGGTTCCTTCCATGATGCCCGTGGCCTGAACCCCACCGGGTACCTCTTTCCTTGTCTTTATCAAACATTTTGGTACCATTTCCCCATTTTTTAAAGTTTGATTCCATTCTTTCCCCCCAGAGCTGTACTTGCCTTCATTGTGTTCAGAAAAGCATTTTTTCTTGCTTAATGGGGCTGTATTTATTTTTAGTGGCTATACTGTGGCTCCTAAAAAAGAACACCCATCTGCTTCAAAGAGTTGTTCGCTTGCTGCTTATAACCTTTACCGTCCTTATTTGGGGATTACAAAAGGATTCCTGTAGGGAGCTGTGAGTTACAGTATTTAATAATTTGTACACTACAGAACCATCCTGTTTAGCAGCATAGCAAAATGTGTATGTATAGGAGAGAAAAATCAACAGAAAACAGATTTGGGTTGCCATACCCGTTTTAGGTTTCCTGAAGGTTGAGCAAACAGAGGTGGTTGCTGATTATTTTAATGAGGGAGATTCCTGTGGGTTGCTGTTAATTTCCCTAAAAATGTAAGGCCCAGAGAAGGCCTGCAGTGAGCTTTCTTCAGCCGGCTAAGCACTGCATGCAAGTTCCCATTTTTGCTGTTGATGCTCTGAAACTGATGGATTGCACACCTTCTGTATAAATTGCATCTTTTTTGTGTTCTCCCACTCAGCAGTGGTGGGATCACTTGCAGGGGAGAAAGAGTAATTCATTTCCACATTAATAGCAAAATTCCTGCTATGGTGATAAAACTGACATGCCTTACAAGGTTGTTGTAAGAAATAAAGAGGGTTGTTGCGTATGTACATGTAGGACATGTTCTGTCCAAACTTTGGGGATACATTTCAAGTCATTCCTACTCAGAGTGGCCCATGGGTTTGGGTATGCTGGGTAGGAGTGATGGGGCTTGATTGTCCAAACAACTTGATGAGGTTTAGATTTGGGGAGCCTGTACTAAAAAAAAGTTACGAGTCTGTTTTCATTGTTGCATGATGCTGCCACCAGAGAGCTGGGATCTAGGCACCCACAATGATAGTAAAAGAAAAATAGTGGGACAAAAGGTTATAATAGCATGGCACAAGTCACAAAAGTTGGCTGTGGACAAAGAAAAGAGAAGCAAACCACATGTGATGGCCTCCCCTCTGCCGCCACAAACCCTCAGGACAAGAACTTAGTAACTGTTTGCTCAGACTGTTGTGACTGTTAGATCAGATCAGAATCATGTGAGCTACTCCCCCATATGTGTAACAGCTCTGCTGGCTGCTCTGTTGATAGAAACCATCGGGTTTTTCCTTCCTGTCTCTCCATTTCACTTTTGCAGATCTGCCATTTGGTTGTTGTTGTTGTTGTTGTTGTTGTTGTTGTTGTTGTTGTTGTTGT
>JAHTLZ010003526.1:17764886-17796049 GCA_023846285.1 Phrynocephalus versicolor | reverse complement strand
TTATTATTATTATTATTATTATTATTATTATTATTATTATTATTATTATTATTATTATACAATTTGTTATTCTTCAGAGGGATGGGTTGCACTGAGTTTGTATGTTTCTCCCAGGAGGAAAAAAGAAAGAAAGAAAACAGGTACACATAGGGAAATATAGAATAGCTTTGCAAGCTTTGGACAAATTTGGCACAACAATTACACTGTGATGTATGTGATTCAGTTTGCCACTGTGATGTATGTGAGTTGCATTATGCTGGCTAGGATAACTAATTGAATTTTATCCAATACAAATAAAGCAATACAATTATTTTTAAATGAATTAAATCCCAGGGATCCAAACATTAACAGTCAGGTAAAAGCATAGGAAAACGTTTAGTGCTGTGTATTCCTGTGGTTTGGAATCACATGGGTTAACATACGAGGTAGTCTACTATTTAAAAAATGTGGAAACTTTGACATGCCTTTTTGTTGCAGGATGTTCTCAAGGGGTGACAACAAAGAGTCATTAAAGCAAATGAATCAACACTAGGATTTTAAAAAAACCCCACATAAAATGCAGAGTCACTTAAGGGCAAGCAAAGCAGTACAAATTATTACAGCTGATGTCCTTAAACTGCAAATCACAGAAGCCTTAATCACTACTTCCTGAGCTGGCCCGGGTTTCTGGGAGCTGTAGTCCAAGAACATCTGCGAACCCAAGTTTGGGAGCCACTAGTTTAGAACTTTTGGAAATTTGAAGTCAGAATAGCAGTGATAATGCCCAGCCTGTAGTAGATGGAGAACAACAACAGGAGCCAACTAAACTAAACTAAACTAAACTAAACTAAACACTAGGGCAAACAAAGACAGAAATCATGAGTTGAAAGTAGAAACTGTAGCACTGGAAGCTAGTTTCAGTGAAAAGACAATTCCATAAGGTGTGCCCCATAGCAGAGAAGGGCCTCTCTTGTGCTCCACAACCAAAGGAAACTCATCTGGCTGTCCGCAATAGTAGGAGAAATCTTAAATATCAACACTGTGCTGCTGCATTTTAGAAGACAGTCTTAAATATTCCTTTTCTATAGGTCGTTCTGGAGTGGAGTCGGGACCAGTACCATGTTTTGTTTGATTCTTATAGAGACAATGTTGCCGGGAAGTCATTTCAGAGCAGGTAAGATTTGGAAGAGCAACACTGTTTCCCATTAGGTTTGGGCAAGTGTTCTTTAAAAATGTTTCCGTAATACTTTACATGTCTTTGGATGTATCCTTTGTTCAAGCCAATAGGGGTGAATCAGATGAAAACTTCCTGGCTGCTTTGCCCATATGGCACCAACATATTTATCTCCATTCTCCCAGTCTGGATGAGGTAAATTTCTGCCACTGTGGAGAACACTGTTGAAGGGACAGTGGTGCTACATTTCCCCCAGAACTGTTAGTCAGGGAAAGGGTGAAAACCCTTTTCCACATACAGTGGTACCTTGTATAAAGGAATTAATTCGTTCCAAATGAAATTATGTTAAGCACTTGTACCTTTATACAGATTCCCATAGGAATGCATTGAAAATGGAGTAATCCCATTTTATGTTGTACAGATTTCCCCCATAGGTGATTATGTTAAGAAAATTTCCCCTATCTCCAGAATTTTTTATGTTGTACAGATTTTATGTTATACAAGCTGTTAGTTATACAAGGGTCCACTGTATTTGTGTACAAGACTGTCACCTGTGCTCAAGACCTGGGGTTCAATCCCAGGTAGCTAGCTCATGGTTGACTCAGCCTTCTATCCTTCCAAGGTTGGTAAAAAGAGTACCTAGCTCACTGGGGAGGGGGTTGTGATGTGTACCCTGCATAATTAAATTGTAAATCACCCAGAGAGTGCTTTAAGCACTATGGGATGGTATATAAGCATATAAGCAGAACATGATTAATATTTTGCCTGAAACTACCTATCAGTGTAAAAGCTGCCTAGATGCCCTAAGCACATCCGGTCTCGCCTGATTTCGGAAGCTAAGAAGGGTCAGCCCTGGTTAGTACTTGGATGGGCGACCACCAGGGAATACTAGGGGCTGTAGGCGCCTGGAGTAGGAACTGGCAAACCACTCCAGTATTCCTGCCAAGAAAGCTCCATGGACATGGAGTTATGAAGAGTTGGTCACGACTGTAACGACACAACACATACATACCCCTATCAGTGTAGCTGGCTAGATAGCTTGGTGAGTAGGAACGTCTGGCTGCCAAATCAGTGGTTTTTTGTGAGTTAATTCCCCACCATGCGTTATATGAGAAAAGCCAACCTGTGTTTCACTCAGGTGAGCAATGGGGTCTCAGAGCACCCTAAGAAGAAGGGAATGGTAAGTCAGTTCTGAATACTCTGCAGCTAGGAAACACTAAAAATGGTCACACTGTATTTTGGAACTTACTTGATAACCTTGAATAATTACATTTGAACTGAAGAGCTGGAAGGGACCATATGGATCACTCGGTGCAGCCCCTCACAAGGAGGCACAGTGGGGAATTGAACTCCCAGCCTCTGGCGCCACAGCCAGGGCCCCAAGCCACTACTTAACAGGCATGTCCAAACTTCAGCTCTCCTGAGCATCTCACATGCTTCATAATCCACTAAATGGCACATATGACACAAATAAAGTAATCCATTGAGGTTTATGGTTCAGTAGTGGCTTAAGCCTGACTCTTTCCACTTCTAGTTTAGCACTCAGATGTAGTAGCTGGGTGAAGTACAGTATAGCCTTTCAGATATTAGACCACCATTCCCATGAGCTCTAACCACCATCAATCAGTGATGAGGAATGGGAAAAAGCTCATCCAGAGGGTCATGCTTTGCTAAACCATGCCCTAATTACTGCACTACAGTGTGTCACCCATCTTGTTTTGGCTTCATAACCTGACTTCATTTTTGGTCACCACTGATGTTTCCCCCTCCCTGAGTACCAGGTTTTCTGGTATGTGTAGAGGCTTTGAGAGGGTTGGTCATCCTGTGGAGCAGGTCAAAACATTGTGAGTTCCTTGATGTTGCTGCTTCTTGTCCTAGAAATCATCTTGTCTGGAGCCACCAAGTCCAGACAAGATGTACTGGGAACCACTAGTGGTTTGTAGTAGCTTCTTCAACAATGAAATATCCCAAGGCTCTGATTGAGCCCAACCCATCCAGGGTGACCTTTGCTTTGGATCTTCTGAAAGGAGATTTGCAAGAATGGAGACTATGTGGCTCTCTAGATCTCAATCAGATCAGCGTTTGAAGTAGCTACCTTTTGGATTATAACCCCCAGGATCTACCACTGACCATTCTGATCGGGAGTTTTTGAGAGCTGTAGGCCAAAAGGTAACATGTTGGAGAACATTGGTTAGGAGAAAATGTCTAAGAACAGTAGCTGGTGAGCTAGAATGGAATGATATGGATATGCTGAACATTGCTACTGGACTTAAGACCTATGGAAGTCCTGCTACAGTGTTTAAGGTATATGAGATGTTCAAAGAATGGCTTGCCTTTGCTACTGTATCAGTAATCTTTCATGGTGAAGCAGAATTTGGACCTAGCCTCTTGAATCCCAGTCTGACCCTCTTTTTGACATCACCACAGTGGCTTTTATTGTGTTTTGCTGAACAAACGGAACCAGTTTTTCAGTGCTGATGCCACTGGTTTGACCAGATTTTTTTATTTTTCACGATAGTGCGCAGTCTGTGCTGCTGGAAGATGCTTCTCAGTTTAAACCTGGACAGGCTACACAAGGTTGTCTCCCTCCTTCTGTGTTTGAACTTTGTAGGCTTTGCTTGCCCATGCCAATTGATGTGGTTTACACCTGGGTGAATGGCACGGATGTTGAGCTGATGAGAGAACTGCAACAAGTGAGGAAACAGATGGAAGAAGAACAAAGAATAATAAGGTAAGATACTCTCCTTCGAAACTTTACTGGGGTCCCAGTAAAGCCCAAGTCTGGAGAAGCAGGTGGGAAGTACGAGTCCCTCTCCAGGGTGGAGTCCTTTTAAAGTGTGAGTTGAGCTCTATGGTGTTACTTCACCTGCAGCCTCTTTGGCTGTGCCTGTTGCCACTTGGGGCTCTAGTGGTGAAGCTGGGTTGAAGGGGGTGCTGTGGCTCCTGTTGCGTAACAAGGATGCCATGATTGGAGTATTGCTGGAACATCTGCATTGCCAGAGTCTCTAGCCCCCGACCCCTTCCCCAAACAAATGAGCTGGGCTGGGCAGGAGAAGGGATCTCCATTATCCTCTCTCCCAACCTGCATCTCTGCAGAAACGTAACAAATGAGGTTCCAATGCTTGACTACCTCTTTCTGTGTCTCCCCTTCATGATTGATGGCAACCCTGAGCCCTGCTACTCCCACCTTCTTATTCCTACCCTCACATCCTCCCCCAGCTGTCATACATGAAGAGATGGACTTGGCTTCACCTTTGGCAGTGCATCTGCACCCACTAGGGGCCTGGGAGACTTGCCCTCTACTGGGATACCCTGAGCTCGTCAGGTGGGGCCAGATGGGTGGGTAGGTGTTCAAGGTGACCTCTTCACATTGATGTGTAACTAGATTCACGTGAAGACATTGGCCAGATTCTGGTTGCATAGTTATAACATATGCATGAATTGCCATAAATTAAGAAATCTCTATTGATATTATTGCATGCTGAGTCATGCAACTCAATGTACAAAAGATCATGTCTTCTGCAATACCTTCAATTATGACGTTCCAATGTTACATTGCTTGTGCAACAGAATTACAACCATTGAGTATTAAATCTAGCGTATAACAAGAGGTGACTTTGGAAACATTTATGTTTGGTTAGTGTTGCTGACAGTTTGCTGCTGAACTTTGATTAGTTATTTGTCTTAACCAGGATTAGTGGAGACAAGCCAGCTTCAAAAGTGGTTTTAAAGCAGGCTTGTTTCCACAAACTAGAGTTAGACAGATGACACTGTGAACCATGGTTAGTCTAAAATGGAAACAGAAGCTTTTAATCTTTTGCCACCATGCAGAGAAGAACGGGGAGGAGTGATTCATGAGACCGAGGCTTGCTGCTTAACTACAGTTCGGTATAGGTATAGGCAACATGATGCTCTCCAAATGTGTTGATATATAATTTCAGAGTAGACATGTCTGGAATTTCACTGTATGTGGGGCAACTAGTGTAGGCTTGTTTCTCTGTTCTGGAACAATAGGAAGAAATGTGGTTGTCTTCCAGCTTTTGTCACTGCAATGGGGTGAGTGGGAAGACTCCCATTGAACTGAGCTTCTGTTGAAGTCCATGTGCCTATGTTCACACACTTATCTGTCTGTCTACCCATCTAACAAGTATGCATACAGTTCAAGAAGTTGTAACTGTTATTTGTCAAACTTCTTTATTGTTCTTTAGGGAAATACTTGGAAAGAACACAACGGAGCCAACTAAGAAAAGGTAAACAAAACGAGTACAAGAGTTTAGGGTAAACTATATAAATAATTTAAAATGCAAGGTATTAAATTATGATGTTTGTCCAAATGTAACATGTTTGAGTTTGGCAAAGTAAATTCACCAATGAAAACACATGTCTTTCTTTCCTTGGCTCTCGTCAACGAAATTTCCTAAATAATGAACTGAGCATGAAGGCTTAGAAAAGTTACCTCTTCTCTGCAGTTCCCAGAATACCATTCTAGATTCTGGGAACTATAGAGAGGATTCTGGGAGTTTTGGTCCAAATAAGTAACTTTTTCAATCTCTGCATATTGTTGAATAAATGCTGCAGTGCCTAGTTCATTCATTTCTATGTGCATTTGGTCAATAATGTGTTTAAACAATATGTAACACATCATGTGATGTTCTTTTTTTTTTACTAATACGAAATGAAAATTTGGTTCCAAATTTAACAAGATGACTAAGGTGCTCTCTCTCTCTCTCTCTCTCTCTCTCTCTCTCTCTCTCTCTCTATCTATCTATCTAATTTTTTAAAAAGTTGGCAACATATCTTAATCAAATATTGATCCCGCATATTCAGCCACTTGCAATTTTGAACCTAAGATTAACACACATTCCTTTGGTTAATTACTTGGTCCTAGTGAGAAGCAACTAGAGTGTTTATTGACACACTGCATCAAAGTGCCAATGCTTGTCTTGGACCCGGGGTTGTCAAGCAACATAACTCTCAAGGACCTCCCATTGGTGCATCCATCGCTGCGCTCTGCCAACAACCTCTTCTCCGTCGCAAAGCCAAAAAATCCTTCCACCAATGTCACGGTCATTGTTTTTGACAATTCTAAGGAAGGTAAGGTGCTGTCTTAGTCATCTTCTGTAGGCTGAAAACATTTGGTTTGGGTTTGCTGTGGGATCATTGCCTTTTCAGACTCTTCTGTAGGGGGTCCCCCCCCCAAAAAAAATGATTAGGGTATAGAATTACATAAATGTAGTAGAGAGCGAAGAATGCATCCTGATGACAAGTCCTTCTTAGATGTTTTAAGAATCTCATCTAATAATGTTTGAAAAAATATGGACCCATAGCAAAAGTATCAGTGTTAGGGGCACTCCCATAATTAAAAATACCATCTGATCATGTAGTGACATTACTTGTTATTAAAAAATTTGTACTGGACCCCAGGGTCCTTAGAAAAATAATATTGACTGTACAACTAAGCTGCATTAATAAACATCTATAAATAAAGGAAATGTAAGAACAGAATTCCAGTAATAAATAATGGAGAGTCAGTAAACAGCGGCACAAAGCCAGTTGTTTTCTATCTTTAGATAAATTTAATTGTAAGAGACAGTAGCTTTTATTTCCCAGTGTTACAGTATCTTTTCCTTCTTTTCCCCAACTCTTGAGATGTCCTTTTAAGTAAAACCAGAGAATGGTAAACCTCTTCTTAGAATTCTCTACCTTGAGACCCCTAGAAATGGTTTCTGTAAGTCAGAATTGACTTGATGACACATGTCACAGGTGTGGCTGAAAAATGCATTATTTATCTACTTAGGCTGCAAAGCCAAGTTAGAGCCTAGCCAGCTTCGCCATTCCTCCAAAGTGGCAGAGGTGGGGAGCCAGAAAAAGGGAAATGGTTGCACTTTTTGTTCAGGAATTAGAGACAGTGAGGATTCCCTTGAGCATAATCTTGGGGTGGGGGCTGCTTAGTCTAGAGCAGCTTCTCTGCAGATCTCCATGGGCCAGATGTGGGACCTCGGCAAGCCACACGTGGCCTGTAGGCCAGAGATGCCCCCCCTCCAGATCTAACTGAACACTTGGTACCAAAATGTCAATATTGAATGCCTCGCATAATGTCCTTTGTTATTTTTCTTTCTATAAGCAATAACTAATGGAGAGAGGACCTGTTTTTGTTGTAAGACTAAACCTCCTGATCTGTTCAGGTGATTTTCTTACAATTCAAAAATTCAGCTTCTTCTATGTCAATAAATTCTGTATTTGGGCGTAACAGGTAGAAATAACTAACTCTACTAACTCTACTTGGAGGACAAGCATTTACTGGACCTGTAAGCCCTTAAGAGGGGACGGCTGGTCATGTGATCAGCAAACCTGCCCTTCCCTGGGTCATTCTAACTGTGGTCAGTCACCTCTGACTGCCTAGACCCTTCCCCAAACTGTCGCATCACGGGCAGGTGGATAATGGAGCCCCTCCTAACACAGGGTCTGTCGGGCCGGCTTTGTTATTTGTTTGACTGATTGATTGATTTATCACCATCTGGCCTGAAGGCCACTCTGAGCAGTTTACAAAATTTAAACATAACTAGTATAATATTGTTATGTTCATACTGTTGTGGTTTTAAAGAAAAAATGTAGATAGTAAATATATCAGCACCCTTGAAGTTTTTTTGGTAAAATTCTGCAGTGTATGGAAGTGGTGACATATTTATGGTTTGAATTCTTAAACTTTTCCAGCTGAAGATGCCCATTTGGAAATGTTGAAAGAGAGCAGCAGACAAGCTGTATGGAGGGGCTATTTGGTATGTTCCCTTTGAAATGTATCATCTTACTTGCTGAAAAAAAATGGCTGTATTAAAGAATCTATGGCTGCCGAATAGAAAAAAGACATTCTGTGCATGGTAATGTTTTCCACAAATCCTGTGGTACATTAGCAGCTTTTAAAAAAGGAAGGAATCTTAAGGCCGTAGGTAAAATACTTTGTATGCAGCATCAGAATGTTTTAGAATTCTGGGCACAGAATGAGAAATCGGTGTTAAAACTGTCTGTTCTGTCTGTTGTGTCATTACAGTCGTGACCGACCCTTTGTGACCCCATGTCCATGGAGTTTTCTAGGCAGGAATACTGGAGTGATTCTCCAGTTCCTATTCCAGGCTCCTACAGCACCTGGTATTCCCTGGTGGTCTCCCATCCAAATACTAACCAGGGCCGACCCTGCTTAGCTTCCGAAATCAGGCGAGATCGGATGTGCTTAGGGCATCTAGGCAGCACGGTGTTAAAACTAGTGTCCTTTAAAAAAAAAGTGATAAGAACTTTCCGTTTTTGCAGACTACAGACAAAGAAGTTCCCGGGTTAGTGGTAATGCAAGACTTGGTTTTCCTTAAAGGTTTTCCACTTACTTTCAAAGAGACAAATCAACTGAGAAAAAAATTGCCAGAAAACCTTGCTTCTAAGATAAAACAGGTAAGCTTATTGAAGCCTTGTGGAAACACCTACAATTTAGATAGACAACAGAATCTATGGGAGAATTGTGACAGATGAATTAGGGCTTATGTGAAATAAATCATTTTATTTTTTTTTTTAGTTTTCCATTTTAGTCTTTCAACCAGTGTCAGGGCTGATTTTATGCTTGCCGTAAAATCAACAGGATGCCACTTCCAATGACTCTCCAAGGGGCAACAATTTCCCTGTGTAGACACACCCTTTACACCCTTTGTGTTGCCTTCAAATCTATCTATCAATAACTTTTACAGTAAGTTCTTCTCCTGTCTATAGTTCCTTCTCCACCTTTTTATCTGGAACAATTGGTCGTAATAATCTGTACATCTTGTTTATCACTGTGTGATTCTTTTAGCTTTCTGCATTTTATGTTTTTATTATTTCTTGGGGTTTTTTTCTTTTACTTTGTTACTGATCCTCTCTGTTCAAGAAATTCTTAGCATCCTGTGATAGATCTCCATTTCAAATCTTTTTTAACGTGAGGTATTTTAAGGTCCACAATTACATGCCAAACAGCGGAACTGTGAATACGTATTGCCATACTATATGCATTCTTGAAGCCAGAAATACTGAATATTATATTCTCCCTGTTTGGCTACTCTGAGCAATCTATGTTCTGGCTTTTATCGTGTGTCTCCGAGCCAGTATAAACAAATATCAAGGCACTTGTATTTGCCTAACAATAGAAAGCCTTATATTCCCATCCTTATGTTGGTGTAATAAAATTCAGAAGTCCCCTGATCAGGAGAAAGATGAACTATAAATAAGACAGAAAGGCAGGCAGGCAGGCAGACAGAGAGAGAGAGAGAGAGAGAGAGAGAGAGAGAGAGAGAGAGAGAGAAAGGTGTTAAACTAAATAAATAAAACTTTATGTATGTATTTATTTATATTATTTTTGAATAGTTAAGGCAACATTAAAGGTAACAATTAGATAACATAGTGTCAGTTTAATTAAACAAAGAGAGATATAAACACAAAGTTATATGTGGTTATAACACAAAGTCTGTGTAGCCATGTGTGGGAAAAGATTTTCCTATAAAATGGTGCTGGACATAAAGGTTGAAAGTAGATCCTGTTTCCTTCCCGTGAAATAAAGATTTGATTGTGCTACTTGTTCATTAGTGTCATCCACTCCAGTTGTTCTCAATCTTGGGTAACCCAGGTGTTCTTGGACTGCAGTTCCCACAAGCTTCCACCCTCTGGTCTCCTGGCCCTGGTTCCTGGAAGCTGCAGTCCAAGAACACTGGAGTCGCCCAAAGTTAGGAAGCACTGGCCTACTCTCAAGTGATAACTTTATATACTACTAATTAGCCTTTAGCCACTAGGCGTCAGTCTACTCTAACATATGGAAGTACAGTATTTGAATCCAAGGTTATTTAAAGGTGGCCTACCAGATAAGTATTCCAAAAACTTGCTCTTTTGTGGGCCAAAAGATTTATGCCTGGATTTGCAATCTGTTGCATATGTGGGCATTTGGCTGGTATAGAGTACTGTAGATTGCAAGAGTAGAACATTTCCTAAATGAAGGAACTTACAATTGTGGTTCTACCATGTGGTGTAGAATCATGGACTTTTAACACAAGCTGCAGCAATGAAAGAACAATTTTAAATGTAGTTTTATTTATTACGGGATGATAAAAATTCACTGAATCAAGAAAGTGATCAACAAATAAATACTAAATAAATGAAGACAGAAAAGCACCATAAGGAACATTAAAATGCCAAAAGCTATAATACTTTGCTAGGATAGTAAGAAATAAAAAACATAAAAGACTACAGCTGAACAATACACATGGGACAATGGCCTTTGTTCCCTGCCTAGTGTTAAGTCCATACAAATAACTTGGGGTGCCTCTTCCTGTAATCACTGGAGCTGAAGTCCAATTTTAGTTATAGACAACACTGGGAATTACATATTTTTGTATTGTAATAATGCACATAATATATTAGCATGTTGTGTGAGCCGAGTTTAAAAAAACCAGTCTGTTTTCTCAGTTTTCATCATGGTCTGTCATAGAATAACTTTGTTTTTTTTCCGGCTGCCATTGTCACTCTACATTCTGTGAATACTTTTCTGAAACAAGATAATAAGAGTGTTCTGTTTATTCAGAGGGATCTTCATTACACTAGAGTAAGCATGTTTTTAGCTTATATCTCCATAATAATATCCTTGGTTAGCCACAGTTTGTTGCCAGATTTCTGAATCATGGGATAGTTTGACCAGAGATTTAAGCCTGGATGCCTTAACTCCTGGCAGAGATGAGCAAAGCATGGTACTCCAAAGGTTGGCACATAGAAGAGTGAAGTTGGAAGGAGCCTCCAAAGCCATCACGTTCAGCCATTCCTCACCGTTGGGTTGGTTGGCTATGGCTGCTAAAAATTAGAGTCCAAGAATCTCTAGTAGGAGTTGGCTGTTTGTTTCGGAAGAAGTAGCTTCAGAAATGACTCCAAAACGCAGGCAGCCAATCACTTACCTTCCTGCAGGGTTGCATCAGGCTAAACTCCAACCAGGGAGAAGTATCCTGACATCATCTGTCCTTCTCCCTGGCACTGGCCAATCAGACAGGGAGGCGGGATGGTGCATTTCCCTGCACAGCTCCTGATTGGCCAGTGCCAGGGAGAAGGACAGGTGACGTCAGGAGACTTCTCCCTGGTTGGAGTTTAGCCTGATGCGACCCTGCAGGAAGGTACGTGATTGGCTGCTTGCATTTCGGAGGATTCCGAACAGCACCTGGGCTCGCATGGGTCGTTTCCCCGAAGCTACTGCTTCTGAAACAAACAGCCCATCCCTAATCTCTAGAGATTCAGGATTTGTCCATCTCAGCTCCGTGGAGACATGGAAATAAGATTGCCCAACTGTCCTGCCTAGACACTCAGGGGATGTCTGTGTTGCTTAGAGTGTACATAGTTGGGCCTGAACTGCACTATAAGTCAGTGCATGTTAAATATAGAAAGCACCTCTGCATAGGCCATGGATGGGCAGATTTCTAAATTCATCTTTGCTTTTTTCACTAGGTAGCTCTGATACACCAGCTATAGCCAGGTTCAAAAGACATAGATTTGAAATTAAAGAACTAAACCTAAGGGTGTATTTTCAGGACTAGAAGGGAAGGAAGAGTAATTTGCTCAGGTTTGCTACTCATAATTGTTGTAATCTTTTGATACATGTATAAGATTTCTGTAACCTTCCCTTAGTTGAATAATTTCTTTGATTTGGCATACCCTTTGGGGTGTACAAGCCTTGTACTTAGAGATTGAAAATGTCCAGAAATTCTGAAGCCATGGGGGGAAAAACCTTTGGAATAAAGTGGAAAGTTGGGCAAAACCTTCACAGTTTCCAGAAATTTTATGAGGAAATCCCATTATGAAAGGGCACAACTGTAGGTAATGGGCATTCTCCTTAATGTCCAGCTTGAGTCCCCCTTAAAACATATCATAGAAGCAAAAAAGGTTTGTTTTGGCTCCATTATTTGCTAAAAGCATTTAATGTTCCTTAGTAGTATATCATCAAAAACAAGGCAACAACAACCTATCCAACCATTATTAATCCTAAAGTAAAATTTGCTGCAAACCCAAATCTATAAAGTTTAATATTTCCTCCTGTCCTTTCAGATATTTGTTCATCTTACCCTCCCAGATCCCACATTACTTAAAGAGTTGAACATTAAACCAGCTGTCCCACTTGTGACATTTTAAGGTTGTTGATAGTTTGAATTTATGGGATGCCTGATAGCTCCAGATCTGACTCATACAGTCTATCATTAGAAAAATCTGATAAATCTTGGCCCTTCTAAAGAACCATATCTGGATATCTGGATGAAAGACGGTTGTTGTTGAAGCTGAGGTAGGTTTCTGAAGAGCAGTAAGCACTCCAAAAATAATGATGTGGAAATGCCGATGATTGCAGAGCTGCCATCAGCAGCTTCATGTTTATTTAGGAGTACAACAGTGTCACGTTCTCCCTTCTATGGTCCGTCAGTATATTTATTTGCTGACGGGCAGAACTTTCCATTCCACCCAGGAAGATGGTATTCAAGACATGGGATTTCCATCTGTCTCATCATCCCTATTTCAACTACTAAGTAAACACACGTATTATAGCATTTCCCCAAATGGAATTAAGGTCAAGTTTTGTCTTGGGTTCCAAACTGTGGAGTAGGAGAAGTACTTATTTGTGTGCAAAATGTGAGTGAAGTGAACAGGACTGCAAAAGCCAAACCAAAAAAAAAAAAAAAAAAACCAGGGGCAAAAATAATGCACCAGTTGTATGGTGTTGGGGAACGGAGTTAAATCTCCAAAAGCTCTCCAAGATCTAACTCCCTTACCAGCTGGCAATTGCTGAGGCCTCCAAGCTGATGTTGTTTGTTTTCCTATACTGGGAGGCAGTGAGGCCACCAATGCAGTGCAAGTACTTTGGCCCATTTGCTATAGCGACTGGGATACAGTCCCTCTTCCACCCACCCCAGTTACTATTATGACTGAGGTTCTTGTTGAGCTTGTATTCCTTTCATTGGTACCACCATGCAGCTAAAACTGATTGATTGATTCCATGTTCTTACAACACCCTCACATTCACTTAGAGATCCTTAATCGGCTGGGTTCCCAGGGACAGCAGAAATGTTGTGAAAATCTGGGGGTGGGGGAGTATCTTGGGTAGTCATGTTTTTACCCTCAAGGTGAATTTCAGGTCTTTTGAGTGTGCCAGGTACACATGCACAAGATACTTTTGGCGTAACACTAGTTTTTAGTATGTACATTATTATTTCTGCATGTAATCATTGCCCTTTGCAAACAATATTTCCTGTTGGATGTATTGCCTAGCATGAACTTCTTTCCATCCTGCTTATTATGAAAGACAATCTCTAGCAGCAAGTGATAAAAATAGCAAGCAGATCAAACGGCTCCCCAGTAACAAATGACCTTAGCAGTGGACTGGTGATCTTGGCTGAAGATGTGGAGAAGATCCACAAATGGATTAGCTCTGGAGCCGTTTCGTGTCTCAGATTTCTGGTTCCTTTAAGCTATCTTAAAAATGTACATTGGTGAATGCAGACCTAAACAAACGGCGATTTGTGGAAACTTGATTATAGGCTATGGTGTTGTGCCTTAAAAGGAGATTGAGTTTAAATGTTATAAAAAGATGAGATATCACATGATTGTGAAGTTTATTTCGGAATCAAGCTGCATTTAGGGGGTAACATTCTTGATCTTACAAAGCATGTTTTGGAAAAACATGAACAACTCTCATTTTCAGAGGCTCTTTGTCCATCTTGCTCTTCCTTCCTTTCTTGTACATTTGGCTTACTTGGGAAATGTTTACGTTGATCAGATCCCAATATGCCATTCCATTCTAAACCAGCAAACTGTCCTTTGAGCAGGTTTTCCAAATGAGAGTTGTAAACTAGCAAGATACAGTGATTTGGGGACCCTGTTTTGGAAGTTTGCTCTGGTTTGTACATAACTACAGTGAAGATATGGTTTCCACAAATCGGAAAGTTGCACAGCTGCATAGAAGGCAGAGAGATAACCTTCTGAGGAAATGAGAAATTTTTAAAAATGTTAGGACTGGATTCCTTTCTGGACCTGTTTGAAGGAGGGGCATTGAGATAGTTTAACGTTTTAGGTCGTTTTATCTGTTTTTGTATTGAAAAGGTGAGACTGGCAGAGGGAAACAGTTACTGATCTTCCTCTGGTGAAAATAGAAAGCTGTGATTTTTCAAAAAAGAAAAAGGAAAAAAAGAGGCAGTGTATTCCAATGAATTTCATTAGATTTGGAACATGTAGTTGTAAAACCCCACTCAGCAATGAAATTCTCAGAAGACTCTTTGTATTTGTGCCTGTCTGTCCCTTACTCACTTTCTGGCTACCTGTCTCATTATCTCTCTGGGTGTCTTTTTGACTCTTTCAGCCACACATTGCCTGAAATATTGTCGCTTAGCATAGTATGTTGCAGCTAGAGTGCCCCATTGCATCAGCAAATGGAATCCATGGAAAGACTGACTGACCAAATCCCTATGGATTCATTACTTTCCTTAACTAGACTACAGGATTTCACCCACTGTCTTTATCTCTTGCAACCTGATCTTCAACATAGGTAGCTGTGAGGTTTTACCATCCAGAGCTCCCTTAGAAGGAGTGACAGGATCCAAATGTAGAAGTAACAGTAGCAATTGACTCTTCTGGACTGGTCAGAAAAACATATGCTCAATTTTCAGTTTATTTTCAGAAGTGTCCATCCTGCTATTTCCATGTGTCAGTTATACTGATAACACAGCTTTCCTCCAAGCAGTTCCAGATACTGTAGATATTCTATCCTGCTTTATCCTCACCACAGCAAAGTGCTGTAAGTTGTGCTGAAAATGGTAACTGGTTTGAATCATTTCCAATTTCAAGTGGAAATTTGAATCTTGATTTCCCTCGTTTGAGTCTAGCACTTTAACACAGTATATATAGCATTTGACTCTTCACTTCTTTGCTGGTGCATCTGTTCACAATATTGTTTTGTATTAATTTTTCTGCCTGTCAGTCCTGCAGTGGACCTTTCCTAATTACTATGGTAAAATATTACAAAGTCAGTTAATTGCACTGTAGTTAAAAAAAGAAGAATGTTTAATTTGGAATTACATGCCAGGTTTAAAATACTTTGTCTCTATGTAGTTGCAGCTTTATTCAGAAGCTGGTGTAGCACTCTTGCAACTGAATAATCCAAAGGGCTTCCACGAACTGAATCAGCAAACCAAGAAGAACATGACTATAGAAGGGAAAGAATTGACTCTTAATCCTGCTTACTTGTTATGGGATCTCAGTGCCATCAGCCAGGTAGGCAACAGTTTCTCATTTATGGAAATACAGTTGTGCTAAAGCTTAATTCTATTTAAATAATTATTTGATGTGGGGAACATTTTTTGTTAACATAGAAATTGTTGAGGGTAATTGAAAAAAAAATCTGGATGGTGTAAAAGTAATCTGGCTTGGAAAAAGAGACACAGGACCATGAATTTTAGCAGTGGTTTGGTTCTTAAATCCACAGTTTGTTTTGTTCTTTTCTGGTTTTATTTCTTTTTGTCCCTTTTATACTTTGTCTAGATGTTGAGACATGGCAACTGGACTTCTTTTCTTCTGAGACTGAAACATTTCACTACTCATCCAAGTAGCTTCGTCAGTCGCTTTGTAGCTTGTAATTAAGCATTAGGCATTTGGAGAAATGAGCTTAGAACAAGACACAACAACAGGTCCAGACATAACAGCAAGCCATGGTTTAATCCTATATAAGTCTGTAAACTGATAGTAAAACATGATGTTCAGTTGTTGCTTGTAGCTGGCTGTTGAACAATGGTCTCGTTTCAGAGATGAATTTGGACAAAACAACAAGCCAGAATTCAACCAGCTACAACTTGGCTTAATGTTATATGAAAAAACCTTGTGTTCAGACACTTTTTCTAACATGAGATTAGGTTGAGAGTTTGCCTAACTGGATTTTTAAGATTTCCATCAGTGGATGATTTGGGGGCTGGAGATGTGCTTGGCAGGTATCAGAGGATCATGGAATGCGTTCCTGCTAAACAACTTTGTGCAAACCAGAGGAGATATAGTATATTCTTTGGTTTCCTAGAAGAAACCATTTACACAACATGTTGCCCATGGTAGCTCCTGTGACATTTAGATGGATTGTTATGCATTATTTATTTATTTATTTATTGTGGGACTTATATACCGCTCGTCTTCCTGGTGGGGAACTCCGGGCGGTTTACAGCATATTAAAAAACAACAAATTCCACAATGTAATAAAAAACTAAACAGATAAAACAGCAAAGTGCAGGAGATGGCAATGGCGGGAGGGGAAAAAGAAAAAAAAATCAACCAAATGCCTCCCGGAAGAGAAGGGTTTTAATTATTATTTGGACTGAATTGATACTACTACAGTACTTGTGTTTTCCCTATTTTTAAGTCTTCTGTTTCTCAGAGTAGCTTTTTACCTCTTCTAATTTGTTTACTTATTGTTCTTAGCGTTAATATTGCCTTTTAATGATACAGCATACCTTTTCACAATCATTGTCCTTAACTTTGAATATTGTTTTTAATGCATGTGTAGATTCTCAGTGAAGTTATCTGGGAGTTGAAACATCCACCTTCCTGGTGGAAGTGTGAAGTGGTTTTGAATTGCCTGGGGATCGCTGCTTTTTGGTAACTACTAAAAGTGGTCATTATAAGCCACCTTTGGTCCTTTCCAAATCAAAAGGTGGGGTAAAATATTTTAAATAAATGAATAAATCCATCCAAAGAAAAGGTGTTGTAGGGATGTTGAAACCGTGGGAGCTGGAAAATGTGATTCCTGGAAGGGTATTCTATCTTCAGGGAACTGCTGTGCCCAGAAAGGTTTCCATGAACTTCCCATGAATGCACTAGTGCATTAGAATGCTATGAAGAAAATGGGTTGCAAGAATGACCCATGGAATGCTAACATTGGTCTATTGATAGCTAGACCCATCAACATGAGGGATAGAATTGGTTGCAACTGGCTGCTCACTTAGACTTGTCCTCACCCATCTTTCCCACTTACTCCATTCCCCATTTTAAAAAACCAACCCTGTATGTACTTTCCAAATATATTCCTGGGTCCTCACTCTTACTACCTCATTCCCCGGCCAGAGAAACAAGAAATATTCTATACTTTATTTTCCCCTGTTCCCAAATCCTCTCTCTGGAAGAACTGTATCAAAAGTGGTATCTGGCTTCATAACTGAATAATGGTAGTTCTCAAATAAGCCCACTCTCCGTAGTTCCCTGCTTGTATGTATAATGTTTGCCATCCCATCTTTAATAGTCCAAACAGGATGAAGATATTTCTGCCAGTCGGTTTGAAGATAATGAGGAGCTACGATATTCATTGCGATCAATAGAGAGACATGCGCCGTGGGTGCGACACATCTTCATAGTCACAAATGGGCAGATTCCTTCCTGGCTTAATTTGGATAACCCTCGGATAACTATAGTAACACATCAGGTAAAAAAAATAAACCCCATTATTTTGTAAATGATTTTTTTAAAAAAACATACCTTACAACATCTGCGTATTTGATTAGAACTGACACTGTCAAGCATGTGCATATAGTCTAATATGGTCTCGTGCTTCTTTACTCCTCCTTCTGTCCAACAGATTGGAGTTTCAAAGCAGTTCATTTCCACTTTTGTTTAAGCTTAGTATGCTGTGTCTATGTTGTCACCCACCTCAATAATTGGTGGTTCACTATGCACCTTTTTTTGAAAAGCTGGCTTCCACATTTTTATTTAGCACCTTGCAAATTGCTAGACTATGGTTGATATTCACCTTTCATATCAGAACTGGAAAATTACTTTAGAGTATGTTTATTAACTATGGTTTGAATTATAGTACTGATCCTGATATTACAGCAGTCATATGATTGACCATAAATTACCAACTAAAATATAGGTCAGGTATGGAGCAAGAAGAGAATATATGCACTTGCAGCTCATTTGAGGGTGACACTAAGTTGTCAACCATCTATTCGTCCTGGAAGAATTGGTTTGGTTTTGTTAGAAAGAAGACTCTTCATCTGAATCGCCTTGTTGACATCCAAAGTTCTTCTGAATCGCCTTGTTGACATCCAAAAAAGTCCCCCTCCCCGAAACAGTGTTGTGAAAATTGGACAAATGAGTATGTGAGAAATTGACATATATATTTTGCAGAGACAAAGCTTTTTCTCTAGTGGTTATGACACACATATAGAATACAGAAATAAATAGTAATTTCTAAATAATGTTTGGAAACTGTCTAGCACCTATTTGCAAGATTCCCACCCGCCTCATTGTAACCTTTGTTTTTCCCGTTCTAGGATATATTTCAGAATTTGAGTCACCTCCCCACCTTTAGCTCTCCTGCAATTGAAAGCCACATTCATCGCATTGCAGGTCTGTCCCAGAAGTTCATTTATTTAAATGATGATGTGATGTTTGGAAAAGATGTGTGGCCCGATGATTTCTATAGTCACTCAAAAGGACAAAAGGTAAGACACTGCAAAATAATTATTAGATGTTTAGAACTGGAGAGAGAGATCAAATATGGCTTAGGACAGTGATGGCGAACCTTTTAGAGACCGAGTGCCCAAACTGCGATATAAAACCCATTAATTTTTTCACAAAGTGCCAATGCAGCAATTTAACTTGTATACAGGTGGCTATGAAGGGGCGATGTTGGGTGCCCACAGAAAGGGCTCTGAGTGCCACCTTTGGCACCCGTGCCATAGGTTCGCCAACACTGGCTTAGGAGTACCTTAGGAGTAACTGTCAGTAGTTTCCTTTTGTGTCGCTCTAGCTTTTGGACAACTTCTGGAAAGGGACATGTTTTCATGTAAATCTGAGTCATTGTTAAATAATTTGCAAATAAAATTCCATTTGCTTTGCAAAGCAAAGTTTAAGATTGCTCGCTGAAAAGGCATGCATGCACTCTTCCTTTTGTGAGAAGAGTTTTTCTTTCTGTTGTCAGGTTTATTTGACCTGGCCTGTGCCAAACTGTGCTGAAGGATGTCCTGGTTCTTGGATTAAGGATGGCTACTGCGATAAAGCTTGCAACAATTCCGCTTGTGACTGGGATGGTGGCGACTGCATTGGTAAAAAAGAAGACATTGCTGTGAAACTGTGCTGGATTATTGGATGGATATGAAGAGTTGTGTTTTTAAGGGCCTAGCAAAACTTGTGAATGGCTGTATATGTGAACTTACTGGGACCTTTTGTGGGTCATAAGCAGTTTTTCTTAAATGTCACTGTGAGGCTGCAAGTGTCTTTGTATTATTGTTTTTTTGAAGGAGCAGAAGGCCTTCATATCTAAGAGTGGTTTTCCTGGACAGAGAGTAATCTTGGCAAGAAAAGAAAATATACTGTGATATTAGTGATGGCTCATGATTGAGGCAAAAGGGTACATCAGCCTGAAATTTTGCAGTAAGGCACCCCCGTCCCATTCCACAGGCCACCCACGTGTTAGGTGTGAAAAATCTATTTCATGGCAAGTGGGGAAGCTGATGCTGAGCTTTTATTTGTAGGGATGTGGCATCCACATTGCATAGGTGCAGATTGTTGCACTTTGATGAAAGCGAAAGTTCTGCATTCATTATGCACATCATAATGCTCCTGAACAGAGCAGGAAAACCACTAAAACCTTACAGAGCAAAACCTCCACCAAGAAATGATTTTGGAATCATAGAATCATAGATTTGGAAGAGACCTCAAGGGCCATCCAGGCCAACCTCCTGCCATGCAAGGCTCCTCATCAAAGTACCCTGACAGATGGCCATCCAGCCTGTGCTTAAAAACCTCCAAAGAAGGAGGCTCCACCACTTTCCACGGCAGCATATTCCACTATTGAACAGCAATAACTGTCAGGAAGTTCTTCCTAATGTTCAAATGGAATCTCTTTTCCTGTAGTTTGAAACCATTGCTCTGAGTCCTAGTCTCTGAAGCCATGGAAAACAAGCCAGCCCCCTCTTTGAGGGGACATTCTTTTAAATATTTAAACATGGCTATCATATCCCCTCTCAACCTTCTTTTTGTAAGACTAAACATTCCAAGATCCCTAAGCTGCTCCTCGTAAGACATATGAATGGGCATAACCTGCTGAGGAACCCTAGCAGGACAAATTTAGGAGGGATAGATTTAGACCCAGAGCCTGAGGTTGCCATTCTTAATTGGCTAATCGACTTTTCCATGTCCAACCTTGCATACCTATGTGGTTATGAAGCATCGGTAAGTGTTTGGGTACACTACTTTTCTTTTTGTTTTGTAGGTAACACTGCAGGTAACCGTTATGGTGCTGTCGGGGGAGCTGGTGTAGGGGTCGGGAATGTCCCACCCTGGCAATTTGGTGCAGGAATAAGCGGTGTTTCTTACTGCAACCAAGGCTGTGCAAATTCATGGCTGGCCGATAAATTTTGTGATCAGGCATGTAATGTGCTTTCTTGTGGATTTGATGCTGGTGACTGTGGACAAGGTATGTTAACACATAATAGCATGACTGTTTCAATACCGTTTCTCATCTCGTGTATACAGAGCATTTATTTGATCTGGAACCATTGATACAGCTTGTTTGACTCCCCGTGATGTGACCACCTTTGCTTGAAAGACAACCCGTGTGATAAATCCATGGCTTCATGTACAGGATATGCGAACACCTACATTCAGTTTTTAGTACCAGCTGGAACAGACCTGTGGAATTAGGGACATTTAAATAAATGTTGAACTACCATGCAACAGTTGATTCAGTGACTGTAATCTGGTTGCGGCTAGTAGTAAGATTTAAGCTCAAAAGCACATGCTTTCAGAAAGAGGGGGAAATACTAAGAAGTAGAGCTGAGCATGAAGTTCCCCCCCCTCCCCCAGGGCTAGCAGGTCCACTCACTTTGCTTGGCACACCGCTGGTGCCCACCTTCACCGAAAGCACTCCAGTCCAGGAAGATGTGGGTAAAAGGCTGTAGGTTTTGGGAGTCATTCTACAGGAGGATTTGACTTGGAGTGTTAACACTGAAGCACTGGTTAAGAAGGCCCAACAGAGATTATATTTTCTGAGAATTTTCAGGAGGGAAAACCTTCTACGAGGGCTCTATAGAAAGCACTATCACTGCCTCTGTGTCTGGTTCGCCAGTTGCACAGTGGCAGATAGAAGGGCGCTCCAGAGGGTTATAAACACCGCCCAGAGGATAGTGGGCTGTCCTCTTCCTCCTTTGGAAGAATTATACAACTCCAGATGCTTAAGTAAGACACCTAGAATTCTGAGAGACCCTTCGCATCCTGGCCACCAATTTTTTGAACTGTTGCCGTCTGGCAGGAGATATAGGACTCTAAGGTCAAGGACAAATAGACTAAAGAACAGTTTTTATCCTAGAGCAGTATCTAAGTTAAATGTGACAGTTTTAGCATCATCTTAAGCAGTTTTCAAGTAGTGTTTTAAATTTTGTAAGTGGTTTTAAGAGTTTTTAATATCTTGTATGGTGCTTTATGTGTTTTATATGCTTTGAATGGCGCCTCGTTGTTTTGAGTGTAGTGGAACAGTGCTCTAATTTTGTCGTGCATATCTTGCATATGCATAATGTCAATATAACTCCTATTCTATTCTATTCTATTCTGTTCTGTTCTGTTCTGTTCTGTTCTGTTCTTGAGCCACCCTACCCTGCCTCCTCAGGCAGCTGGCCAATCCCCTGAGGAGATTGGATGGGCAGGGCTTCCTTTCTTTGTATGCAAAATGACTTTTTTTTTTTGCATTCTTTCTGTCATTATAACTCTTACATACATTAATCCCTTGGTTTCCGAGCATAATCCATTCCGGAAACATGCTTGTAATCCAAAACAAATAATGGAAACTCAGATTATTCATTCTGGGGTCTAATAGACCACATACTGTACCCACAAAATGCCAAAACTCACAAACAATGTTGGCTAGAAGTCCACGTCCACATCATGGTTTAGGTACCTGGCTGAGGAATCTATGTTTGAGACTAACAACTGGGTTTTACTCTGTGTTTTTAATGCGACAATAATAAAATGCAATTTGTAGCCCTATACACAGTTGACTCGCTGCCACATGACTGGAAATGGTTTGAAAAATAAGAAAGGATGTTGAAAACAAATTAAAGAAAATAAAAACCCCAAATTTACATTCCCCTTTGAAAACATTACTGGCTGGTGCAAGGGAAACCTCCCTTCCTCTCTCCTCCCTCTGCTTTGGAGGCTGCCAGAGAGGAAGCGTTCCAGACCGTGAATGCCTTCAATGCGTGCCTATGAGGAAATGAAAAATGAAATGGAATGAACTGAATTTTTTTGTTTCATTTCATTTTTCCTTAAAGGGACAATTCATTTTTTCTTTCATTAGGGAAACAAAAAACGAAATTTAAAAAAATCATTTCGTGCCCACCTCTAATTAAGTGTATAATTTTCTGTTGTTCTAGAACATTTCAATGAGCTGTACAAAGTGACCCTTCAAAAGAACCGGACCCATTATGTCATTCCGAAAGGTGAATATTTACCTTTTTTCAGCTTTGCTGAAATAGCCAAGAAAGGGCTTGAAGGTTCATATAGTGATAACCCAATAATACGCCATGTTTCCATTGCAAACAAATGGAAGACAGTCCACCTGATAATGCACAGTGGAATGAATGCCACTGTGGTTTTTTTCAACCTGACGCTGCAAAGTAAAGATGATGAAGAGTTTAAGATGCAGGTAACCCTCGAGGTTGACACACGAGAGGAGCCAAAAACAAACGCCACTTCCACGCCAAAACCAGAGGGAGATGTGAAAGCTACAACATCGGCGCCAGAGGCTGAAATGATATTTCAAGATGTCCCAGAAGAAGATCGTTTTCCAAGAATTAAAAAACGCCCAAACGGCACGACTGAGAATTTGGATGGAGACCTAGTGATTCAGTCGGTCAACATGTCTGCCCTTCCAGAAGATGTAAAGTTAGCATTGCAAGAACTGGATTTGCAGCTGATGATTGGTGACATCACTCAGAAGGGGCACAATCTATCTAAGGCTGCTCTTCTGAGGCCTTTCCAAGGGTTCCCTGCAGCAGCAAAGGCAGCAGAAGACAGTTCTCAGAAGAAAAAGGGAAAGGATGTGCATGACGGCTTGATAAATGGGACAGCGCCTTTGAATGGGGAGAAAACTTTCCAAAATGATCTCCATGAAGCTGAAGAAAAATTACACAGGGTGTTTCCACGGGAACCTGTAGCTGTTGTTGGTACTGTTGTGCCCATGAATGTGAACAATGAGTTCCCATTGAAACCTGGCTCTTTAGTAAAATCAAAATTCACACCTGTAGTACAGGAGGTGGGCAACAAGCCTGAATCTCCGGATAAAGCTGTGGTGAAGGAAACTGTGAAATCCAAAGAGATTGGGGGAAAGGAAATGACGGGAAGAAAGGAAAATGAAGGCAATGTCAATCCAGTACTTTCCAAAGAAGATATTGCAGAAGGCCGAGCCTTGCCGAGAAGGAAATTGCAGCATTACACAGGAAATTATCAAGGTTTTTTGCCATGGGAGAAACACAAATATTTCCAAGACCTTCTTGATGTGAGTATCTGTAATACCTTGAAAAGTGTCAAGATATGAGGGTTTTGTGCTGGGTTTTGGCTTACTGACTCTAGTGGCTGGTTGGCTGGGACTTGTATATTTGTTGCATATATTCAGGAGTAGACTTGACTGGGTTTAATAGTGTACTGTAAAGGAACTGGAGGCTTGAAACCACCCCAGTCTCCACAAAGCACTAGGCAAAGACCTCTGTCACACTCCCAAAACATCACCCTTTTGCCCTAGGTTCCTTAAAACCCCTGGATGATGTGTGTCTGAGTGGCAGCAGGACTCTTCTGACCATAGCCTCAACTGTCTTACTTCCCAAGACACAAGTTAAACTTGGTTGAGTACTTTGAGACTGTACACCAGCGGTTCTCAATCTGTGGGTCCCCAGATGTTCCTGAACTGCGACTCCCAGAAATCCCTTCCAGCACAGCGAGTGGTGAAGGCTTCTGGGAGTTGCAGCCCAGGAACATCTGGGGACCCACAGGTTGAGAAGCACTGCTGTACACCAACTCTGCCAGGTAGGACAAAATACCAAAATGTCCCAAAGTTACCAAAATTACCTCTCTGACCAAAGGCATTATCTTTAGCCACACTCACTCTCCTTCCCCAAGGACCACACCTTGGTAAAATATTATTTTTATTAAAAATAGAAAATAGTAAAAAGGTTAAAAAACATCAAAGTTACAGTAAAACAAGGCAAAGCAAGGCAAAATGGTTCAGCTTAATGTCTAAGCAGTTTCAGGGAAAGCAATCCAATATAATTATAAAAGCTAGCTAAGTAACACTATAACTAATGACTACAAAGCCCATCTTTGCATCAAGGTTGCAATAACTAATCCCTCTACAAGGAAGCCATCTTGCAACTCTCTTTCATTAAAAGGCATATATATTATTAGCAGCTAACTCCTCCAGCTCTTCCTGTCCTCTCAGGTAACAACCAATCACATCATAGCATATTTCCATATTCATCAGTCTTCTTTCTCTCACCCCTCCCAACAGTTCTCATTAGAGAATGTCCTTCAGCAGCTCCTTTGGAATGTGCTGATGCTTGGACTTCCTCTGGCTGCTTTTTCAGCCTCGGGCGATGATAACAAAACACCTGTGTAAATTTAGGAGAGTGCTTAGGAGCAAAGTACTGCACAACTCATTTACACAGTGCCTTAACCAATGGGACTCCCATGTTCAAATGTGTTTGTTTAGGATTAACTGTGTTACGAATCAGGAATGTAATAAAACCTTGGTCTGCAGGAAGCTCACTGAGTGGGTCTTAACCAATCTTTCTCCCAACCCAATCTGAAATACCAATCGTTCTCTTAGGTACTTTATTTGTAGACCTTACCATATATTGTTGGAAGTTTTTTCACAAAGTTTGAGTGATGGTCTGCTAGGGATGCTTTGTCAGTTTTCTGCTTTGGTAAAAGAACTCGTTGATTTTTGAGGTCCCTTATGACTTTATAATTCTGTGCAAGAAGCATTTCCCAGCAATACATGTTTTATTAAAGAAAAATCAGGGGAGTCTTGTACCTCTCGAGTCTCCTCATCAGGAGAAAGGTTCCTATAAATTAAAGGGGAAGAGTTGAATAGACGGATGGAGGAACAAGTAAATAAAGCAAATGATAAAACATTGAATTCCCAGCTTTGGAAAACAGACAAGGGCCATCCCGTGGCCCACTAGTTAGCAGTAACTGGAGAAGTGCATCGAGGAAAATAATGGCAGTCGAAAAGTTTGGGAAGAAGGCAGGGCCACTTGCTATTTCGCAGAAGGGGATGAAAACATTTCTGGCCTAGATGGCAAGAGGCAGAGCTCTCTTGCCTCTGGTGATTGGACCCATCACTGTATTTGGGAATGATTAGGGTGACTGTGAAGGTTGTGCAGACAAACAGCTTTTGATGTGGGAATATGAAAAGCTACTTCTACAGTGTTGATACTAGCAATCCACCATGCACGTTCATGCAATTTAGTGGGTTTAATGAATGACTTCTTATTGATTGTTTACTTGTTTTCTAGGAAGAAGAGGTATTAAGAAAGGAGATGGCTTACTTTACAGATAGTAAACAGATTGGAAGGCAACTGAAAGATACATTTGCCGATTCTCTCAGATATGTGAATAAACTGCTGAATAGCAAATTTGGTTTTACATCTCGGAAAGTACCTGCTCATATGCCTCATATGATAGATCGAAAAGTAATGCAAGAATTACAGGATCTGTGAGTCAGATTTTGAGTAAATTAATATCTGTATATTGATGCAACACCTTCTTAGATTCATATTTCACAAATATATATACAGTACGCACAAAGGAGAATCTTTCCGTTTAATTTTTTTACTGTCTTATTTTTGCAATTTTAAGTTAAGTCTTCAACATTTAGTCTAGTGGTGTCTACACTTTTCTAATATATACATTTTTGTACATTTTTGTATAGATATATTTTTGCAAGATGCTTTAAGCTTTAGGCTGAGCTATTTGGACAAGTTATTTAAATTATTATGGGCTTGATTAAGTTTACTTCCATTCATTTGGGACAGATTTCCTGAGGAGTTTGACAAGACTTCCTTTCACAAAGTACGGCACTCTGAAGACATGCAGTTTGCTTTTTCGTATTTCTACTATCTCATGAGTGCAGTTCAGCCACTAAATATTTCCCAAGTTTTTGATGAAGTTGATACAGATCAGTCTGGAATTCTTTCTGATCGGGAGATTCGTACCTTGGCCACAAGAATCCATGAACTTCCTCTAAGTTTGCAGGTACATTTTTAAAAAATACGCTGGGATGTCACACAATCACAAGAAAGAGGAGAGGCAATGAAAGTTGATAATTAAAATGAGCCTGCTACCTGGGATTGAATCCCGGGTCGTGAGCACAGTTTGGCTGCAATACAGCAGTTGAACCATGAGACTCAATTAGTTAATGTTCTTTTAATCTGTAAATGAAAAACAGCAATAGGTACATTTCTGTTTTCCTTATGGTTCTTACCCTCCTCCTTTTAAACACAAAGTATTTACAGAAGAGCGGGTGAGAGTTAAAAACAGAAAATGGCCATGGTAGATGAAAGAGAAGAGACTATTAATGGCATTACCAATTGTTTATCAATCTGTTAAGGTCCATTTTGGTAGTAAAGAGCAAATGTTAAGTTTAGCACTATGCAGTCTAAATGACTAGATACGTGTTCATCTGGTATCTTTAATATTTGTTAGAATATGGAACTTTCTTCCAAGCAAAACTAGGCTCTGCCAAGCTTCCAGTAGGCAACTTTTAAAACTACTGTTTTAAAGAGCCTTCCATTTCTAAGACAATCTTATTTGGAAAAAAGCTTTGGAACTTCTTTTAAGCATTTTAAATCTGTTTCTAGATGTTCGTAATTTGTTTTTTATGTTTTAAATTTTTTGTTGATAATTAAAGTCTTCTGTAATGTACTCAAGAAGTTATACATGCTTAATTTTTGAAATACACATTGTTTATGGTACAGAAGAAGGAAATACTAATCATTTCACTCTTCTTTTTCTTACTAGGATTTGACAAGTCTTGAGCAAATGTTAATAAACTGTTCTAAATCCTTGCCACTCAATATTACTCGGATTAATATTATACCGCCAACTCAGGAAGCTTATTATGATCCCAATCTGGTAAGGAACTGCTAATAAACATGTTTTTAATCTCCTTTGCAATATGTACATGCAAATATTTCAGAATTAAGCCTCAATAATATCTGTGTTGTATCTTTGAACACTTTAGCATGTTAGAGTATATTTTAACTATTTAGTATGCCTGGGTGTCTTGCCAACAGAAGTCGCAAATAAAGACACTACAGTTCATCCAGTTCATGAAGAAATCTCACTAACTCATATATGTTCTTAGCTTGAAAATGATTAACTATTTTATTCATCCGTTGAACTTCAGTCCTCTCCTTTTCCCTAATAATGTGCCAACAATTGAAACTGTTCTATCTTCCTGTTTCATTAGCAATTGGCCATGTAGTATGGAGTAGCTATATTTCAATAAACACATGCTCATACATCTCCAGGTACATGTAGAGCTAGTTCTTGGGATTTGGGCCTGAAATGATAATTCCAATTTAACTCTTCATGTTAAATTAGCATCGCTTTAGGTACCTGATGATGTAATTCTTTGCAGTCTAATCATAAGTAAGCTGCCTGACCTTTTCCCCCAAGTAAATGGGTATCGGATTGCAGTGTGATTTTCACAATGGCATCTCCTCTTCAGCTTTCTTCCACTTCTAAAGTTCTATTTAGAGGTGAGTGTTTTGTTTCAGAAGGGGACTGGTTCCGAAACAAAACATACCAGCACCACTGGCATTCAGAACCCGGTCCTGCCCTCTGGAACAAAATCAACCAATGTCTTACCTTGCTGTAACTTGCGCTGGGCAAAATTCCAACCAGAAAGTAGCTCCTAATGCGTCATCTTTCCCTCTCCCTGGCGCTTGCCAATTAGACAGGGAGGCAGGATGATGTTGAGAACATCAGAGGCTGCTTCCTGGTTGGAATTCTGTCCAGCGCGAGTTACAGCAAGGTAAGACATTGGTTGATTTTGTTCCATTGGGGTGGGAGTGGGTTCCAAGTGCCAGCTGTGCTGGTGTGTTTCATTTCAGAACCAGTCCCCTTCCAAAACAAAACACCCATCTCTGGTTCTTCTACTCTTTTTTGTTATGATAATGTGCTGCTTTATAAAGAAACAAGACTAAAAGACCCTGCCCAATGGAAATTACAATGTAAAATTTAAGATGTGGGGACAACAGAGCAAGGAGAAGGGTGTAGAAAATAGTTTAAATGGGAGAACTACAAATTATCCATTACAAGCATCATTCAGTAACTTGGCCCGCTATAAAATGCTTGATTCAATCTCCCATCATGTCCAAGCAACATGGCTACCCAGTCTGTTCTTGATAGGAACTGTAGTTCCAGAAAACTGGAAGGCACTTGATTGAGGAAACATGCTATATTTTAAAGACTTTGTTCAAGTAAAGATGAGGCATTCCTGAAACATAAGCTCAAAATTCTTGTATCTCTAAATAGATACTAGACCTTTGGAAGAAGTTCCTTGACTATATTTAAATATGTGGTGGTGGGGGGGGTTGTTTTTGTTTAATGCAGAGCTGACTTAAAATAGCAGAGCAATGTCTTGTGTTAATTTAATTAATTTATTTTCAACCTGTTTCAGTTACTAGATTTCCAGGAACAAACCTAAACCTATAAAACACTTCTCTTGAGAACAGGGATATTGTTTCTTAGAACTGTTTGTGGTCTTGCCTGCAGGGCTTAGGATAAGTCAGGAATAATAGGACTAATATATATCAGCTGTTCAGGACTTGTTTGATGTATTTTTGTGGTTGTCACTGCCTGACTTGTACCAAAACATTTTGCTAGATACTTAAGTATTTTTAATCCATATGAAACATGGAGCTAGCCAACAATGTATTTAAAAACAACAAAAGGGTAGTTTTCCATAAAATCTGTATTAAGTGCCAAAAGATATGTTGATCAGTATTAATAAATATTTTGGGACACAACGTTGAAATTAGAGATGGAGATGAATGGTCAAAATGGCAATTTGTGATTTGTCAAGGTTGACAAACCACAAATCCTCCACCCATAATCTAACAAATCAATGAACAGATGAACTGGTGTATGGGTTTGTGTTTGTTTGTTTGTTTTGACAGTATATGGCTGTCTTTTTAAAAAAGATGAATGGGGACAAATAGAGAAAATATTTCTTTGGACCCAATGAATATGAAGGGACAAATATTAAATGAATCAGTGATATTAATTGAATATTGCAATTTATTATTTTGTCCATCCCCATCTCTAGTTGAGAATGTTCTACTAAATATTTTATTTTAAAATACAAAAAGGCGAAGTTCATATATAAGACAATCTCAGTTACTGTTCCTTCTGTTCTTAGCCTCCAGTGACTAAAAATCTGCTAACCAATTGTAAGCTTGTGACTGATCGAATTCGTAAAGCATATAAAGACAAAAACAAATACAGGTATGTTCTATAATTTTAATATTTAAACACAAAGATAGAGAAGCCAATCATTATTTGTACTATGGAACTTATTGTGTATTTTTAGACATTATCTTGTAACTTGATTGTAGCATTGACAGAAGTAAGAATTTCTGTTTAAAATTATGATTGTTTTTAAATTGTTTTTTATCTTCATTTTTAGGAGTCATGCTAAACATACTCATGCTAGTGACTGTAATATTGTTGCTTGTAGTTGGTATAGAAATGTCTGATAAAACAACTTGAATCTTAACAGCAAGTCTAAGGGAATGCTGATTCTAGTTTTGAGGGGGTGGCAAGAAGTAGTACTCGACTCGTAGCTGGAAAGGTACAAGAGACGTGCCGTGTGCAGAGCGCAGGAAGGTGCCGTGTGCAGAGCGCATGACTAGAGCACAGCAGAGTATTATGGGAGCTGAGCAACCTTTGCCGCCTCCTGTGGCCTTACGATGTACTGTGTAAGTGATTCAGATTTCAGAAGTTGAGTAATTCTGTCATGGGATGGAGGAGCTGGAATGTGAACAGGCATGGACTTCCCCATTTTCCTTAATGTTATGTATTCTGGTGGTATTCCAAGGAAGATATGAGGGTAGAAGAAATCACTTTGGGGGCTGCAGTACTTGCAGTAGAGTTTTAATGTCTGTTATGGTAAATAGGAAAGTAAACACCATCACCATTTCTTCTTCTTCTTCTTCTTCTTCTTCTTCTTCTTCTTCTTCTTCTTCTTCTTCTTCTTCTTCTTCTTCTTCTTCTTTTTCTTCTTCTTCTACTACTACTACTACTACTACTACTACTACTACTACTTGCTAGTACTATTCTGAAACACAAGTTTTGTAGACGACTTGCGGTCATAAATCTATATTTTCTTGACTGGTAAATATAAAAAAGAAATGACCAATATTGAAACAGGACAGAGAGCAATAGCTTTCATTAGTTAGTTATAGTAGAAAATTTGTTGTAACACATACAGAGCCATTGCACGTTCTTCTTTCAAACCACTATGTTATGCCTGTTTGTTTTTTATTTTTTTCATTCTGACACCAAGATTTGAAATTATGGGAGAGGAAGAGGTTGCTTTCAAAATGATCCGAACCAATGTTTCTCATGTTGTTGGGCAACTTGATGACATACGGAAAAACCCCAGGTTTGCACTTCTGATGTTCTTTCACTTTTGAGAATGCTGCAGATAGAAGACTTTATGTTCTTGTACAGCTTCATAGTTTAAAAATACATGTGCATCATCATCATCATCATCATCATCATCATCATCATACTTCTTACTGGAATCTGCTCGCATAATTCGCCAATACATCACTGAGTCCTAAATGCTTGGGAAGCGTTCGACTAGAGATTGGTAATACAAAATCCAGCGTAGATAGCTGTGTTAATAATAATAATAATAATAATAATAATAATAATAATAATAATAATA
>JAHTLZ010003526.1:17733398-17754954 GCA_023846285.1 Phrynocephalus versicolor | reverse complement strand
ACATACATACATACATACATACATACATACATACATACATACATACACCCAGAGAGAGAGAGAGAGTTCTTGCTTTACACTTGTACTTAACTGAACCAACTTCATGTGATGTGGTACTTATAGAAACCCTATTAAATAAATTTTAGGACAAAACATGGCACCTGGAGGAAGAAAATCTTCAGGGAAAGTTGCTAAATCAATGCAAGATGATCCAGTTGTGCATGCCTACAAGTTTGAAGAAGATCCCCAAAAACATCTGAGTGGATCTGAAGAGGATATTAGAGAAGGTGAAGTGACAGTACAAAACGTAACTGAAATTTCCCCTTTCCCCACAATAATGCAAAGCTGCGGGGAGGGGGGGTGATGAATAATTAACCAAGCACAAAATCTTTAAGAACTCCAGATAATTGTGAAAACAGGTAAGATTTGACTTCTTGGCTGGGCACATTCTTGTGGTAGTACTTAATAACAAAGAGGTCATCTACATTCAGACAGATCTACTAACAGTGAAAGAATCATGTTTGATGCTTCATTTTAAAAGGCTGAAGATCGTACAAATAGTTTGCACTTGATGGGTAGGAGAGGATATGCTCTAATGTTCAGCAGCTATGAAGAAGGGGATTTCAAAGGCACAAATGTGGTGCAATGACAGTGCTCTCATACCTTGCTTGTGTGTTTTCCATCTGATTGCCATAAAAGGGTAAAGTTCATTCATATGCATAAATTAAGAATGTCAGCTCCACTGTAAACTCTCAAAGGAGAGGAGGCTAGAAGCTCTGCAGGAACACTGATGTTTTTGTTGTTGGTGCCATAAAGTCACCTCCAACTTTTGGCAAACCTATGAATGAGCAATCTCCAAAATGCCCTGTGACTGTCTCACTAACCCTACCTAACTCTTGTAAACTCATCTGTGGTTCCTTAATGGAGCCAATCCATCTCACACGGTATTTGGTCTTCCTCTTTTACTGCTGATTTCTACTTTTTCAGCATTATTGTCTTTTCCATAGAATCTTGCCTTCTCATTATGTTCCCCAAAAAAGAGCAGCTTCAGTTTCAAAATGTTTGCCTCCAGAGACAGTTCAGGCTTGATTTGACCTGCAACCCACTTATTTGCTGCCTATCTGTAAAGCTCTTATTCACCACCATGTTTCAAACAAAGCATTTTTTTTTCTGTCAGCATGTCCAACTTCCATACCCGGGAACATAAGAATGTGGATGATCTTGGTCTTAGTCTCCAGTGACACATCCCTACACTTTACGATATTTTCTAGTTCCCTCATTACTGCCCTTCAAAGTCTGTGTTCTGATTTCTTGGCTGCAGCTTCCATTTGGATTGATGGGTAATTGGACATCAAACCAGGGTATACAAAATCTTTATTTCTATTTCCTAGACCATTTTTCCAACAGCTGGTTCTGCTGTGCGTCCTACCTTTGTATTCTAGTCAGTTATGATTGGAATAATTTATGAACAAGCATGTATTGTTTCCTTGTGTGCAATCAATTTCTTCCTGGATGCTTCAAAAAAGCATTAAATTTAGTCTTTTTTAGCATGCATACTTGGAGCATCAACTCCAAGAAGTGGGCAGGAACACTGGGTCAGATTTATTATTGTTACTCAAAGTGATGGTATTAATTTGTGAATTCTTCCCTCCAATAAAGATGAAACTCCAGCAATCGAGAAACATGGGAAAAAAAGACCTTCAGTAACTCCTCATACAGTTGTTGAAGATGATGTTGGGTAAATTGTTTAATATTTCTTTTTAAAGTTCAGTCCATGGATAATGTAATCTTAATTTTTAACAACTATGGATCTCCTGCTAGATTTCCACTACTTTTTCTGATATTAATGTATCGAGGTATTTAACATTTATAAATTGGTAAATTCTGACCAGAACCTTTATGCAATCTATTACTTGGTGGTAATTTTTAGTGTTCAAAGGAACCTATCTCCTAAGTAAAATGTGCATGAAATACTGTATATGGATGAATTTTGAAAGAGAAATGCTTTTTGTATGTTAATATATCTAAATTTGTTCACAATTTGGGATTAGACCCAAATGTTATCTTCCTGCTTTATAAGGACTATTATCAGATGAAAATATTTTTGGTAAAGGTTTTTCTACTGTAGAAAAACTCTTTCTTTAGGCAGAAGGATTTGTAAAATACAATCCACAGAGATTAATAAATGAAGGTAAGTTTGCCAGCCTATCAGAATGGCAAAGATGTAAGGAAATTCCAAAATCAACTATGTCAGTAAAAATGAAGATATATTTATATCATTTTAAATGTACACTACCTGCATCAGATAATGCATTGTGTAGCCATTCAACAGGGAAAAAGGTATAAGCTTAACCCAAAACTTTAGCATTTCTCCATTTTTACCAGTATAGTCAACCCTAATTTAAATCAAACCGCTTTAATTTTTTGAATCTGTAATCTTGGTTTCACCTCCCTCCCCCTTTGTGGTTGTTACTTGTCCAGGAAGGAAAAGTGCAGTTAGTACTAGCGTCAGCTTTTGTCCCAGGGCAGATAATAAAAAATCTGATGTGTATTTGGACTATGTCAAGGCAAAAAAAAAAAAAAATCATCCCTTCTTTCCATGCTATGGGCCTGATCTGGATCACATCCTTTCATAGAACTGCTGGATAGCTCAGTGACTTCGGTCCCTGATTTACAGAGGTCGGGAGTCCAATTTGCTTTAGAGGGGCTGAACTCGATGATCCATAGGGTTCTTTCCAGCTGTGCAGTTCAAAGGTGGTGGTTGTTCCTCCTAATTAACAAGTAGCTCTGTGTATACAACAAACCCGTTATGTTATATCATATGGGTTTGGTAATTTCTTTGGCTATTATAGATACATGTTGTTTAGATTACATATCTTGATCTAGAATTTAATGTGGCTTCACTAAAGGTAGCAAGATATTCAAAATTAGTTTTAATAACTACCATCAAAATATTGTTGTCAGTATTTAATACTTTTTGCATTCTGCATTAGATACCAATTTGAATTGGCCACCTCAGAGCAGCCCTAAAGATCTCTGGCCTCTGTTTTTGTTACTGATTGTTGCTGTTATAAATACAATTATCTCCACCTCATCTTCAAAAACAGATTGTAATATATAATATTAGATTGTAATTTTTAATATATAAAAATTGTCATTCTTCAAGTACTGTATTATTATTTTTACATAGGGGAGAAGTTCAGAACATGCTGGAACGATTTGGAGGTATGTTTGTTAAAATGTTTGTATGTCTGCTAATATTTCAGTACAGTTGTGGTTGGTGGAAAGGATGGCAGGGCATCCTTTCATCCCAAGAGAGGAGCTTGGGATGACAGGAGGAGTGAGGGAAACAGTGTTAATAGATTTTATAGACACACAGCGTACAGTGGAAGGGGCAGAAAGAGAACCCTTAACAATCAAAATATATGTTGTAAAATGTTGTTTGCCTAGTCCTGTCCAAGGTAAAAGTCCACCCCAAAACCTGCATTTCCCACCTCGTGTTTCTAGATGCCAGGTGAGCCCTGGCACTTACAAGCACTATCTGAGAACACTCAATGCAGCTCCTCCCAACACAGCAACTACTTGTAAATTTGATTTATGTCACAATTATCCAGGATATGAAGCCAGCATGTCTTTTCTTGTTCAATACCTCTTAACCATGAATTAGACACTGGAACAAAACATGACATTCAACTTTTCTTGGTTTTTGTTCTGTTTCTTTCTGTTAAGCAGCTCTGTGCAGGGGAGCACACTTAATTCACAACTGACTTGATTTAAGGCATTTGTCCCATTGTTTGGTCCACTACAGAGATGGGCAAGTTTAGTCCTTTTGCCAATGATCAAACTATATTTTATATATATTTTTATTTATATTTATATTATATGGTTTTAGTTTATAAAACCCTCCATGGCTTGGGCCCGGACTACCTGGCAGAGCGGATCGCCCAGCGATCAACCTCAGCCCGACCAGTTCAGTAGTCGCGAGCACACTCACTCCGGGTCATCACCCCTAGAGAGGCCCGGAAAACTACCACCCGTAACCGGGCCTTTTCGGTGGCGTCCCCCTCCCTGTGGAACAGCCTCCCTAGTGAAGTGCACTCTGCAGAGTCCCTGCTGGCCTTCCGTAGAGCCCTGAAAACTCTGCTCTATCGTGAGGCCTTTGGTGACCAAGCTTAATTTATTTCAGTTTTTTTTTTTAATCCCGCCATCCGCCATTCGCCGCCTATTTTTCTTAGTAAGATGTTGGGCTGCTGAGCCACATTTGCTCGTATGCCAAGGGCACTACCTGTGCTTTTAACTCTAATTTGTTTGCAGTTTTACTGTATTTGTATTTTTAATCTGTTATATTGTATTTTGTATATGAATATTGCTGCATAGGTCAGCCTGTTGGAAGCCGCCCAGAGTTCCCCCGGGAAGATGGGCGGGGTATAAATTCAATAATAAATAAATAAAAATAAATAAATATATACAGTACTTGTTAAGAGTTAACCACTCTGTCCCCCAAGTGTTCCTATCCACACTTCTGGGTCACTGTCACGAACTACTGGGGTTTTTGTTTGTTTGTTTGATGCAGGTAAGATTGCTTCATTTCCAGGGGTACTTGTGGGTTTAAATGTCCCTTCCAATTTCAATTTCCCAGTATCACTAAGACGACAGCTAAACTACTTCATAATATTGAGAAATTAAACACTTCCCCTGCTCCTCTATGGATGGGCAGAAGAAGCATTTTTAAAGATCTGTTACGACAGTGCTAATGTACCATACTGCTTTTCTGATTGTATAGATAGCAAAGGTTGAAAACGTCCTCCTACAAGAAGAGAGGAAAGGAGAAGCAGGGGAAATCTTTATTGTTTTCAAAGTGAGGGCAGACTAAATAGGGTCACTGGAGGAATATATGCCATTTGGAAACCAGAATCACACCAAATGGCATATCAGACCTCTACCTGACTGAAGAACCAACCCCATTTAGCCCATTCCAGTGGCACTTGTGTAAACAAGCCATAAGTGCAACCAAATACAGTTTTTGATTGGCTTCCATAATAAAGCTGGTAGAGTCATTTTCCAAAATGTAGAATGAGGAATTATCATTTGTTTTATTTTTGTTGTGCTTACTTAAAGAATGAAATTGCAGTGTACAGCAAGCCAACAGAGAAGTCGACCCAATATACTAGGAGGCAGTATTTTTTTTAAAGTACTGTATTAAAATATGGCAAGCATAAGCTTAACAGGTGTTCTGTCTTATCTGACACAGACTTAACAATATTGGGAATATGAAACAAGCTGAACACTTTTGTCTGCTTCTAGTAACCACACATGGTGGAACTGAACCAAAATCCTACATCCACCTTAAAAAGGTAGCACATGTTAGGAAGCCAAAATTGTGTAGGGAAGGAACACTCTGGGATGGGTTGGTTCATGGTGGCACTTGCATCATGTGGTTGTTGGGACCAACCTACAGAGTGGACCCAATAGTGGATAAATCCCCACCCAGTTGCATGCTATGCGAGTCACTTGGATTTACTGAGGTGTTTAGAAGTCCAATGAAAATGCAATGTCTAATAATTATTTGCTTTACTGTAGCTGATATTAACAAAGCTCTTCTGGCTAAAAGAAAAAGATTAGAAATGTACACAAAGGCTTCTCTCAAAACAAGTAACCAGAAAATAGAACATGTCTGGAAAACACAACAAGAGCAAAGGTGAGACGTTAGCACTGTTGTATACTTCACAGCTTAAATCAACTGGCATGAATTCTTGCTAGTTGCATCAGCATTTGCAAATAGTGTTGCATAACTCTCATATGACCTCATATGACCTGATGCATGGTAGCAAATGAAAACATTGACTTCTTAACTAATGGCAATTCATGGTCATTTTTATTCTGATGGATTTACGCTAGCATAATCCTTCACTTATATTCTGGCCACTGCCAAGTTAAGATTGTATTTTGATGGTCTTCTGTAAATGTGCATTCTCTTGTCTGTATGTTACCAGTCCTTTTGAATATGCTTTTATATTATTGTTGAGTTAGTTGTGTTTATTTTGTTCTATTATTTGAGGTTTTCTTGTATATTGTTTATGCCAGTCTTAGGACGAATACTGTAAACTGCCCAGAGCAGCCTTGTAACTAGATGTTGTGGTATATAAATTCAACAAAAAACAATCAATGCATTCTTCAAAATACTGTCCTAATAAAAAGCAAATGCTTTGAAATGAAATAATGCAGGCTGCATTTTCATAAACAATTACCTGGAAGTAAGTCTTATTGAAAATAGTTTTAACATCTAACATCTGTTGAAAGGGCATTCTCTAGAATAGAAATACCTTTTCAACTGCAATTAGGGTCATAAGAACATAAGAAGAGTCATGCTGGATCAGGCCAAAGGATCTTGAACCCATGTGGAACCACCTGAAGTGCTTCTTCAGAAAACCTCAGTGATTAGACAGAAGTGTCAACACACTTTTAGTTGCACCATAAATCTGTTTCAGAACAAATGTCACAATGTCAGTGCCCAAAGCTGATTTCTTACTGTGATATGCATTTCCTCCAATTTTGTGTGTGTGGGAATGTGTGTGTGGGGGGGGGAATTGTACACCTTATAATACCATAAAAACTCCTCTTTATTTTTAAAAGTATGGTACAGTATTATTTTGAACTGCATTTAAGGTTCTCCATTTAGCAGTGGTGTATATGCAACATTGCTTCAGATGATAAAAATGTGTTTTAGGCAGAAGGTGAACCAAGAATATTCTCAACAGTTCCTGCATGTATTTCAACAATGGGATACTGATATACAGAAAGCAGAGGAACAAGAAGAAAAACTAGCGGTATATATTTCTTGCTCTTAGTTTTAAACTATATAAAGTATCAAAGGCTGATATTTAACAGAAAAACCTCACATTCTATTTTATATATTTTATTGATAATTTGGTGATGTGACACACTTATTTCCAGTCACTGGAGAACAACTGAAAAGTGACCAGCGTATGAAATGCTTCACTATTGCTTTTTCTTATCTTACTAAACTATGTGCATATTTGCTGGCCATTGCTTTCCTATTATTCTTATGATAGTGAAATGTAGTAAATTATCACCCATGAATCAGAAAAGAGAGAGGTAAACTAATGTAGATTTGCTGTGTGTATTCCCATAAGCTTGCCAAAAGGAAGCCCAAAGGGTTACCACAAGTAAAATTGTGATGCCATAATCATCACAACTATACCAAAGTAAGGCTTGACATATCTCACTTAGCATGTAATGAGTCTATCTCATATATTAGTTTCACCTTTTGAGCTGACTTATTGAAATAAATGAACATTTGCACAATATTCTAATTTTTCGAGTTTCACCTGTAAATGTATCCCTATATTGTATTATGTAATCTACTCTGAGATGTTGTAATATAACGAGGGCTATAAATGTTTTAAATAAGTAAACAAGTATCTGCATCCATCCCACGGTGACTGAATTCTACTCATTAGTCTTGTATTTATTATGGCCTTTCTTTCTTTGGTTTAGAACATGTTTCGGCAACAACAAAAGGTTTTCCAGCAAGCAAGAATAGTTCAGAGTCAAAGACTGAAAACAATTAAGCAGCTATATGAGCAGTTTCTAAAGGTCAAGTATATGCTTTAAAAATTGAAGTTCAAGACTTTGTAGATATGAAGATGTGTAGGTTGGCTTTATCAATATTTTTATAGATTCTTTATCATCTTTCTGCCTCTTCTCATGGAACAACTTTGCACCATCTATATAGCAGTGACAAGAATTAAACAACATGTTCTAGATGTAGTTCTACTAATGGGAAACTTAATGCTGCTTCCTATGTTTTAGAAAAATACATCCCAAAATGTTGTTTTGTGTTCAAGGTGTTAGCTTTGCCCAAAAGCTACTGCATTAATTTATGGACATCACTCAACTTCTGAAATCTAGCAGAAGTCTTAGTATGAACCAATAAGATTTTCATGAGTCTGACATCTTTTCTAGAGTATGGAAGACATGGAAAAGAATAATGAAAATCTTCTGACAGGCACACAAATTGAACTTCGCAAAGAAATGGCTATGTTGCAAAAAAAAATCATGATGGACACTGTAAGTGTTAATATTGATTTATGAAAACTTTGGTAGCATTTTAAAATAGAACATTTAAATAGAAAAAATTAAATAGTCACCACTTATAATTCATAAGTCAGAATACTATAATACAAAATATTACATTTGATCAGTATTTTTCTCTTTTTTCATAACAGCAACAGCAAGAGATGGCAACTGTTCGCAAATCTCTTCAGTCGATGTTATTCTGATGGCTCAGCGGAGAAACAACTTGTACCTAAGCAACATGATACAATGTATACATTAGTCGGGGGGGGGGAGCCAGCATTTTGCATTCCATGTTAAAAATTATACGTCTTGTTTGAATACTTTCATGTTGAACTTTGAAAAGAGAAATAAGCCACAACTGCAAATCAACAGTTTAGTACAGTTTAGTCTTTTGATTTGACTTTCTTAAAGTACTGCTATATTTCCTTAACATTAAAATGCAAGAATCAACTTTCCTTCATCTCCCAAATTCCAAGTCTACATACTGAGGCAAAGAAACCAATCTGAAAGACTGTCACCATAACCAATTAAGTGCACATTATTAGCAAATTCATTAAACATGCTAGACCGCATTTGTAGATCAGATATGTTCACTACAATTAGGATCATACTTGAAAATTTTATAAATTTCAGAATGCAGCCCAGAAAGTAGAGAAAACAACCTAGCTACTTGAGGATTTGAAGAAAAAGGTGCAAATTATTTTAACATGAAAGCTAAACAGCAATGCAACAAGACCTCCTTAATGCCACAATCCACATTTTGCTACCTTAGATTCCCTTCATTATAAGGCACTGCACTAATTTTCTATTTCATAGTTTTTCTATATTATACTCTTTTACATAAGAAGAGATGGGATAGACAAGATCAGAGTTCACAGGCAATGTTAAATAAGGAATTTCATGAGTAGTTACTATAGTTCAAGTAACTGAATTAAAAGCACCTAAATGAAATGCTAGCAGCCATAATGAGTTCAGAAGAGTTAAATTTAAGCAAGATGGTTTCTGTTGACAAATGAAATGTTGATTCCCCCATCCCAAACAATAAATGTTTCATTCAAAAAACATTGTTTGGTTGTTGTTTGAAAAACATTTTCATATTGTAACATGCAGATAACCCAAATATTACAAATGCAGCAACATCTGTATAGTTATAAAATACTGGAAATTTCATGATAGCAACTTGGAATTGCTAGTGTGTTGATTTTTCACAAAAACACATTTGATTTTTTAAGTCTGACATCAGTAGAAAATAATGATTTTAGGACAGTCAACATTTCCTTAAAATATAAAAGCATTAAACAAGGAAGAAAAAAGGAGCCATGCTTTTCCTCTCCCTCTAGTTTTTCTAATAATCCCCTTGAAATGTTTTGCTTTTTTATATGTCAAAATTTACCACCATTAACCATCTTAAAGCTACTTCATGCAGCGTCTCTATATAGGCTTCTCAATTAATAAGCATGTTATTTAGAAGTGTTCTGCTTATATACCGCCCAATACCACTTTAAGTAGTCTCTGGGCGGTTTACAATTTTAATTACAGTGTGCAGGCTACACATTGCCCCCCCCAGCAAGCTGGGTACTCATTTTACCGACCTCAGAAGGATGGAAGGCTGAGTGAACCTTGAGCCTGCTACCTGGGATTGAACCCCAGGTCGTGAGCACAGTTTTACCTGCAGCACAGGCATTTAACCACTGCGCCACGATTGGTTCCATGATATAGATCTCTAAATTTTCTAACTCACAAAGTTGGTGTTATCTATTTTTGTCACTTACAGATATTTACTGTTTCCCTATAGTTTCACTTTTAAAATACCAGACTGGTACAGTAGTTACAAGTTCTTTCTCTTTTGTTTATACTCACATCCATCCCATTTAAAGTGGAGCCAATGAATCGATTGGTGGCTTCTATTTTTAGTGGGGAAAACCTGGTGTGCTTCCTTACACTGAGCTTCTAGGCCAATGGTTCCCAATCCTGGGGCACTAAATGTTATTGTACTATAAGAACATTGTCAGAAGGCCTATTTAGCACATCCAATAATTATGGCTTCTAGGAATTGTAGTCCAAGAACATCTGGGGCCTCAAGTTTGTGTATCACTGTTCTATGGGAAGTCACTTCAGGAGTTAATTAAGGTTCAAGAAAGCAAAATCACCGTGCCAGTACTTATATCCTGCATAATGACTACTTGGCCTATATGCCTATCTACATAGCATACTACCAATACTTATGAATCTATGATGGTTACCAATTTTTAAGAAAAATGTAAGATACAGGTCAATCTCATATCTATGGATTGGTTCATAGTTGAAGTATCATGCTTTTTCACTGCTACAAAATTCAGACATATATTGAACATGTCAACAAGGATGAATGGAGTTACTAATTTAATGTAATGGCTTTCTCCAGTCATCACAGCCATAAGAAAGTGTTACAATATGTACAATCCCAGTTTACAGTCTGTTGTCTATTCAAACACATAGTGGAAAGGAACCAACTCTAAACATTTTAAAAAATCACTGAAACCTCTGAGAGTACTCAGCCCAACTTATTAGGTGCCACTGCCAGCAACTGGTTTTACTATTGCAAGCCATTAATAATAGTTTAGAGCAGTGTAAAAGAAACTAAACTTAAAAATTACTAATGCTTATGAAAATCAATTATGTTGTCTGTAGAATGCGATAAATTCAGTCATTAAATCTACTCACATGTTGTTAAGGTGCTTGAAACATATTGGTAACATATATAACGTTGCAAAAACTAATTACAGTATTTAAAGCCATTATAAGTTAATGCCACTTTTGCTGCATGGGAAAAAAAAGATGTAGCTGATGGTGCAACTTTATCAATGGTAAACAGTTGTGGTTCTCACTAAACTGAAATGGCAAACACATGTACTCCAACTATTATCTGGAGGGTAATATATTCAACACTACTATGCTGATGAGATAGAAAATCAAGGGCAAAAATTAAGGGAAAGATACATTCATCCCTCAGCAAGGACCATCTTTGTGCAAACTGCTCATTAAAGAAGACATTTTCTAGATGAAATGGTAAGTCGACCAAACTCCTATTATTCACCAACTTCTATTACTCACATAAGTCGTTTTGCTACTAAAATGGAAGATCCTCTTCTAGAATTTTCAAAATTTGTTGACCTCACATTCTAATTTATAGGACTGATGAGATGGAAGTTTAAAAGAAAGAAAGAAATCCCCCCCCCCGCCGCCATGTCAATTTCTGGCAAAGAATCTATTTCATAGGCTCTACCTAAATGCTACAGTATAAGTCTTCTTTAAACAACATGTAGCTCTAGAGCTTCTAGATGAACAATATCAGGGAAATTCTGGGTGAGTGATTCTTTTCAACAATTTTTGGATTTAATTTTTTTTTGGTTTCACACCATGTATGGAAACAAAAAAAAAGTGCCATGTGGATAGAGTTGTGTTTGTTAACTAGGGAGACTATCAAGAAGAAGAAACCAGTTAAATGTCCCTTTCCAACCAGCCTCCTTCTGCAGGTGCATTTCATAAAACAGAACTGTCAAGTGAAAATGCAACACTTTCTGTACTTTGTCCTATCAGAATTTGAAATTCTGAGAATAGCAACATGCAGCCGCAGAAGGTTGGGATTGGGTGGGTGTGCATATTCCATGTGATATCAGGAGTGACTTGGGGTTACTCAACAAATTTCTTCTGGGAAGTTCTATTTGTTTCAGAGAACTAAAGATGTCAGAGGTGAAATTCTCTCTTTTCATTTTTTTAAAATTAAGGTTCTGGAGGCAACAAAAATGGCCACCCTTGCCTTAAATATGTAACACCCCATTGAACTTTTTTCTTTAAATCTACAGGCTGAATGTTTAGTAGAAATTTAAAAATACACTATTTTGTATACCTAGGAAATTATTAGGCATTAAGTATTGGCAACAAATTGAAAGAATTTTGCTGTAAAATTTTAAGTTCTGGTTAAATTCTTTAGCTTTCTTTCATGAACCCACATCTGTCAAATTCATACACATAGAAATGAATGTGGGGAGAGAGGAGACACCTCCTCACACTGATTAAGAATTGTTTAGTTGCTTTAGTTCTTCAATTCAAGAAATATCCACTGTATATGTGGAGTGTATCTACCATATTTCAACAAAAGCAAGAAGCTACATAATGAACAATAACTGTAGTCATTGTACCTATAATGTAGCAGTGTGAAGTTACTCTAAAAAAACCCGCAACACCATATTTCTCTTGTCTACTGTTCAGTTAGCTGCCAAATGTTAGATTTTCAAGCATGTCTGCTTGTAAATATTAGAATGAGTTTTTTAAACAAGCATTAGCTACTCTGTAGCAAAATGTCCTTGAATACTTCACTCATGACCAAAGTTACTATGTATTTCAGTAGAACATTTTATTATGTAGTTAAATAATCTCTGAATCTGAGAGCAAACTTGACTAGCTCTTTCATGCATTTGGGTTCCTTTACAAGCTTCCACATCTGTACTCCTTAAAATTGTATTTTCCATAATTCAACACTTCCCCCTGATTCCTTCTCCTCTTCTCCTTTAGCTTATAAGTCATTCATTATGGTTTTGAACCTGTTCCGGGGCTTGAGGAGATAAGATTCTGAAGACTTGTATGTGAAGGTGATCAGCAATCTGTTTGCATACCCCAGTGGAATATCTCAGCAAATCAAGCAAGGATATGAACTAAAGGGAAGGGAAAAGGTTCAGAAGTTAGGATCAGTGCATTTTTTGCAGTACAGTGAACACAATACTTCTTGCCTGAGAAACAAAACTGTAGCTTCAGTTTACAAATTATTTCCACTGAAAGAAATTACAGCTGGGCAATTATATTCTATATTATCTTAAAATTTTCTACTTAATTAGGAGGTAAAGGAATTGCCACTGCCATCTCCTGTCCTTTCATCTACTATTCCATTTATAAAAGCTCCCTGCACCTCATTTGGGGGACTCCTAAGCTTCACAGCCAATGCCATTAGCAGGTTTACCAGCAGGTTGTGTAGTAACTGTAGGATCCTGAATGAGTCGCTTAGGGAAGGGTGGTGGAGGTTTTTAAGCAAAGTCTGGGTGACCATATGTCGGAGGTCCTTTGATGGAGGTTCCTGCATGGCAGGGGGTTGGGCTGGATGGCCCTTGAGATCTCTTTCAACTCTATGATTCTATGAAAAGGGCAAAAAAGTTTACTTCTAGCAGTGCCATTCTACATGCCTAAATCTGGACCCAATCCAATGAATGAAATAATTCAGCATTTGTTCATTTGCAATAGAACAGCAACAACATAGAGAGGTTTTCTTTGAAAATCTTGTATAGATGTTTTATCTTTATTGCCCAACTGTTATAATCCTTATACCCACCATCATGGAAAGGCAGAGAAGCTCTACCTAAATGCCAAAATGAAGCTGCTTTTCCCCCTATGACCGCTCAGTGAGCTCATGAACAAGGGATGCTGTAATTTTAATTCAGTTTTCATTGCTACTCTGTACCACCGCTATGTCTAAGCTATAGTCTGACCAAAAACAAACAAACAAACTGTGGATTCAGTATTGTGGCTTTCATTTAGTTGAGGTGCAAAACAGAGCAGTTAAAACTACACACGCAATCTCAAATGAAATCTCACTTTTTCTCATTTAAAAAGCTAACTTTATAACATTACAAAGAACAGGGACGAGTGCCAAGTACTGCATCTAGGAAGATGGAACCTAATGCACAGTTTCAAGATGGGGGACACTTGGCTCAGCAATACATGTGAGAGAAGGATTTTGGAATTCTGGTACTGTGGCCCCCCTCCATTTCATGGTTCATATACTGTACTGCGGTCCTGGTATATCGCGGGACTGCAGTGTATGAAAGGCAAGGCCCCCTGGAGTAAACTGCTTGGGCCTGTTTGAGGCCTCCTGCACTTACCCTAGGCTTGGTGCTGCCCTGAACGGGCCTCTGACAGGCTTCCTGGGCCTGTTGGAGGCCCCAGAAGTGGTTCCTGGCAAATCGGAAGTCACTTTTGAAAAAATGGAACTGACTTCTGGATCATCGGAAACCACTCCTGGGGCAATGGGGAAGCCCATTGGAGGCCCGTTCACAGCAGTGCCAGGCCTCAGGAAAGTGTAGGAGGTCCCAGAGACCACCCCCATCCCGACCCGACCCACTATCCGCATATCACGGATTTTCAGTTATCATGGGTCAGGTCGGGTCCCTAATCCGCACGATAGGCAGAGGATTACTGTTGACCTTAAGCTTAATATAAGTCAAGAGTGTGATGTGAGCAGAAAAAAGGCAAATGCTATTTTAGGCTGCATCAACAGAAGTTTAATTTCCAAATCCTGTCAAGCACTCGTCCCCCTCTATTCAGCACTGGTTAGGCCTCAGCTTGAGTACTGTGTCCAGTTCTGGAAACAACACTTCAAAAAGGATGGTGACATATTAGAACAAGTTCAGAGGAGGACAACAAGGATGATCAGGGGGCCGGAAACTAAGCCATGTGAGCAAAGACTGAAATAATTGGTTGTGTTTAGCCTAAAGAGAAGAAGGCTGAGGAGTGATATGATAGTACTTATCAAATATTTAAAGCGCTGCCATACAGAGAAGGAACAGGATTTGTTCTTGAGCATCCCAGAGTGCAGGGCGTGCAACAATGGGTTCAATTTAAGAGAACTCAGCTTTCGGCTGAATATCAGAGGGAAAATTCCTGTTAGAGCAATAAAGCAATGGAAACAATAAGCTCAAGAGGTGGTGAGTGCTCCAACACTGGGGGCATTCAAGAGAAATTTGGGCAACCACCTGGCAGATATCCCTTGATTTGTATTCCTGCACCGAACGTAGGATTGGACTTGATGGCCCCCTTCCAACTTTACTATCTTATGATTCAAGCATAAATTATGCTGAGTTAACAGAATATTGCTTACCAGTGCTATCCACAGAACAATATATTCATCAATAAAGCCATTGAAGTACTGGTTTAGAAATAATAGGCCTGGTCCAATAAATGCAGTATCTTGCAGGAAGATTTCACTTTTTGTCATGTGAGCTATCTGCCAAGAAAGAATGGATCAAAGTTTGAAATTAAGATCTCTTGATCCTGGTTTAATGCTTTACAATTCAAATACTAAGAATTGCTATTTGTATCCAACTTTACCAAAATAAAAATATTCAAAGATATTCAGATTCTGGGTCAACCCTAGCTATAAATCCCAAAAAGCATAGGTCAGATGAATCAATTAGACTAGGCATGTCCAAAGTCAGGACCAGGGGCCAAATGTGGCCCATTTTCAAATTTCAAGCGGCCCGTAACCTCTTCTCCCGGCTGGCTCAGCCTGTCATGCATCCCTGCCAGCTGGCCTCTCCCCATGCCAGATGGAGGTGTCAGCTTGCAGTTTTATGGGTTGCCTGCCCCCCCCGCCTCCATCAGTTCCAACAGCTACCTGCCCAGCCTACCCGCCCCTGTCTCCATTGGTGTAGCATCCTCCCTGCCTCCTTGCATGTCCTAGAGGCTTGTCCCAATTCTGGCCTGGGAGCCAAATGTGGCTGAATGGTCGGGCCCCCACACATTTTCACCTCACCAAATCTGGCCCTTCTTGTAAAAAGTTTGGACACCCCTGAATTAGACTTACCTAACAGGTAGTTTAATCATTCACATTCATTCATTAGGTCAAGTCTATCCCGAGTTTCAATCACTTGCCATGTAAATAAATAATAAAAACAGACAAGATACTTTTTTTGCCAGCATGACATTTTGAGAGGGGATGTGTACATCTGAAAATACCAGGAATTTAAACTGAACCCCTTTGCTAATCCTACATCTATTGCTGGTTCTCATATTGGAATTCCCATGGAGTCAGAAAAAATATATCCTGAATTCACTCAAGGCATTTTTTTTAAAAAATCCTCTGGATAAGGGCTAACACCGTATATGCATATTAAATGTCAGAACTACTTACCACCAATTTTTGTGTAATCTTTGCACTCACAAATCCAAATGTTAAGGCATAGAGGCAAGGATGTTTCTCAAAGAGATGTGTTGTTGATTTTTTATAGATCATTATTGCTAATGTAATAATTAATCCTATATGGAGGCCTGGTGACAGAACACTTGTTCCCTAGAAGATTTTTTTAAAAGAGGCATTTATTTACTACTGTATTTCTCAAAAGAGGATCATTTCATCCAAAAAAAAAAAAAAGGCAAATTCAAAACTTGTCCCACCACAAATATAAAGTAAAAGGTCAACAACAACAAAAACTCAACCACAGAGGTCACAGGACAATAAAATTATAGAATCTAAGCAAACTTAAACAATTAGAGGCCTTTTGGGACATGCACATTTTTGACAAAAGCTTACTGGGAATCAAGCTGAAGGACCAGAACTTTCTTTGGGAGGGCATGACACATATTGGGTTCCCTCCTCTTGATAGGAGCCTAATTCATTTCATTTGGCAGCAATACGCAGGACAAGGCTTTGGATGTTAAATACAGCACATGGCAAGCAATAGTTATCTTAAAATTATCCATGTCCCAAGGCATTTAGGAGTTTTAAAGACAAAACCAGCGCCTTGCCCTCAGCCCAGAAATGTACATGTGCAAGTGGATCAAGATGTAAGTGATCCAATTCTTTATTAAATGTTTCATACATCATTTATCCACTGATTAACCCAACCACATTTCAGAGCAACACAGCTCAATGTCCAAATTCTTTCTAAGGGCATTCCCTGCTAGAAAACATCATAGTAATCTAACCTGGGGTGTTACTGGGCATGAACAAATGGAGTATAGCACTGGGACCTTTTACTTATTTATTTAAATACAGTGGACCCTTGTATAACAAATGGTTTGTATAACATAAAATCTGTACAACATAAAAAATTCCGGAGATAGGGGAAATTTGCTTAACAGAATTGTCTATGGGGCAAATCCGTACAACATAAAAATGGTCACGATTAGGGATTACTCTGTTTTCAATGCATTCCAATGGGAAATTTGTATAAAGGAAAATTTGCTTAACATAATTTCATTTGGAACGAATTAATTCCTTTATACAAGGTACCACTGTATATAGCTTATATGCAGCCCACTATCCAAAGGTCTCTTTTATAACAAGGTCATAGTTTGCCACTAGAAGAACAGGGGACAGGACCTCTGCAACTAAACAGATGAATAGAGAAAAATTTAGAAGTTGTCACTTGCATGACAAAGTCACATTTCTGAGATGCACTTTTCTATGCAATTATTAAAGACATAGAAGGCTTATCGAATTTTACACATGCCCAATTTACAGCACCTCTGTTGCCAGAGCCAGAGCTAGGAGAAAAGGCAATGGATGTAACTTCTGAAGAGACATATGCAGGATTGTGCTATTAACCATATGTATTGAACAACATTAGAAAAAGACTTACTGCTATTGTAGATCCATTCTTGCCTACTCCTCCTCCAAAGATAACTCTGAAATAATTGTAACTGGAAAATATCGCACCACTCACTATACCAGCAACAGGAATCATCTTCAGTCTTAGGTCTAACACAGGAATCTTGGAGAGGAAAAGTACATTTACAATGTTTTAATATTTTTCATCATAATTAAAAATATTTGTTAACTAATTTGAACTATCCATTTTTCCTCCTAAAATCCAAAATGCTGACAATTGTCATGCCATTAATGTCATACAAAGAGCATAGCAATTTAATTATGTTAGGGACCTGAAGGTTACATACATCTTTTAAATTCAAAGTCTAGTCTTTCTAAACAATATGTATCTGATTTTCAGCCATGTTCAGAAAAATGGATAGTTTCTCCAAATGCACTGATCAAAACAGCAGTTGCACCACAGGAAATGCAAACACCATCTGCCTGTTTTGTTTAGATTATACCATGCTATTAAACAGCATTATCCATATGCTTCAGAGAGTAGACCTTTAACACAAGTATTTACCTTTCTTATTCAATTGTTGTTTCATGGAAACTTCCAAGAGGCAGCAGAGGATTAAAAAGGAAAGTAAAAAAAATGAATTTCCTGTAACCTACTAGGTTACATTTTAGAAGACAAACTTGTCAAAGGATGTTATTGAGATGTATCTCAAATAATCCATCAGCTCATGCAACACAAAATGACCAGCATTTCAATTAACTGCAGTAGTTGCACAACAGAGGCATTTAAAGAAAAAAAAATAACTAGTAATGATTCATTAATACTGGTGCTCTTAACAAGTATTTAAATTTTTAGGCCCATTAGAACACTGATTTAATCTGAGGAGTAAATTCAGGTAAGAGGGAGCTATGCTGCAACTGCTGATATGCTTACAGACTGATGGTTTTCTTACAATACTTCACCTTGTCATTTACTGTGTGGTGCAGTCGTTGCAGTATTGGATGGGGGCCTTGGGGATCCACATTCAAGTGCTTACTAAGTGTGAACTTGGGCGCTCTCTCAACCTGACCTGCTTAATGGGGGAAACAAGGAGCTAAGGATGCTTTTGACACTATAGACCAGTGGTTCTCAACCTGTGGGGCCCCAGGCGTTCCTGGACTGCAACTCCCAGAGGCCTCCACCACTCACTGTGCTGGAAGGGTTTTCTGGGAGTTGCAGTCCAGGAAAATCTGGGGACCCACAGGTTGAGAACCACTGCTATAGTTCCAGTTCTTCCTGCAGGAAAGAATGCAGAAAGTGGTATTAGGTTATTCATGTTCGACACCATGGCCGCTGACCTGTGGAGTTCCCCAGGGTGCTGCTCTGTTTCCTATGCTATTTAACATCTATATGAAACCCCTGGGGCAGATTATCAGGTCTTTTGGGGTTAGGTGCTACCAGTATGCCAATGATACCCAGCTCTACCTCTCATCACCCCCAGACTCTAAGGGAGCTACTATCTCAACTTTACATGAGTGTTCAGCAGCAGTAATGAACGGGATGAACAAAATGAAACTAAACCCAGACAAGACAGAGGTGCTCCTGGTCAGTCGAAAGAGAGAAAAAGGGGTAGGGATGCAACCTGTACTGACTGAGGTCACACTCCAATTGAAAAATCAGGTACACAGCTTGCGGGAGCTCTTTGACTCATCCTTGAGCTTGGATGCCCAGGTCATGGCTGTGGCCAGGAGCGCATTTGCACAATTAAGGCTAGTATGCAAGTTATGCCCCTTTCTTGAGAAACCGGCTCTGGTCACGGTGACCTATACCCTAGTGACATCCCGGCTAGACTACTGTAATGTGCTTTATGTGGAGCTACCGATGAAAAGTCTCAGGAAACTTCAACGGGTCCGTCTGGGGTGGGCTACAGAGATCACATTACACCCCTATTAAAGGACCTCCACTGGCTGCAAGTCAGCTATTGAGCACAATTCAAGGTGCTGACCTTGACCTACAAAGCACTATATGACCTGGGTCCTAGCTACCTCAAAGATTGAATCTCACAGTATGAACTGACTCAGGTGTTAAGGTCATCAGGAGAGTCCCTTCTTTCCATCACACCACCTTCACAGGTATGTCTCGTGGGAACCCATGAAAGGGCCTTCTCAACTGCTGCGCCCAGACTCTGGAACTCCCTCCCACTAGAGGCCAGGACTGCCTCATCTCTGCTGTCCTTACGGAAATAGGCAAAGATCTTTCTCTTCAGGCAAGCTTTCCCTGAATGATGGACTGCCATGTGTATTTTATATGAATCTATAGGTTCATATAGACTTTGTTTTTATAACTATAACCTTGTAGCTTTAATGTAATGTTGTCTATTAATGCTCAATTCCTTGTTCTCAAATACTTGGACATGTCTTAATTGTACTGGACTGTTCTTTTCCAAGGAGAAAGGCGGGGTAAAAATACTCTAAATAAATAAATAAATAAATAAATAAATAAATAAATAAATAAATAAATAAATAAGGATGCTCTCGTGAGCTCATCGAAAGGATACAAATGTAACAAACAAAATAAAATAAACCCACTCCTATGAATCCAACTTCCTGGCAACATTAAACATAACTATGTTGGGCAAAATTATTTTGCATGCTATATGGACATAACTCAATGTCATGACTGTAGTACCTAAATAGTGGCCAAGTAGAAACGCAAGGCACTTCCACCAGTGTACTGTAGAAGTGCTGCAATTTGAATGCTGCGACTAAAGACATAATTGAATTGTTCAATTTCCTGTGGCCAGGAGTAATGCCATTTGTATGAACATAACTTTATGTTGCATCTCCACAAACAGGACTCTGCCCAGTATCAAATCAGGAGATTTTGCAAACTGGGTTAAATTTAATACAATAAAAACTGCAAAGCTGAAAGTATTATAGAATTAAAATTTCTATGCATTTTTCCTGTTTATCAATTCCTGTGTATCAAGTGATTTGACTGATTTAATATAGAAATTACTTATGGCAGATGGGGTCCTTTTCCTATGTGTTGTTCTATACTCATGCACAGGATGGCACATCACAACACTGAGGAACTACAGTACTGGAACTACATGGAAAAAGGCATCCTACAGTCAAGGTAGTCTAGGTCTTATTTTTAAAGGGGCAATAAAATGAGCAATAAAAGGCATCCTACAATCAGCATAGATCTTATCTTTAAAAGGGCAATAAAACTGTTTTTTAAAAAAAGTTATATGGGAAAAATGCAAAGCATAAGAAAAAACTACTAAATACCAACATATCCATACAAGACAGATAAGCACGTAATGGTAATTCAAGAGTGACCACGGTATTTAATTACCTTTGTGTCCCACATAGATGTCCCACCAAAGGCAGATAACAAAAATAGGATCATTATGGCTATCTGTACTTCAGTTACATCAACTCTAGAAAGAAGAAAAATAAAATTTACTATATCAGTGATTTAGTGTGCTTAGAGGATAGGGCAAGTGATGAAATATTACTCAAATATATAACCTGGGAAAAATATAAACAACAATAATCAGAAACAAAATTACCTTTGGTAAATATTGAAATGCATATTACATTACATCACTTTTATACCAGTAAGGTGGTGGTACTACAGTGGTCTTCCGCCTGTTCACAGTTCATATACTGCGGTCCCACTATATCGCGGGACTGCAGTATACGAAAAAAGGCCCCCTGGGGTAAGGGGGGGAAGGCCTGTTTCAGGCCTCCCGTACTTACCCCAGGACTGCTGCTGCCCCAAACAGGCTTGCGAGGGCCTTCCCAGACCTTCTGGAGGACCCAAAATGGCTTCTTTGTGAACCAGAAGTCACTTCCGGCTCACAGGGAGGCCCTTTTGGGGCCTCCAGGAGGCCTGGGAAGGCACTCGCAGGCCTGTTTGAGGCAGTGCCAGGCTGGAGGTAAGTACAAGGGCTCCCAGCTAGACTCCCCAGGCTTGACCCGACCTGCATCCGCATATCGCAGATTTTCAATCGTCGCAGGTTAGGTTGGGTCTCTAACCCCCGTGATAGGTGGGGGGGTCACTCTACTACTACTACTACTACTACTACTACTACTACTACTACTACTACT
>JAHTLZ010003526.1:17690373-17732353 GCA_023846285.1 Phrynocephalus versicolor | reverse complement strand
TGTGTGTGTGTGTGTGTGTGTGTGTGTGTGTGTGTGTGTGTGTGTGTAATGCATGCTGGAACAAGATTAAATCTAGCATCCCTGGTTGAAAGATACACCTCAGCAGCAAATACACGCCACAGAACTAAATATCCAAGAATTCACTTACTTGCCAAACTTTAGCATGCCAGATACATAGGTTTGCCAGTGAGCACAATAAAAGAGGAACATCCCAATAAAGGAACAGAAAAACAGCCAGTCTGGATTCGTTCCAAGTCGAACTGCTATGCAGGCTCCGATACCAACAAAGACTGGAAAAGTCCAAATGATTTCAAGAAGTTATCACTGCTATTCTGAAAATGGTATCCAAATATTCCGAGTTTTGCAAGTTTTTGGTAGCCGTGTCAGTCTGTGCAAGCATATCAGACAAAATCCCAGAAACAAAGCAACATACAATTAAAAGAAGACGAAAACAACTTGCACCTTAAATACTAAATGTTAAATGCAAAGTAAACATTTTGTGGGCAACAGTACAACTTTAAACACAAGATAACACCCACCTTCCTGGCAATATTGACTGCTGAATGACTGAATCCCAGCTGATTTCTAAACCTCAGTTATAGCATTTTATATGTGAAAAATGTTTTCACTTTTGTGCTAATTGTCTGTTCCTCTGGATTTTGTAAACTGTATCTTAAATGGAAACCAATTATTTTGGCTTCCTCACATAGGAATGTGTAAATATTATTCCCTTTGAATTCTGAGATAAAGCAGAAGAAGAACTTTTTAAAAAGTTTCATTCATTCATTCTTTATTATGCGGTCATAGACCCGATTTAAAAGCACAGAAAGAAATTTGGTAAAAACAAATAAATAAAACCAATTTGTAATACAAAATGTTAAAATACAAGCTAAAACCAGGATGTGTTAAAATGCAGAGAACCTTAAGACCCAGTGCTAAGGGAAATCAGTAGCATAATTGGGACGTTGCTTATTTTTAAACTTGATCACGGAAGCAAAAAATTTAGCCACAAATTCCGTATTTAGTTGATTTTTGCCCACCAATAATTGAGACAAATGCTCTGTTTTGGATCTTCCAGGACACTTCTTCAAAATTGGCACAATAAATCTGTTACGTTCTTCTAAGTAAAAACTGCATTCAAACAAAACATGATCCAAAGACTCAACTACATCATCACCACAAGCACATAGTTGCTTAGCATAGGGAATATTACGATAGCGACCTTCTAAAACAGCTGAGGGGAGGCAATTAAACCTGGCTTTAGAAAACGCGTAACGATATTTTGGGATAGTAAGTTTGTCCAGGTATCCTGCGTACTTAGGGAACTCTCAATTTAATCAAAAGAAATTAGGTGAGCAAGGGCCTTGAGCCCTTGATAAGGAATACTGTAGATCAATATCTCTAATTCTTTGCTTGATAATTGGTTTAATTTTATGAAAAGAAACTCAAGGGAAAACCCTAATAACTGTAGTTTTGGTATAAAACCCTTAAGCCAAGTGCTAATAAAAACATCTCTACTCAAATGATAAAGATATCCAAATGTTGGGTCCGCATACACCACTTTTAACCAGTAACGAAAGGCAAGGGACCAAGCTCTACATTCTACAGATATGAGTCCTGCCTCTAGATGCAAGCCTGCTGATGACACACATCTTGGCATACCAAAAAGGGAGTGTAAAAATTTAGAGAGAACGCTCTTGATAGCTGAATTGAATCCACGGATCCATCTTGGAATACCATACAACAGCTGACTTAAAACCTTTATTTTAACTAGCTGCAAAGCAGTAGGAATGAACTGTCCCCCTTTAGAGTTAAAAAATCGAAGAACTGCTTTGCTTGTGTTGTGAGCTATTTGAAGAGCTGATTGTCTTTGACTGTTCCAAGATAAAGTGTAGGAAAACACCATGCCCAAATATCTGAACTTCCTAACCTGTTCAATATTATGTCCTGCAATTGTCCAGTTGTTTACCTGGTGACGTCTAGAAAAAAACATGATTTTAGTTTTCCCATAGTTAATTGTTAATCTATTGTCTTTACAGTATTCTGTAAAGACTCGGAATAGCCGCCTAAGTCCTCCCCTTGACAAAGACATAAGGACAGCATCATCTGCATATAATAGCAGCGGAACCCTGGTCTCTGCTAATTTAGGTGCATGAAATTCTGGTGCCAAACACTTACTGATCAGGTCGTTAAGATAAAGATTAAATAACGTAGGAGCTAAGATGCAGCCTTGTCGAACACCCTTAGTTGCAGGTATCGGATTTGTTAAACTACCATCTGGTCCGCATCTTACTATAATTGTATTGTGTAGATATAGACATCTAATAAGATGAAGAAGTCTTTTGTCAACAGAAGACTGAAGTAATTTGTTCCATAACTTGTCTCTCGGGATTGAATCAAAGGCCGATTTTAGGTCGATAAATACTACAAACAGCCCATTCCCATAAGAACTCATATATTTCTCAGCCAAGTGGTTGAGTACTAAACAGTGGTCCAGGACTGAACGACCCTTCCTGAAACCCGCTTGTTCCTCCCCCAAAACTTTCTCCTCTTCAATCCATGTATTAAGTCTAATATTTAAATAGCTAGCATATAGTTTACCAACTGTGGACAGAAGACTAACTGGACTGTAGTTTGTGGGATCTTCCCTGTCACCTTTTTTAAAAATTGGAATTACGATGGCCTCTAACCGGGTCAAAGGAAGTTGACAGGAATTATTAATATGAGTAAATAAATGTGCTAACAGGGTGCCCACCAGTCCATATTAATTTTCAAAATTTCAGATGGAATTATATCAGGGCCTGGGGCTTTACCATTTTTCAGTTGAGATATTAAAGTTTCAAATAACAGGTGACTTAAAGTAATTTATTTTATTTACTGCATTGTTATGCTACCCTGTTTTCCCCAAAATAAGACATCACCTGAAAATAAGACCTACTTACAGTTTTGCCCCACACTGAAATATAAGGCATCCCCCAAAAATAAGGCCTCCCCATAATAAGATAACAATAAATGTGTACCATATTTTCTTCATGGAAAAATAAGACATCCCCTGAAAATAAGACCTAGCGCATCTTTGGGAGCAAAAATTAATATAAGACACTGTCTTATTTTCGGGGAAACATGGTACCTGCCTCCTGTTGAAGGGACCCAAGGCAGCTCATAGCACTGTTAAAATAAATGGCAACTGAAACAAAATACTTTGACCATTAAAAGTTATTAAACATTAAAACACTGATCTAAAAGACAAATTGAAAAAAAATGAAACATTAAAAAGCTGTTAGAAAGGATGTACAACACTAGGCAGAGGGTATCTAACTATGTTGATAATGGACATTAAAAGCCTGTCTGAAGAGTTTCTACTTCTCACAAAAAAAGACAGGAGAGTGGGGTAAGATTCATCTCAATAGAAGGGCAGCATACTATAACTTCAAGGAATCCACCAAGAAGCTCCTCTATTGGTTCCTTGTCGAAGATATCTGAAAAGGTGATGGGATCAAGAGGAAGGCCTTCCCAGAAGACCTTAAGACTCAAGGAGGATTACATGGGAGATACGATCCACCAGAGAGCTTCAACCAACCAGCATATATAAAGTAAAAACTTGTTCTGTTTATATACTGTCCCACAGCATTGAAAGCACTCTCCGGGGAGTTTATAAGTAATTATGCAGGCTACACATTGCACACACACACACCCAACTCATTTTACTGATCTCGGAAGGATGGAAGGCTGAGTGAACCTTGACCTGCTATCTGGAATTGAACCCCAGGTCATGAACACAGTTATAGCTGTGTTAGGGTATAACAGTATAGTAACTTATAGTAACTAACAATTGTATGTAAGTTGTTTAAGAGTTTGTAGCTGTAGTAAGCCAGTCAGGGAGCAGCTGACTGTAATGTGTAATTAACTGTGTATATAGTGGTTAGCAAGTGAGGGTAACACTTGATCACTTCATCCCAACCTCCTGATGATGATCCATGCTGCTACACGTCTCTGCTGAAGGACTCTGTGACTGAAGATGGAATGCTGAAGAAAGCACAGCACAGCAATTCAACCACTGTGCCACAAGGCTCTTATAGGCCACAACCAACATTTTAAACTGGGCACAGAAATGGACTAACAGCTAGTGAAGATGCTGTAACGGGAGTTATCATTCCTTTTTCCAACAATGTAAGCATAACTATTACATTATGAATATAAATTAGCAAGGAGTAACTTCACTCCTTTGGTATTGTGACTACTATTTTAATTACTACAGTGGGTGATCTCAGTAAACAACAAACAAGGAGTAGAATATAGTTCAGATGCTGGCTGATACTCCATTATGGGGTAACAATAAGGACTGGGCACCTAGTACTCCACACCAGTGGCTTGTGATATGTATATTTTTACATGTAACACAAAGTAACTATTTTTGTTACTCTGACTAAATAGAAACCAGTTACTTTTCAAAAAGTACAGCTACTTTTGAAGGGGTTTAGAATGACAAAAGCACTTAATAACTGAAAGTATTCTGAGCTTGGAATGCACCCTATCAAGTTTAGTGGGCCTTATCACTGCACTGTTTAAGCAGAGTTTGCAACCTTGAACTTCCCAAACACATCTCTACTGCTGCATACTGCAAAGTAAAAGCACTGGCATGTAAACTGTATTGGGTGTTTGGGTGTTTGAGTGGAAATCTCACATGTGTTTTGGAGAAAAAGCTGCCAGAAAAAAACCCCAAAGGAAGCCTAAATCACTATTTAAAAGCAAAACAAAGTGTTCTGCTTATATACCGCCCCATACCACTTCAAGTAGTTTCTGGGTGGTTTACAATTTTAATTACAGTGTGCAGGTTAATTCTTTTTATAAATTCCAACTTCTACATTACAAATAATTAGTTTAAAGTTTAACTTAACTGAATTGAATTATGATTACATAGAGGGATAAAAATATTACTATTTGAGAAAAATAATTCTGTGCTTTCTCTTTTAATATTTTCACCTGAACTCCACCTAAATTATACCTCTCTGTATCTCTAGTGTATAATTCACTTTTACTACCTAAACTGTTTTAACTATCTTAAAATTTTGTAATGGTTTTACTCTTTTATCCTTTTAAAACTACATGTATGTATTTTTACCTTATTGGTTGGGCCTGTGGGTGCAAATAAAGATTGTTGTTGTTGTTGTTGTTGTTGTTGTTGTTTTAATATTTTCAGATTCCTCGATTATGGAGATTTTGTTCCAATGGAAGCAGAAATAGATTTAGTTCACTCCCTCTTTTCATTCCTTCCTAATTCCTAAGGCCTTGTAAACCTGCCTGTTTCATGTACATATCAGAAAATCAAATAAAACTGTTCATTTCATGTACATTTCTAGGCATCTGAACATTAGCTAAAAACAAGTTAACTAAAGATCCAGAAATAATAGGCAGTTAAGGCAGACCTCAGATGCACAGATCTGAGAAGGAATTTGTGGTTTTACAATTTTACTTTTTGGACCTGGTTTATAAAAATCAAGTTTTACTATGTGTGGTATTTCAAGTTCTACAAACATATAACTAAAACCCAGCATTGGTCAGGAGATATATCTTATATCCTAATTTATACTTATATCTGAGTAACATTTGTTTAAGACTGAACTTTAAGTATTTCTGAAAGCATTTTAAAATACAGCTCACTTACAGGGTAGTATCATTTTGCAAGATATAATTTGTGGCAAATCTGCTAGCCCATCCTCAAGGTGAAAATGAAAACAAATGTAGATTTAAAAAAAAATTACCTGTGGAAATAGAATCACAGCCATGATCAAAAAGTTCTCCCAATGGAGAACTGCTATTTGTTCTTCTGGCTTGCTTCCCATCGATAGCATCCAGTGACTGGTAAAGGAAGAGTCCTAGCGCACAGGAGAGGAACACCCAGGAAGGAGCCTGAAACAAACATATAGAAAGCACGGTTTGAGACTACAATGCCTGTCTGAGTGCACTGTCCCAATATCACCTGCCTCCTCTACTAGGGCATCACTGTCTAAAATGCTTTGTGTGGCCACCCTAAAAGAAGCTTGCAAGTCTGCTATGTAAATCAGAGCCTTCTTGGTGGTGGTCCCTTTTGTAAGTAATTAAATACCTTGCTGTTCTCGGAGGCTTTTGAGACTGACCACTGTTGGTGATTTCCCTTGTCTACCTGAATATATTTGCTTTAGTTTCTGCATTTTTGTAGCACCGTTTTATCTTTTTTCTTGTCATTATATTTTATATTGATATCTTGTTTTATTTTATTTTATATTATGTTTCTTTACTGTAATGGCTGGCTTTTTACCTTTTGTAGGCACTAGCAGAGAAGAGTAAACATTGAAATAAATAAATAAATAAAGCATCCATTTTGTCACTATTAGCTAATTTCTCTCACATGCTGATTATGCAATAATTGCCTAGGTCATCGACTATCCTCAACTGTCCCTTTGTACTTCTTGACTTGTTTCAACATATGTTTAAAAATGTTCCCACAGTATCATTAACAAGAAGTGCTCATTCCTTCTTATTATCTCTCTCTCTCTTTCACACACACACACACGCATGCACACAGAGATTATTTGCTACCCTAGTAGTTTGAACACTCCAGATATAAACCTTGGGCCAGGCAGAATAGGACGTTTGTCAGTAACAGTGACTATTGCACAATCAGAAGGAAACAGCTGAATACTGTTGACTTTCCTGCTTGTATTGTGTAACACTTGTAGCTACAAGTTTCAGTACAAAACACACAACTGGACTTTACTGAGAGTTTTTTTTCCCCTGAACTGTCATTTTTGTACTTACCTCTAAGTTAATTTGGGATGAGAAACTATTTTCTTACTCAAGTCTTACAAGGGTAAAGTTAGAATTAAAACAGCTTCCCATGCAAAGCCTGTTTGAAGAAGAAGGCATCAATTTTCATGCCATCTAAAAAGCCACATGGTGATGAAACCTGTGTTTCAGGCTCATGGAAAACCTCTCCCTACAGTTGCCCACCTGTGCTTACATCTGTAGAAATATCTAGGGGTGTGACAAGTTTTTTAGTTGTAGCCCTGGATGTGGAATTATCTTCCCAATACACACTGCAGTACCTTCCCAGCCTTTTAGTGAATGAATAACTTTTCCTTTATCTATGTTTTGTAACATGTTAACTTTATGCATCTATGTCTTATTTTGAACTGGTGATTATTTTAATGGCAACATTGTATCATTCCATGTTCCCTATACAGTTATGGCAGCACTTTCTATATACAGTATTTACAATTTTATTCCAGGACATATACATTTGTCATTTTAACTAACTGCTTGACTTATGCTTCAATTTATCTTGAAAAATCTGGAAGGGGGGAGTAGAAATTGGATATAACAAGGCTACTGTTGCAATTCCCTGATGCCATTATTTATTTTATTTATTTACAAAAAAAATTAGTTGCCCCATTACCAAGAGGTCTGTGGGCAACATACAACAATGTATTAAAAACTATAAAACAATAAAATTATTAAAACTATAAAATACAATACAGTTAAAACACAATACAATACAAATTATAAAACCCTGCTACTCATGTTGTCCAGCCAAAAAAAAAAAAAAAGGAAATATAATTAAAATGCTGGCCAAACAGGAAGGATTTTGCCTGGCACTGAAAAGCCAAAAGTGTTGGTGCCAGGCGGATCTCCGTAGGGAGGGCATTCCAGCATTGGAGGGCAACTACCAAAAAGGCCCTGCTTCGACATGCCAGGCCCCGCCTTATCTCTTTAAGGAATGGCACCTTCAGCAGGGCCTCCTGGCCTGATCTTAAGAATATGGGCAGGCTTATATGGAAGAAGGTAGTCCTTTAGGAATAACATGGAAAATATTACGTACCTAAACTGTATCTCTGACACAACTAATGACATGTAATCAAAGGTCACAAGCAACTACTAGCTTATTATACTTGGGTGTTAAGCGTATTCATAGCAAACAATTAAGTGCCACACTATAATTAAATATGATTAAACTTGGAAAATTTGACACTATGAAGAAGAGCAAAAAAGAGCCAAGCTGCTTGCCAGCCTTCCAGACAAGCCATTTCACTCTGTATTCAGAAAAGGACTACTTCATCACTGTTTCCCGAATTCCTACTTATTCTGCTTTCCAACCTTACCTTATATTTTGCACGCCTCCCAAACTTAAAACTTCCCTGGATATAGCTATCCTATTATTACAGCTCCCTGGTGTCACTTCTCTTTTCCTATCTTCACACAGAAATTCATGTTTCTTTATTTCAACGTAATTCATCTTACAAGGGAAGAGACTTGAAATTTCCTTGAAACCCACCCCATCTTTATACTATGTAGCTCAGCTTTGCTACATGAACTGGCAGAAGTCTTCCCCATGAATTGGGCAGGCATTTTAGCACCAGGAACTGAACCAGAGACCTTCTGCATGAAAGAACCCCCTCCTCCATTGAGCCGAAATTATTATTTATCTCAGCTTCCACAATCTTACAGCTGGCATGGTCATTATGAACCACTTTGGTTAAAGCATTTACTTTTTATAATTCAATTATCATTAAAACATGGATCAACCGGGAGTATGTGACGACTACTGTCTCTGTAGAATGAATAGGAAACGCAGATCAAATTATATTTAGGACAGTGGTAGACAAAATAGAACAGATAAGGGCAAAAAGCAGCAAGATGTTTACCTCTGAATCAGGAGCACTACATTTTGGTTTTGGTGTAATGGCTGCAATGCCTCTCTCTGTGTTGAGGATGCTAGGAAAGGTAACTACAGAGTGGAGCTCTGGAAAATCCACATTCCTATCTTACTGAGTCACAGAACTCACTGGGTGATCTTAGGACAGCCACTGTCTCTCAGACTGACTTGCCTCGAGATTTGTTATCAGTGTAAATCAGGTGATAAGAGGAGGAAGAGATATCTTTTCTAGGGTTTTCTAGGTAGCGAGCACTCGGGGTTGGTTTACCATTCACTTCTTCTGGTGGCATTCTGGGTCCCTGGAGCTTACCAAAGGCTTACATGGGCAGTGTGAACCAGATCCCCAACAACAGGCTCTGCAGCCAGAATGTTTAGCTTTTCCAAAAGAAGGCTGGGGGGGGGGATATGATAGCTATGTTTAAATATTTGAAAGGATGTCATAATGAAGAGAGAACAGGTTTGTTTTCCATGGTTTCAGAAACTAGGACTCGGGGCAATGGTTTCAAACTACAGGAAAAGAGATTCCATTTGAACATTAGGAAGAACTTCATGACAGTTAGAGCTGTTCGGCAGTGGAATATGCTGCCAGGGAGGGTGGTGGAGTCTCCTTCTTTGGAGGTTCTTAAGCAGAGGCTGGATGGCCATCTCTCGGAAATATTGTGATGGGGTTCCTGCATGCCAGGGGGTTGGACTAGATGGCCCTTGAGGTCTCTTCCATTAACTCAATGAGTTATCCAATCAACTTGAACTGACCCAAAGTTTGTGGGGACAGACACAAGTACTGTATATTCTCATTGATAAATAAATTCCTGTGTATAGGAGAGCACACCTACACACAAATTCTACCCTGATACTACCCCCTGATACTTTGAGAGTACTCCCAGAAAGGTTCTCTCTCTCTCTCTCTCTCTCTCTCTCTCTCTCTCTCTCTCTCTCCAGGAAATTCAGATAAAACTTCAGAGTGAGAGAATGGGTTCTGCACCTTGGCTCTTGCAACATCGCAACAGTACAGGTCAACAGAGGCAAAGATCACTGCACCATGGGTAAAAACACTCCATCTGTCTCTTCAGTGACTACAGGAGAGCTAGAAAAACATTGAAGAGAGGGCTCTATTTTCATCACCAGAGGGTACTATTCAACAGACATGTGTGAGGTTTGCATAAGAAGACTTGCAAAAAAATTAAAGGGTCAAGAAGGTAAAATGTCATAGCACTCCAGAGAATGGCAGATTTATTGTATATCAGTGTGAACTTTTGTGGATCAAAATCCTCTCCTTCAGACACAGAGAACGCAAAGACAAAGTGGATTTTAATTCACAAAAAGTCACGCTGACATAAATCTTTCAGTCACTGAAGAGCTACAATAGTTTGCTTCTTCCACCCCTTTTTATCCACATGGTGAGACAAACTAACACAACTACTTTTAAAAGGTCCACTTGAATCAACCAAGTCCCATGAGAACTAGGGGGCTTTTACACAACCCCTAAAATCCGAGGCAAAGGGATCACAGATGCGGAGCTTAAATTTGTTTTCCCACCAGCTCTGGACTTTAAAGAAAATTAAGTGCGACCACACCCACCTAAGCACGATCCAGCGCACTTTCCAAGTACCTGGTCTCCTAAGGTGAAAAATTTCTGATGCGGATGTAAAGCAGTGAGTGCCGGGCTGTCCTCGCCTTGTGTTTGTTTTTTGTCCCTGCTGCCCCTTTAAGAGACAGGAATCACGACTACGACAGGGCTCAGGGTGGCTTCCACCGGCAGACGGAGGTGAGCCTGCATCTCTTTCCCCCCCTTTTTTTCTCCCTCCCCTTACGCAGACAGGAGCAAGGGAGTGCGGAGGGGTGAGAACACAGGAAGAGTGACAGACCCCCAAGATCTCTGGCACCCCTAGAAGATAACTACAGTACTTTTACATTGGTTTACCACCAGCTTCAGTGTTTGTGACAGTAAGCATGGCTTCTATTAGTCATGTGCAAAACAAAACAAAAGCATCTTCTCCATGATAAGAGGCCTTGCAGAGATTGCTGTGAAAATACCACAGGCCTCTAACAAATGAACTACCTTCAAAATCCAATTACCATTAAAACACAGGCAGTGTTGTAGTTATAGTGCTGGCACTGGACTCAGGAAACCTAGGTTCAAATCTCTACTTGGCCATACTATGACATGCCATATCTTGGGCCTGTCATACTCTCTTGACTAACTCAAAGAGTTGCTGCAAGGATAAAATAGTGGAGGAGAGTAATCTACACCTTGAGCTTCTTGGGGGAGAAGTAAAATATAAAAGTAACACATAGCTCACTGGATAGCTCAGTAAGTTAGGTATTGGATGGAGATACAGAGGTTGGGAGTTCGATTCTCCACTGTGGCTCCTTGCAGAAGAGGCAACCTGTGTGGCCTTGGGCAACATGCAGTCACCAAGAAGAAAGGAATGGCAAATGACTTCTGAGTATTCTCTGCTTGGAAAACCCATAAAAGAGTTGCCATAAGTCAGAACTGACTTCACAGTGCATTATTATTAGATAATAAAATAATAAAGTTTTCACCCAACAGCAGAACAATGGCAATGGTACTCCTTCTCCCCCTTGCACACCATGACATTTGGGAAGTTCTAAACCAGGGTAATGAGCCCATGAACATAAGAACATAAGAAGAGCCATGTTGGATCAGGCCAAAGGCCCATCTAGTCCAGCTTCCTGTATCTCACAGTGGCCCCACCAAATGTGTCTGGGAGCGCACAAGACTAGATATCTGTCTCCTGATACCACTCCCCTGCATATGGTCCTTGAAGTACCCTGGATGAAGTACCTCCAGTTCTTTCTGGATTCTGGTTCTCACACTCCACTGTGCTGGCCAAGGACAATGGGTGTTGGAGTAGAGAAACATCTGGGAGGCCATAAATCCCCACCTCCCAGTATAATCTTTTACAATCATTATCAACCCATTTATCTGCTCCAAGTTTCTCCTAATTTCAAGACAACAGTTCATCTAGAGGTATCTAATCCTAACCAGGTCCCCCCCCCCTCAAGTACAGTACTAGGACCCAGGAAGGGGATTGATTTGCATATTGTTAAAGAGGGAAAGTGAAAGCAGTTTGCAAGGAAACCTCTTTTCTGCCTGCCCTACAGCAAGAGTAGCCTAGTTACTACATTAGCCTCTGTTAATCCGATTTTGTTGGATTCTGAAGCATCTAGGAGGGCTTTTCTTTTTAAGTAGCCAAACAGAGCTCTAACATTCCCGGAAATTTTGAAGCCATGGGGGTGGGGGGGGAGGGAAAACAACTTTGGAGAAATACGGGAAATTTGTGCTGGAAACACAAGGTCCCCACCGGAAGTGTCACATCTGGAATGCCAAACCAGTTTGCCTGGAGACGCCACAGGGGAGAAAGATGCCAAGCACCGGCGCTGCAGGAGAAACCCCCAAGCCTCCCTCGACCTACTTCCAACTGATTTTAAGAAAACGAACACCACCCCACGGATAAGCATGCGGCTACCTGGTCCAGCCAAGCCGCTAGGAAGACCTGAACGCCCCCAAACAGATGGGCTATGGCGCAAGGACCGCCGAACAGGACCCGAGCACCCTCGGGACTCGCGCTCCGGCGGTTCTGCGTGAACCGCGGGGCAGCAACCTTGCGCTGGAAGAGCAACACTGGAGACGCGTCGAGATCCGGGAGCTCAGCCCCCCACACACACACACATACAAACACACAAACCCGCCCCGGGACGCGTCCCTCCCTGTCTACGCCGAAGAGGGGCTCCGGAGGCCGCTCGGCTCCTCCTCGGACGGAGCGGGCTGGGCTCCCCTCGCCGCCCGAAGACGGCGGACGTGGACGTGTTGGGGTGGGGGGCAGCCTCTGGCGCGCCAGCAGCGCCTCAGCGAGGAGGTTGGAGGGGGGGACACACCCGGGGAGGGCCGGGGCGGCTTCTCCGCTTACCTCCTCGGTGGCGCTTGGGCAGTAGGCGAGGAGCACGAGCGTGGGCAGGAGGTTGAGGACGAGGCCGCCCAGGGTGATGGCGTTGGGGGCCAGCCAGAGCGGCGTGCGCTCCACCAGCCAGGCCCAGTAGCGCTGCAGCGGCGGCTCCAACAAGGAGCGCCCCGAGGCGTTGTAGCGGTGCTGCTCCAGGCGCTTCAGCTGCGCCGCGCTCAGCGGCTCCGGCAGCAGCAGCAGCAGCGCCATGGCGGCTCCCCGGCCGCGCGTCAACGCCGCCTCGGCGGCAGCAGCGGCAACAGCAGTGGCCGGTGGAGGCGGACCCCCGTCCACTCGGCGGGGCGGGCAAGGGGGAGGAGAGGGAAAGGCCCCGCTATCGCCGCCGCCGCCGCCGCTGCTGAAGGCGGGCAGGAAGTCCCTGGCAGGCCAGCGCCGCCGTCCCGTCGCGTCCAGGCCCGCCTAAGGGACACCAGCCGCTCCCCAGAGGGGCTCTTGAACCCGCCCTCTGCGCTGCGGAGGGCGGCCTGGCGGGCGCTTTGGGCGGCCTCGGCCGAGGGCGTCCTCCTTTCCACACGGCCTTTTCTCTTCCGCCTCACTCCGGACGCAACGCGCGCCTCGGCCGCCAACACACCCGGAGCGCGACACCGAGGGGGTGGGGAATTCAGGGGCCGCGGAGAGACCCTTCCTCAGAGAAGTTCGGGGCCCTTCTTGCCTTGGAGGAGCCTGAAGGCCACACGCCCGAAAACCAGCGGGACGGGATGGGACGGGGCGGGGGCTCGTTTGGAAGGGAGAGTAGTGCTATTTATTTATTTTGATATATTTACCGCCCCTTTCGAGCAAATGTGACGCTAGTACTGCAACATCTACGGGGCTGTTTTGTTTAGATACCTCTCGATGAACCGTGCAAACGTAATCTCATCTACGGGGCTGTTTTGTTTAGATACCTCTCGATGAACCGTGCAAACGTAATCTCACAAAATGAATCATTTTCTTATTCACCGGTATATAGCAGACAACAACAAGCAATTATAGAATCATTGAATCATAAGAGTTGGAAGAGACTTCAAGGGCCATCCAGTCCAACCCCCTGCCATGCAGGAATCCCCATCACAGTACTCCGGAGAGATGGCCATCCAGCCTCTGCTTAAAAACCTCCAAAGAAGGAGACTCCACCACCCTCTGTGGCAGTTAATTCCACTGCCAAAAAGCTCTAACCTAACGTCATGAAGTTCTTCCTAATGTTCAGATGGAATCTCTTTTCCTGTAGCAACAAGTGCTACAGTTTCTGCAGCCAAGACCTGGGCAACAGTACCAATGCATATATTATTTATAGAATTGCAAAGGTCAGGTGCCCTTGTGAATGGAGATTCAAACAAAAATGGAAGATATTTTCCTCAGCTGGTTTGGTGCCGATAACATAGAAGAATCAGTTCCATTTGCAGAATCTTCAAATCCTTAGGCCAAGTTGGCAAAGGTCTTTGCATTCTAAGTGGTAGCAGCAGCTCCAGCCTCCTCAGTTCACCAGTTCTTTTGGATTCAAATCTCTTACCCACAGCCCTGCTCTTTCTTAGTCCTGCCCCTTTGGGCTCAACCAGTATTTCATAGGGATCATACCAGCGCTCCGCTGGGTGGTTTTCAGATTAAAACTTAAAACCAGTGTGAGGCTGTGCATGGCAATGTATTCAATAGTAGTGGACATTTGCATCGAAAAACAATTTCCTTCCTTCCAAGACCATTCATTGCAAGTGATACACATATTACTAGTTTAAAATAAATTATATATATATATTGGTCAAGTCAATTCCAATTTATGGCAAACCTTTCCAGGATCTTCTAGACAGAGTGTACAGTACTTAAAAGCAGTTTACCATTTTTTCTGGTAGCACCCTGGGATTGTGCATTTTGCCCAAGACTTACACAGGCAGGCTCTTCTCCCCGGAGGCACAGTGGGTTACTGAACTCTTAAACTCTTGATTTTGCAGCCAGATACCTAGACCACAGAGCCAGTCAGTCAGTTCAAATCCTTTCAACTTTAAAAAGTAGAAGCCCTCCAGAGGCGGGGGGGGGGGGGGGCTTTGGAACAAAAAGGGCTGTACCGGTTTGAGTACCAGTGCCCCTTTAAAGAAAAATCACTCATTTTTAGTCGGAGCAAAACCCACAGTATTTGATGATATAGTTTGATGATATAGTTGAGATTTGCCACTGTGTGTCTTCATTATGTGAACTGTGGACATTGTATTTAGCATATTTGCTGAAAGTTCATTGGGTGACTCATCAGCTCACTTATGTATGGTCGCGGTACTTCATATAGCTTTTCCATGTCAACGGTTGCCTTGCATGGGAACACATTTGTTTGCCACTCAAGCATTAGAAGGGAGATGCTTCTCTGCATTATCCATTTACCACGCCTAGGATGCACAGTGCTACCAACAATCTGTTTTAATAATGGGTTGGTGATTAGCTACTGTGTGAGAGCCTTAATTAATTTTCAGATGTGCTTCATGCAAATAATGTTGGACTAGCGTGGATGGATATCCGAATGTCCACCATCCTGCCTATCAAGGGTGGCCTGTGGGAGGCAAATAACTGGGTTTGAAAGCAACTGATAAGGCAAATAGCTGGGTCTGAAGGCAACAGACCTCTCACACCATTGCTCAGTAGCATACTGCTTCTCCATTGCAACCCTCCTTGTTGTATCAAGGCTGGTTATGAGCCGTCGATACTAGCTTTATTTTCCACTTTTTTCCCTATCTCATGATATGTCGTCAAAGTTATGGACCATCACTACAACTTGTGAAGTGTGCAAGGAAAAACGTTCACATTCACGGGGTTTGTTTTGGAATAATATTGGAATATAAAGGTAAAGGTTTCCCCCTGCACATGCGTGCTAGTCGTGTCCGACTCTAGGGGCCGTGCTCATCTCCATATTCAAGCCAAAGAGCCAGTGTTGTGCAAGTCCATAGCCATGTGGCTGGCATGGCTGCAAGGAAACACTGTCTACCTTCCTGCTTTGTATGGCATACTTGCATATGCATGCTTTCGAACTGCTAGGTAGGCAGGAGCTGCATGGCACCCAGGATTCGAACCGCTGAGCTGCTGACTTTGAGCCACCATGCCCTATTCATATTGGAATAATAGATTCTAATTGTACATTTCTGAGGTGCCATTTAGATTAATGTCCATTTAGTACATTCTGAGCAACATGACTTCTTGTGACTAAATCGTCTACAAATATGGGCCACTGAACCTCCCAGCAAGAAGACTCAGTATGAATATCAAAATGAAAAGCAACAACTCTTTTCAGAATCAATTGACACACAGGAAATGTCCTGAAAACTTGACAACTTCATGTGAAAGATATGGGCAGGTCTCGCCATAGATATCTAGCCATAGGTTTACAGTAGTTGCTCTAGTAATTGCTCATACATGATTTATCTCACTAATAATTCACTATTCATACTGCATGTTTTTAAAATCTCATAGAATTCATTCTTTTAATGTTTTACCTTTTATACATATTTTATATTGTCCTTGGAAAGTCTTGCATCTTTCTTAGTGGATGTCACTGTGCTGGAAGGGAACAACACATTTAAAAGATTGTATGTGGATGCATTTATGCCCCAGAGGAGGGCTGTTCAAACTGGTACTTCAGGTCAGTATCAGAATTCATTCCTCTGCCTTCTTCTCAGGATGCAAAGACAATGACAAGCCAAATCAGAACAATACTTGAGAGAACAGTAGTCAAAATAAGCACAAACTATCCAAATATTTCATTTGGTTTAAAACATGCGAGCTTTATTGTACATGACAGCAACTTCAATGGAGAGAAATGGGATTCACAAGTGAATGGAGGAAAGAAAGCCCTTCTAACTGAGGATATGTTCAGCTGAAATAACTCAAATGCTGCAAACTACATGTACCAAACAGTCCATTTTTAGCAGCCTATGTTAGATTCGTTGGACAGTATCCTTCTGCCTAAATGGGGAGTGGAAGGGCAACCATATAAGTGTAACTCCTGCTCTATCATATTTCCCATCCTGTCCTCAGTTGTGCGACTGATCTCACAACCAGTGTGAGAATGGGTACACAATGGAGAACCACTGGAGTTGGAGCAAGGGGATGTAGCAATTGCCTTCTACTCCATGTTTAAGCAATAGGATACTGGTTATTATTTATCAAAAGAGGTATATTTTTCAAGACCTGACCGCATTGCCATTGGGATAAGTAGTAATTGCTTTTCCCAAAAATAATATATTTAGCCACAGAAAGTACAAACAAAAAATATTAGCTCCCATGCGATTTTGCTTAGATCTTGTTTTTTTATGGCAAAGAAATTGAGAGAGAGAGAGAGAGAGAGAGAGAGAACAAAACACACAACAATGTGGAACATTACAGAATGCAGGTAAGCTTTAACCTATTTCATTTCAACCCCAAAAAGGCAATCCATGCTTGAATTTTCTTTCCACCAGTAGACGGAGGAGGAGGAGGAAGAAGAAGAAGGGGGAAGGGCCAATATTTCAGATCCATGCTGTAGAAGTGCCATAGTAGGAGTTAAAATGCTGCTCGGCTGGCTACCATATTCCAGGGTAGCGACGGAGAAGCACTGTGGCCAGGCTTTACTTTTTCCCCTCTGGGATGCTTGCTTGTATTTCTTTTAGATAGGAATCAATGATATGTGGGGGCACCCCTTGCATTAGTAGTCTGAAGAATGAGACCCCACCTAGGGATAAGGAATGAGACAGTGGTTAATGCAACCAAGAGAACAGGTGATTGTAAGAACCAAGTCCCGTCCATTGTGACCAGCTTTAGGGAGAAGTTGACTGAGAGCTCTGTATTACATTTGCTAATAGCATTGCCCCAGTGGGTGGAGATTGAAAGTACCGTTACACACATTATGGTGTATGACTGCCACTGATGAACCATGGCGAGTGACTCCTCCTTTGCTGTAAAGTTTGCAAATGTTTATCAGTTTTGTTTGTGCCACCATATTGGGAGTATCCACAATTTCGTAGTAGAACATGGCAAGAGGTCTTCCAACATGTGTTGACCTACATGATGGTGTCTTTATGGCAGTAATATGGGTCAGGAAGTGCAGGTGTTGCAAAGGGATAAGGAACACAGATTTCCCATTACAATGCTTCTTCCTCTCTGTTCTAACTTCCAAAAGTGTGGATGTCAGCCAAACTGGCCGTTAATAAGGCACGAGGCATTAAACATGTGGCCACTTCCAGTAACTGATGTGGATGCAAGACATGACAGCATTGTATTTGGTGTGATGTCAGGATGTCAAGTCATGTTATCTGCTTCAGTTAGATAACATGACTCAACTTCCAGATAACCTCCTGGGATGACTAAGAATCTTCAGAGACATGTTGATATACAAACATCCCATAGTTCAAATGAGTCTGTTTTAGTTGGGATGAACATTTAGATGTAGGTCATTATGTCAGTTTTTATGGTAGGTGACAGTAACGTGTTCTGTAACATGCCTCCCAAAGCCTAGCCATGATCCTTCCGAACCCATTAGTATCTGTCAAGACTAGCCACACAGCCAGCTACTTGATCACAGATCACTGATGTTGATAGCTACAAATCATGCAACAGTGCTCTGAGAGCCACATCTTAGCCCTGCTTTTAGATGCTCTAAGTCAATGCTTGTCAAAATGTAAGCTTAGCTTCCCTAGAAAAGGATTATTGAAGCTTGCAAGCATCCAGTTTCTCCCTCATTGCACGATTAGACAAGAGATGTGGACCTGATCTTACTGACGAAGTTACTGGATCCATATGATTCCTGCTTTGCTTCGGCAATGCTTGGATTTCTTAAAATCACTGTGTCTTTAACTCCTATGCCAGCTCCATCAGTCACTAGAACCAGTAATTTCATCTGTTCATTTAGTACTGTACATTTAGTAATCGGGTGGTGCTAATTTAATTCTGACTTGTGGTGGTCCTTTTCAGGGTTTACTAGGTAGAGACTACTCAGACATGGGTGGCTTTTTGGGGGTTTGAACTCCCAAACCTTTTGCTCGACAGCCACATACTTAACTCTACGTACAGATAAATACCAAAACAGTGGAATGAAATAATAGTGAACCACTAACAGTTAATATTTGTCATATCTGTTCCCTTCAGTGCCCAAGGTTTCTTGTGGAGACAGTAAAGCATCACTTGATGACAAAACTTCAAGAGTGGTTCCTTTTGTTGAGGCTCCTGACTGGAGGTAGGTGGGTCTTAGAATGCTAAACAGTAAGACACTGTTCTAGAATTGTCATTATTTTTTGCAGAATGTCTGGAGCAAGCATAGCCATTATTAGCCAAAACTTACCTTCTCTGTGTTTCTGATTTGTACCCTAAATACAAGGGTACCTTTTGAAAGCTTCCAAAATATCCTAGTTCTATTCAGGCACATGCTATCGGCATTCAAAGAGGAACCTTTTCCCATATTCAACCCAATGAAAGGGCAAGTAGCATTTCTGTAGAGTCTTACCATATTCAGCTAAAACCATGTTATTTGGTTTTGATTCAAAGTAATTTAGACATGTCACTGAAGTTTTTTTTAACCATTATTCAGGGGGGTATGCTTTTCTCATCTTCCGTGAACGCCAGAGACAGGCAAAGAAAAAAGTGGCATGCTTTTAAAGCATTCCTTAAAACTGCTGTAGTGTGAAAATGTCAAGTAAAATTAGATAATAGTTGGGTATCAATAGCATCATTTCTTCAGGCATCTGAACCTTGAGGCAAATAACTAGCTGGAGATGCTGTGGTTTGCTTATTTATGTGTAGTAAGCTGTTAACCTGGCTCATGCGCTTTGTCCTATCCGGCTGAGGTGTTATTTACATATGCTGTTAGTATGTGGTTGTGTCACTATCACAACTGCCATCACAAGCAAGTATCGGACAGATCCGGTAAGAACTGTTAATTGAGAGCACAATATTATTTTTTAGGAGTCAGTCTATTACAGTATTAATTTGACTACCCCATTTTCATTGAATGACATAATGAAAATTATGCCATACTTTGGTAGCCTTGTACGATGTGAACAACATGACATAAGCTTCATATGCACGGACCATATGAAAGCTTACCTTAGATGACACTATACATTCAAAAATCCTTACTGTGCAACTAAGGGAGAGAGAGAGAAAGAAGTTGTGAGCATTTTTAACTTGCTAAACACAAAACTACAGAACTCGTGGAGTGAAATTATGTTCACAACTATGATAAGATGGTGATTTAATCCTTAGTCATGTAAAGCATGTAAGAGAGAGAAAGAGAGAGAAGCAAATGTAAAGTCAAAGTAGGCAAAAGTCTAGTACTATTTCAATGCTACCATTAATAAATTAAGCTATATTAATTGTGCACAAACACACATTTTTGGCTCTAGCGGCTAATCTAGAGGTCACAAAAGAGCCAGTCACATTGTGCTACTAACCTAAGTCCAAAAGCACTGCACTAAACTGAAACATATATATATATATATTTATAAATAATTTATTTATATCTATGATGATTTTCTATAGAGGAAAAAGCCACGCACACAGATATATATATATATGTCAAACTTCTAGTAGGCAAAATTATCAAGTATTGTACATAATATATAAGTAAGAAAACGTATGCTCTGTTATATAGCTTTGCAAACAGTATTATATCAGGAAATAGTATTTACTCTACATGAGCCTTTCTAATTATATGTTTTGGGAATACTCTAGATAGAATGAAATTATCCTCAGAAGATATGTCCTGCCCAAGTAAAATACTTAGGATATATTATAAGCTGTTATTTACATTTTGAGATTAATCATGCATTTTCTGAGAAAGACATTCAATGGATCTTACTCCACAGTTAAGTGTGTAATAATGCACCACTAACTTGTGCAAGAATATTATAGTTTGATAACTTAAACCAGGCCTGCCCAAAGTCTGGCCCGGGGTCCAAATCCGGCCCGCCAGGCCATTCTGAGTGGCCCACGTCTGGCTGGCCCACCCCTCCCTCCCCCTGCTTTGCCCCATTTAAAAAAAAAAATCTTCCACCAACACTGACACCACCGGGAAGCTTGAGGGGCTGGGCGGGCCGGCCGGCTGGTGAGCAGAAGCTTGTGGGGCTGGGTGGGCGGGCAAGGGGGTGGGCCACCACCAGCAGCACCGCCGGGAAGCTTGTGGGGCTGGGTGTGCACACGGGGGGGCGCTGCCACCGGCATCACCGGGAACCTTGTGAAGCTAGGCGCCTTCCTTCCTTCCTGCGGGTGGGGTTGTAAGGGGTCAGTGGGTGGGGCTTATGGGTCAGTGGGTGGGGCTTGCAGTGGGGTGGCAGGGTCAGGGAGCAACCGGCCCCTGACACATTCTCAGCCACCAAATCTGGCCCTCCTTACAAAAAGTTTGGGCATCCCTGACTTAAATATTGATAATGTGCTTCTGTTCTTAAAATCAAAATCTGCAAAGAGTCTATACAATTAAGGGCAACTCTTTGAGTACTTGTAACAATTAAAATAAACCACATTCATTGTTATGATTAAAATAAACAACCTCTATTTCTTCGATGGATGTTGCTAACAAATGCAGTAAAACAAAAAGAACAACAATCATATGGATTTACAATTGTATGTTGAGATGAAATGGAAGTTCAAAATGAATGTTGCCGTGAATCAGATATTCTTAAATTCTTGATTAATTTGGCCTTTTCTGCCCATGTCATAGCTATTATGCCATGGAACAACCATATAATTTTAAGAAATACAAAATACACACTTCTCATGCAAGGATGATTTATGTGAGAAGAAAGGAATGAAATGGAAAGTAATGCCCAGTGAAATGTTAGTTTAGAAACCTGTTTCTGCCCCGCCAAGAAGATTGGTTCTCCTGGGGTCATTATTCCATGATATATCTCTGCAGAATTAGAATATTTGTACCAATATTTATTCTCATTTGACACTGTTTTTGCAAAGTTGTTCAACAATGTTAATCACTCATCCCCCGGGCTATCAGTGTTCTTAACCAAGCTGCAGTTTTCTCAGTAGCTTTATAACTGATAAAAGGGCAATGCATTGTGCTTTCATATATGAGAATGCAGTCGGTAGAATTGCAACAAGAACATGAAGGGAACATTTCCTGTGTCACGGTTCTTAGATCCCTTAACCTGGAGTAGTTTTGCTGGTATCTATAAGACACCATGAGAGTAAATGGCCAATTGCAGATTTCAGGAATGATCCAAAACTCTTTGGTCATCTGAATAGTCTCTATTTAACTTCCTTCCACCTGGATGTTCTCAATTTAACCTCCTTGATTAACTTCAACGAGCCCTGGATTTAATCCAATTTTATCCCCAACTAAAGTAGACTTTTTGGTCAACGAAACAATTGGCTTCCGTATTGTTCAGATGAACATCCAGTTACTTGCAGATTTCTCCTTTTTTGCACTACAGATGGAGGAAACTAAAGTGCCAGTACAGAGTTGGGAGCGATATACTAAACTATAGGCAGGGAACAACAATGATTCTTTCCCGAGGTGAGACATTTCTCAATGCTACTCCCGTTGACTAGATAATGTCCAGGAGTAGAGGGCAAGGCATCATAAACAGGAACAACAGAAGATGGGCAAAAATGACATGACATTCAGGAGTCTTTGAAAGATACACTAGGGCATGACCAGATGAGGGTCCAGTTCATGCTGAAAAGGTTCTTATCATTAGTGTAATATTACACATGTGTGATCCTTCCATTCATAGGAAAGACATTCCTTCTCCTATGAGAAGGATCAAGATAGTTCTTCAAATCACTCTCCCATTTGAAATTGATGCCCCCATCCTGGTCCTCACTTTTTTTCACTTTCATTCTGTGTGCTGCAATGACCTCAACTTTTTTTTTTTTTTTGCAAAACAAGTGATATAGTGTAACAGTAATGCATACATTTAACATGGTATACATACATAATGTACCAAAAGTCAACTCCAATATATGGAGTTAGGGAGATAGTTCTTAAAAGAAGACAATTATGGAAAGGGGATTCCCCCCCCCTCCCCGTCTCCCTTTTAATATCTCAACCCACTGAATACCTCACAGTTTTCACCTCAGATAACAACCGCCCACAACTCTGTTTGGATGCATATCAACCAATTGCACAGGCTACAAAATGGGCTAAATCAAGAGTGCTCCCAGTCACACCAAATAAACTGCAGCCCTAGCACTGTGTGAGAAAGGAGCATAAGATCTTACAACAGGGACAGGATGGATTGCTCTTGTTGGAAACACACACGGTTATTGGAAAATAGGGCCAACCAAACAGCACTAGAAGTAAACCAAATAATACTCCCATCTGATCACCCAGAGGCAGCAGGAACAATTACATGCACAGTGACCAAGCAGTCACTGCTGTCCTAATGCTGAGGCATCAAGTTATGTGCTGGGGGAGAGTGAACAATTTATTTGACATTTTCCCACCCTTTGGGATTTTTAAAAAACATATTTATGTATTTATTTGTTTTGCTGAACTATTAAAATCATTTGGGAAATTACAATTGGCTTCAAGTAGTTGACTGACTGGATTGGTTCGCCCTAAGAACAAACTAGATGTGATATAAGGGATGCTTAAAACCCCATTGCATGTTTGCTAAGCATTAGTAGCAGTTTGGAATGAGTGGGTATCACACTGCTTTGACAGTCTGGTACCCTTGAGATATCTTGTGCTGCAAATCATACCATTCGCACCCACTGTGAAACACGGGAGTTCTAGCATATGACATTTTAAAATCACCAGGCTGGGGATTGTTGCTGTAGATCATTTTCTATATTAATAATACTTCTTTCAGACTGTTTGCTCTGAGGGGCAGATAGCAACTTTGAAGGTTGAGGGTCATTTAGGAAAACGGATGGGAAAGGAGGAGTTAAATTCTCCCCACAGCACCATGGTCACAATCAAATCTGGGTGCCATTTGCAACTGCTAGTTTGAATTAAAATACCCCATTGAATCAATGGGAGCCTACTAAAGTGGATGTGCCACTGATTCAGTGGATTTACTCTAGAGCTGGGTTTGGGGCTGATGATTTGACTTTGCTCATAAAGTCCCATTCTAGGATCTCACATATGGGGCAGTAATATCCACAACCACTAGCACAGGAGCTGAGGCAAAAGTGTGTGTGTGGATTTTAGGAAGCAAAGCATAAGTAGAAATACAAGACTGATACCTTCTTGATACACCAGAAACTGATTTATTTACTGAACAGTGATGGCATAATAACATGTCTCCTATTAGGTTCAGGAGCATTCCTACTAAGAAGCCTGCAGTATTTTGCTACTTTGCTGCAAAAGGCATCTAAATGCATATACAGGCACTCCTCACTTAATGGTGGAGTTCAGTTTCTATGCCTAGGTCATTAAGTGAATTTGTTGTTAAGTGAGGAGCTTAAGGTGAATGTCTTGTCATGTGCTGAGTCTGCCTCCTGAAAGGCAGGCCAGAGCGGGGAGGCTTTTTGGGAGGCCATGGGAGATGCAGAAACAAAGGGGAAATATAGATGGGTGGCCTATGCTCAGGCCCAATCAGATCATTCTCAAAGTGTGCCACTTTATTTGGTTTGGTTTGGTTTCTTGAACTACAAATCCAAGAGTTCTCCAAGATTTCTCTGTGATCCTGAGAGTTCCAGCCCGCAAATATATACAGTAGACCTCTTTGTTCTACTTACCTGGAGAAGGCCAAAGGCTCTTTCTAGCCTTTCATCTAAGCCTTCATTTTCTATTGCAGGACTGGGGGTTGTTGTCTTATTACGCTTTATATTCTATAGAAGGCACCTCATGGTAAACCAGGAAGCACTGCAGCTGGAAATGAAGACTTGGAGGCCTGGAATATGCAGGGATGTAGGTGTCTGCAGGAATGTGCTTGTGGGTTAGGATACCGAGTTCTGCCTAGAGAATTTTTGGAGAATTCTAGGATTTGGAGCCTTCTAAAAATGAATGATACAGCTCTAGTATCAGTCACCATAGTGGTGGTGGTGGTGTAGTGGAAGGGAACATCTGAAGGAAGGGAGGGAAACTGGAACTTCCTGATAACATTAATAGGAAAAGCAAAATCTTGTTGTGGTGCTGAAACAAAATGAAATTCATATTTTTGAAGCCACCACTTTTAGCTTTTCCATTTTTAAATGTTAAAATAGAATTATGTCAGTTGGCATGTAAATAAAACACAGTGGATATAAAAATGCTAGGCAATAGGCATGTGTTGCACCATCTCCCTATTTTAAAAACCAAAAACCATGAACTACTACAGATGTACACCTCTTTGTTTTCTTTTCCATGGCCAGGTTTCTCAGCAGTACAATTATCCACTGGATTTCCGGAAAGCTTGTGAGTTATCATGACAGATTAATCTAAATTGACCTTTAAAGCCTGAATGTAAAAACAATGGCTTCTGTACAACTAATCATTTTACATGTGATGTGGAAGAGTGAGTTTTCTTTCTGAACTCAAGAAACATCCAAGCACTTTCTGTTCCACTCAAATAGGCTGAAGCATGGCAAGGCATGCAGATGCTAACTTGCTACATCGTGCTAAAAGGCAGGGATAATGGGAACCTATTGCCCGTACAGGTGTCTGTCTGTCCATATAATCTGTTTCAAAGTCCACATAATCCTAATGAGGCTGCAGAAAGTGCTTTGTCCTTTAAATCAGATCAGACTGCTTCTTTGCCCAGACTGCTATTATGTCAAAATTTGGATCCCTTCAACATACAGTTGCATTTCTTCTACATGTCATATGGTCTAGCCTTAATATCACCCTTTTGTCTATAGCATCACATTCTGCGAGGCATCACTGACACTGAAAACTAATATTTTCTAGCACTCCTTTTAAACCCATAAACATTTCATCAACGTTTTGCTGTCATAACCAATAATCTCTTCTCTAAATAAAAATCTTATTTTTTTTAAATCTCCACCAATAATTTTATAAAGAAAGCAAATGTAGATCTCTGATCCCAAATACAAATGTCATTGTCTTCCCTCGATCTGTGTTGTTAAGCGAGTTAATTTAACAGAGATAAGCTTACCTTTCACTTCCAATTTGCAATCAACCTCAGCTTCGCCAAGACTGTTGACTGCCCTACAAGTATATGTGCCACCGTCATAAGGGTTGGGCTTGCGGATCTCCAAGGTGCAAACACCCTGACTACTAAACATTCTGTAGCGTGGGTCATTCATTATAACTATTTTGTTCTTCATCCATGTTATCTTAGGCTGTGATTTAAAAATAAAAAGCATACACAGAGATAGCATGAAATGAAATGCAGGCAAAACCAGGAATTTTTGACAATTCCTAAGCCGTTCCTAGACAGGCAGAAAAATAGAAGACCCAACTTACCGAATCTGAGGGTTGTTGCCAGTGCAGCGACTGTGGGGGACAAGGAACTATGGCAAACCCCATGTGAAAAGAAAAGGGGTCTGGGGGGTCTGGCATCACGGGAAGAATGGGGAAGAAGACCCAGATGCGAAAAGAATGATGGGTGCCCTTCCGGGAAACATGATGCTTTCCCGGAGGGCCATCCCAGAAGGTTTAAAAAGGGGGAGCAAGAAGGCAACCCCCTTTCCCTCCTTTTCCCCTACTGAGCATAGAGCACCGGATTCATGCCACCCCTTTGCGCATCGGAGCCATTGCAAGGAGACGGCGTGGCCAGGCTGATCAACGTCCTCCGCGTGAGCTACACGTTAGGGAAGCTTAGCTAAATGAAGGATGATGGGTTGTAATAACTCTTGTCTCTCCAAGGGTCCTCCCCACCACCACTATATTCTACTATATCCTTCCAATTGAGAACTATAAATGAAAGAGTTCCAAAGTATTCTTTGATTTGAACATGATCATATTCAATAAATACCCTTTCATTCTTGGGCAGGATTCTTGCCAGATGTATAGCTTACCTTAGGATTCCCTCTAACACTGCAGTTCAGAGTTGCATTGTAACCAGCTACAGCATAGGTATTAGCTAAAGGCTGAGTAAACAACGGTGCTTCATTGAAATTGAAATCTTCATAAACCGGGTTTTTGTAGACTTTGCCTGCAAAATAGAAGTTGAGGAAATGCTAGGGGAAAGGGGTAAAGTATCAGCTCTCCCAGTAATGTTATTTCTTATGTACTGTAATAACAACACATATCAGGTTTTATTTCATGAAAAGTGAGCCAGGTGAAACAGTTCTTGCTAAAACTGTGAAATAACTCTTATTTTAAAGCAAAATTCCTGTTTGACGTTTAAAATAATCATTGCTTATTCTCTAAACTTCTTTTGCAATCTAGTGTTGTCTGTATGTTATTGACCATGATCCTCAGCACTCATGGACAATAGTAATCCTTTTTAAATTTGTAATTGAATTTAATAAATACTACAATACCAAACATAAAGCAAAATCAAATAACATATAACATATATACAAGGGAGCCAATATATGTTATATTTTATTTTGTAAGCTGTATCCCAAAATATGGTTTTGGAATATAAAATTTACCGGGCACATAACCGGCACCCATAATTTCATTTTATAGCCTTGTCAGATATTTTGATGGGCTAATATCTGCATTTGTTAAGCATCACTCCTCTTCTTCAGCTTGATGGGTAAACACTGAGAATTCTTGTTTCACTGCCTGCAGAATACCTTGCATGGAAAACATAAGGCATACTGGATCTGCATTAAACAAGGAGCAGCTGATTGGACTACTAGTACTATCTAGATTCCCATAGTGCCTGCATGCAGTGAAAATCTCCCATGTGCCTAAGGCATGGATTAAACCTTCTATAACTTCTCAAAATAGAATGCTAAGAAGTTTAGAGGCTTTAAACTGCAAGACTGGTTTGGCATAATATCTACTGATGGGAAACAGTCTAGGCACTACTCTCACCATTCTTCTCCTTACAGGAGATGTCTAAGATGACTTTTTTAAAAAGACAAAATGCCTTGCCTGAACTGAATACCAATGTTGTGGACCCGTAACATGCCTACAGCAAACTGTGAGAAATTCTACACAGGGATCTCCCCCCAGTGGAACATTTGTTCTTTCCTGCTTTATGCTGTTGTTTGCCAGTACCGCTCAAGTGTAGACATTCCTCTGATTTCTGTCCACACTTTTTCTTCACCTTTCCTTTAAGGAATCAGCATCTCTTTAGGAAATGCACCCAAAATCTTATGGAAACACAGGTGAAGCTGTTTAAACCTCCCTTAAAAGGTTTCCAAGCAATTTTATCATTGGCCCTCCCTGCCTCCCACGCTACTTTCTTTTATAAATTAGCCCTAAATTGAAAACTTATAATGGCAGTGAAAATTTGCTGCTAATCGACCCTTGGAAACCTGCTATCTATAAAATTCTTTTGCAAACCCAGAGAAAATCATAGAATGACTCTACTTCAGTCAAAATATTGGTTCAGAAAATTGGAATTAGGTAGGTTCATATTTAAAATGCACACCACGCATATTTATTTTGCATTTCTGAAGCAGCTTTTCCCAAAACAAACAATGCAAGTTTTCTCCACTTCTTTTATCTGTCTTCCTTTGTCAAGAATCAGAGCTTTAGAATCCAGCTAAGCTTACCATCCTTGGCGATCACAGCACTCTCAGTTGTTCTAGTTGCATCCTCACTGAGGCCACACATGTTTTCAGAAAAGACTCGGAAGTAATACTCATTCCCAATGACAAGCTCAGTAATGGTTGCACTGGTTCGGTGATAGTGTTCAATAACAGTGAACCATTCCTGCAAAATACAAGCCCACGTTCAGTTGCTCTAACAGCTCCGCCCATCTCGACTTACAAGAAAGGCCTACTGAGTTCAATTGGGCTTATACTTGGGGAAGTACTGTATGCAAGAGGACTGCAGCTTTACAAGTACAATTTGTCACCAAATCAACTGAACAGCTGCCATGTGGAAATGACCCAAGAGATCAAGTACTCTGCTGTCTTTCTGGAAGGAGGCAGAGACTTTCCTCTTCAGGCAAGCTTTCCCTGAATGAGGGACTACCTATTATGTGACTTTTAGATGGATTGCCATTAATTTAAATAAATGTGTTACATTTAAGGGTAATTTATGGAGTGGAATGTATATCGTGTAAAGCACACTCTGAAAGAACCCTTGGTCAGCTGGACTATATAATATTCACAATAATCAATGCACAGGGTTTAAGGAGAAAAGATGGTAAGTGTGAGACGGATTATTTCTGCAAAACATGATCTTGCACAAGCTTCAGTTCTTTCAGCATGAAGCATTGTCACAAAGAAGGGCCCTCTGAAGATCTGTTGACTGCTGTTCCTTCCCTGCTGAGTCACTGTACCCACACCCATTTGGAGCGAACAAATGGGTGTGGGTAGGGAAGCTCTTTTCCGATAGAGGGAAGCTCTTTTCCCTCTCACAAAATACCAGAACTAGGGGACATCCACTCAAATTGAGGGCTGGGAGAGTAAGAACAGACAAAAGAAAATATTTTTTTACCCAGCGCATTGTTAGTCTATGGAACTCCCTGCCACAGGATGTGGTGATGGTATCTGGCTTGGATGCCTTCAAAAGGGGACTGGACAGATTCCTGGAGGAAAAGTCCATCACAGGTTACAAACCATGATGGAGATGTGTAATCTCCAGGCTTAAAATCAGGGTACTTCAAGGGCCAGATGCACGGGAGTGGTATCAGGAGACAGATATCTAGTCTCATGCGCTCCCCAAAGCATTCGGTGGGGCTATTGTGAGATACAGAAAGCTGGACTAGATGGGCCTTTGGCCTGATCCAGCAGGGCTCTTCTTATGTTCTTATGTTCTTATCTGCTTCCAAAACAGAAACTCTGGCTGGCTTCCAAGGAGGAAGTAGTAATCCTTGGAAGCAAGGCTTTCTTGCTCTGAAAAAATGAAACACTTTTTAACCCTAGGGCAACCTGCCAACTTCTTATCTGAGCTGTGCTTCCTACAGGGTTGTCCTCCAGATGTTTTTGGACCACAACTCCCACAGTCCTTTGTCATTGGCAATCTAAGCTTAGAATTCAGGGAGTTTTGGTCCAAAACATCAGGAGGGCTGAAGTTTGGACATGCTTGCAAGAGCTGCAAGGCAGAAAGAGGTCTTACTAATTAGGTGATGCTTCTTCCCTCACTGCTTTGACCTGGCGACATGGAAGCCAGCCTTCCCCAGTTCAACACCCTCCTGATGTGTTGTATTGTAACATCCATAATCCCCATCCCTCCCAAAAACAAGCTGACTGGAGTGATAGTAAATGTAGCCCAACATATTTGGGGAGCATCAAGTTTGGAAACCGCAGACATGAATCATGTTGGATGGGGGAAAATTGGCTATTAAGAGATTTCCTCCTCTGAGGTTTCTTTATTTGCCAAAGGGTCTGCAGGGACTGAAAGCCCAAAATCATACAAACCAGGAATGGGGGACCCTATTGTTGTTGTGAGCCTCCTTCTCTGGGGGTGGGAGTAATAATTTATAGAGGAACATATGACAACACAATGAGGAGTGAGGACCCAGCAGTGGCTAGAATCAAACCTGGGCCAGGGTTTGGTTGTAGAAGCAGATACATAGGACTTGGTCACACAGATAAGAGAGCTGTGAGATCACTTTTCAGACTCATAGCGTAAATGGGCCTCTCTGTACATTACAGGACACCAAACTGAACTTTGCACTGAGCACACACTCAGGAGGGAGCCACCATTAACGCCACAGTCTCAGGACACAATCTCAGGACATTCCTTTCACAATGTTTGGTGTCCTCTTTGAATGGAATATGTGAAGTGGCCCAGAAAACAGTACAATCATTTACTGTGCACATGATGTGACAGTCACTCTGAATTCTTGCCATTTCTGCCCTAGCGTTCACATCTTTTGCTTCAATACTGAGTAGAGATGGGCACGACCAGGGAAAATGACGTTTTCGAGTTGTCGTGTGTTGGAGCCGGCCCGTTTCAGCTCGTTTCCGTTTTTCGGGAAATTTTTCAAAAATTTGTCATTTCGTTTGTCGACTTGTTAGTACTGGTTTGGGGGGGAGCGGGCTCCTGGAGGCACCTCTCTGGGGTGGGTGCCTCCTCTGGCCCGCTACAAAATGGCATGCATAGCCAATTGGATATGCATACCAAGTTGAGTGGCAGAGGCACCTCTTTTTTGGGTGCCTCTGCTCTCTGTTGACCACAGGCCCACTGCTAACTGCAGTGTCACAGTGCACACTGGGGGAAGGCTCCCTCTCAGTCTGGGCGCTCTGTGGTCCACTAAGAAGGGAACTGTACTTGCGTGTGTAAGTGCAATGCGAGTACAGATTTGGCTTAGGGTTAGGGTTAGCGCAAGGGCTAGGCTTAGAGTTACGGGTAAGGTTAGGGTGAGTTCGTGGGGTGCACCTCTGGGTGCCTCTCTGACCCACTAAGAAGGACAGTGTACTGGCGTATGGGTTAGGCTTAGGGTTCGGGTTCAGGTTCAGGCTACGGTTAGTGGGCTTTTTATGCCCGACAGGCACATCCCAGAAGTCTCGGTCAAAACCTGGTCAAGTGGCCATGCAATTGGTGGAATGGCTCCAAAAATTTGCATGGTCCACTCCCATGGCCAGCCCATCATTGCGCAGGTGTAAAAAAATAAAAATAAAACTAAACTAAAATAAAATCAATGGAGACGTTTTGTTGCAAGAAAAACCCACTGCTGCTACTGTAAAAATTCAGGCCGTTTTAAAATAGCTATTTTCGCATGTTTCTGTGGTGTTTTGGTGTGTTTTTGGACCACCACGATTTCAAAATAAATAAATATTGCTTGCGGTCGCCCCATTTTGGATCCCCCGCCCGCACCGGATTGGCGAGTTAATGGCGAGACGACGAGGATGCACAGCCCAGGAGAGGAGAGGGGGGGAGGCCGAGGACCCCCCCCCAGAAACCACCCCTCTGGTAGGTGCCCTCACTCAGGCAGGCATATTTTCGCCTGCTTTTTTGGCTGGGAATCGGGGTTTTTTAATTTTTAAAACTTTTTTTCTGTGCCGCACCGCTTGGCGAGTTGGCAAGACAACGAGGATGATTGCGCACGCACAGCCCAGGAGAGGAGATGGGGGGAGGCCCTCTGGTAGGTGCACTCACTCAGGCAGGCATATTTTCGCCTGCTTTTTTGGCCGGGAATCGGGGTTTTTTTTATTTTAAAACTTTTTTCCTGCGTCGCTTGGCATCGCGCGATCGCTGCGATGCCAGGAACAACAACATGACAAATCAGACCCAATTTTTCTTTAGTCGGTTCGAGTTTGAGTTCTGGCGGAGTAATTGTCGTTCTTCGTTCCGTTACGTAACAGAAACGAGGATTTCGCTGAGTCGTGCCCATGTCTAATACTGAGTGTCTAAGATACCTTTTCTAGTCTGTACATTCTTAAGGAGACCCATCTTTAGATGAAAGATGGGTCTCCTTTATATTGAGTTGGTATATCCTTTATTGGTTCTGTATTTTTGCATTTCTTATTTATATGTTTGTTCACCGCCCAGAGTTCCCTTTGCGAAAATCGGTGTGCAAAAATCAATAAGTGAAATAAATAAAATAAAATAAAGTAAAGTAAAATAAAATAAAATAAAGACCTATTTATAAATGCCTTGAATTACAAATGCCTTGAACAAAGAAAATTTTGAGTTACGACAGGAAATCCCTTGGTATGGGGGAAATCCAAGTTAAGAAAATTTAGCTGGTTTTGAGTTATGATGCCGGCGGCAGCTGTGGCTCCGACTTCCCATAATCACCACCAATTGAATGGGGTGGGGTGGGGAGCTGTCAACCTTGCTGCCATTTCATTCAGCTCCTTTTCAGGCACCCAAAAGCGGAAGGTTTCAGGGAAGGTAACCTTCAGCTTCAGAGAAGCCAAAAAAGCAGCTGATTGGAGTGGCAGCCAGGAGGGTTCAGCTCCTTTTTGGCTTGCCCCTGCTGTGTTTTCTTCAGCTTTGGAGCACCTGACCAGTGTCAGCAGTGGCGGGTGGGTGGGTGTGCCACTGGCCAGGCACTCTCTGGAGGTCGGGACCTTGAATTTCCTGCTCAGGTCCTGGGCGGTGGATCGGGAGTTTGAGCGGGAAGTTCAGAACTTCTGATCCACCATCTAGAACCCGACCGGGAAGTTCAAAGGCCAGTTGGCCAGCTGGGTGAGTCCTCACTCCACGCCTCCAGAGGGTAGCTGGCTGGCCCATGGCAATGGCAGCGAGGGGGAAGGTGGCAGGCATTGGGGTGGTAAGCTTTAATTTTAATATTTTCCCCTTCTTGCCCCCCTGCTGATCATTAACCGCAGTTAGTGGATCAGCAGATAAGGGAGGTTGTACTGTATTATTTGGAAAGGTTTTCCAGTGGCACATGGACTTGTATTGGGAAAGCATATGGTTGCAGACAGTAGCAGCATTTCCAGACAACCTTGCACATGACCACTAGTAGTCCAGTGATGTTCCATGTCCATCATTAAACTTACCATACTCTTTTTGTCAGCTTTCTGAATGGTATAACCAGTAATGTTTGCGTTGCCATCATCCTTAGGTGGCTTCCATTCCAAAGCAACATTCTCTCCCCAGACGTCAGCAATGGTTACAGACTGAGGTGGGCCTGGACGATCTGTGGCAACAGAGTAATGCTGTTAATATTTCTACACATGGATTTTGCTTGGTTCCCATAATGCAGTGGTGGCCAAACTTTGGCCCTCCAGAAGTTTTGGACCATGACTCCCACAGTCTACATGCTACTGCTGCTAAGCTCATATTTATTCTCTGCTATACACATGTGTGTGTGTTAACATTTTTCATAATCCCTTAATTATTTGTTGATAGGGAGCTGTGGTACAAAACATCTAGAGAGCTGAAGTTTGGCCACTACTGCCATAACGCATGCTGTTCACAGGATTCAGGATTTCATGATGGAGAAATTTATTCGATTTTATTTAAGGTTATGGCAAGGCTATGTCTTCTTGATAATAAAAGGCCATTGAGATGGCATCTGCAGTCCATGACACCATTATTTCCTTACACTCTACTGGTGCGTTGCAAAATGGCAATATGTTACATTTGTTAGACATTTAGATACTGGCACTCGGCTACATTTGTTACCTCGTTCATTTATTTGATTTATGGCAAGAGAAATGCATCTCATACACCAGGAATGGGTAATGTTAAAGTGCAGGGGTCATTCAGCAGCAGCAGCAGCACCCCAACTCCAGGGGTGTCCTTTTAACAAAATGGGAAAGGACTGGAAGACCACGTGTGGTGTTTTGGAGCCAAAAAAAAAGGTGCTGGGTGTGGCATGGTTTATACAATCACACCCTTTGAAAATGTGATTTGCTATCCCTACTCATACTAAGATTTTTTAAAAAAGAATAATAGTGAACACAAGAAACCCCAAAAATGATCTTAGAATTTTAGAATAATTGAGTTGGAAGGAGTTTGTAAAACCATACAGTTCACCCCTCTGCTCAATGCTGGAATTCGAATCAAAGTAGGGTTGCTTAATTTTCTCTTGAATGCCTCTAGTATTGGAATGCTCATCATTTCCTGAGGTAGTTGGTTCTATTGTTATAAGGCTCTGTTTTCCTAGTATTATAAAGCTTTTCCTAGTATTATAACTGAAAGGTGGCTATAACTTCATTATTACATGTCCCACACTCTGGGATGATCAAGAATGGACCCTGATGTCCCTCTGTCGGACTATCTTTCAAATATTTGAGAAGTGCTACTCTAGCTCCCCTTCTTTTCTCAAGGTTAAGCTTGCATTGGGGCCTATATGAAAAAAAACTGATTTCCTATAGTTGTTGTGAATTTTTCGGGTTGTTTGGCTGTGTTCTGGAAGTTTTTCTTCCTGACATCTCACCAGACTCTGTGGCCGGCCTCTTCAGAGGGCAAGGAGCTCAGGGAACCAGGAGTTCTGTTATAACAGGTTTACTGTTGAACCATAGATCTCTCATGGAAGTAAATTATGATGCCAATTTATGCATATATGCATTGGCTGTATCCCTTGCTCTCATAGCAAACTCAAGTGGAGGGCAAACTCAAGGGAAGACAAATCAAGACAAAACAGAAAATAAGAGTGAAGGATTAGCATGCTGGGGAGAAACACAGCATTTGCAGAAGTGAAAAGCAAGAAGTGCTGTTGTTACAGCAGGTAAACCATTTGTCATAAATACAAGGATGACACCCAGCTCTGTTTCCCCTTCTCTTCATCTGCAGGCTGCACTATGTGGGTCCTTAAGTACTGCCTGATGTCAATAACAAACTGAAAGTGATTTTACATGAGACAGAGATACTGCAGTTGGGGGGGGGGGATCATTGAAAAAAATTAAAGCGATATTTTCCTGGCCTCTATGGGGCTGATTTCACAGTAATAGGATATGTTCTTATGAGTCTCAAATATTTGCACATACCAACTATTTGAATCTCTATTGAGGCTTTGTCTACCAAGTTCTCTACTTTGACTTTCATATCATATTTCCCAGAATGGATGCGCTCTGCTTTTCGGATGAAGATAATAGTGTCATTTTCACTGTTGCGGATGTTAATTTGGCTCTTGTCTATATGGGCACCATTTTTCTTCCATGACACCTTAGCTCTTGGTCTTCCCTGCATGGGGAGAAAAAGTTGCGTCCCTCATTATACTAAGTCAAAAAGGAAAGACAAAGAAAAATTAAAGAAGACAAAGTCATTGTAGCACCTTAAAGACTAATTGCTATATTTTAATGTGAGGTTTTGTGGATAAGTCCATTTCCTTAGACAAAAAAGACGATTATTTTTAAAAGTTTGTCTCAATACAAAGCAACATACTGTAGAAGAGAAGAGAACTCAATATTTAATTCAAAGATCTGCTTATTGAATGCAACAAATTCAAACCCATTACAGTATATTAGTTCTTTTTAAAAGCCAGATAGCTTTGAAAACAAACCTGTGTGATTTAAACTGCAATCTAAAGCACTTTTGATCTCACATTTATCCTGACAAGACTGTCTGGAACCATTGTTGTGATGCCTCTGAAACTACATTTGGATTTTTTTGCATATTCTGTTCAACTTTTTTGCAGTTATGAGCACCATGGACACGTGTCATAGTTTCCATCTCATTCTGGTTCCAGTGAGAAGCTGAGGAACCTGACAAAGGCCAAAATCCTGTTGCATTGATATGCCTGCATAACATGGCATTTCACAAGGAATTGTACAGTTTACTCTAAGGTAGACGTCATATCCAGGAAGCAGTTCTGAAAGCACAATGTGCATCTAGTTGTACAGTCAGTTGTGCAATTAGGCATACCACGCAGATGGTCTAGGTGTCATTCACTGCAAACTTCTGCAAGCATAACTTTATATTACACAAATTTATTTATTTATTTGTTTATAAATTTTTATACCGCCCGTCTTCCCAAGGGAACTCAATGCAACAATATTTCAGCCAAAATGTTGTGTGGGTGGGTGGGGATGTTATGCTCATTTTAGCATGCTGCGAATTTTGGTCTAAAAAGTAACCAAGAGTAACAGTCATTAAAATAATAACTTTTCCAAGCACTGCACATCAAAAGTGTGAACATCTCAATGACCAGCAGGACAGCACAGGACCAGGAGAGAGAGTGATTGTTCACATAACAAAGCATTCATAATTTGTCCACACAATGGCATTCCTTCAGAAGGCCTTTATGGGTCACTATCATCAAAATATGAATGGCTTTAGCTGCTTTAGTGGCTTTAGCTGATTCCAGGTATATTTTTAACATGCCTTGTGGTATTATTTTTTATCTCCCTCTCCAGCAAAGAGTTAATTATGCCAATATAATTAGTGATACTGGCCTTGGGCATCTGGTTAGCTATAGATATCAAACTGTACCTAGAATCTAGGTAGGCAAAAAAAGGAAAATGATGTGCATTTATATAATAATATGAGAATTTTAAGTTCATGGCTATGGCTTATCCAGTAAATGGTCACTTGAAATTCTTCAGTCCTGTTAATTTGACTGATTAGACTGGCCAATAGATTTACTAGTAACAGAGCAGTCATGTACAGTGTATTTTCTCTGAGAATTCCATTGCCACAGTTTCCTCCCATAAATGTACCAGGCACATTGATTTGAATCCACACCAAGTTATAACACGATCCTATATACTGTACTTTGTTCTAGTGGTATGTAGAAGATCAAGGTTGAAGTCCTCATTAAATCCACTGGATGATCTTGGATCAGTGGGCTGCTCTCAGCTTGACCTACCTAACTGCATAAATTGGGGGAGGGGGAACACGAATCTACTTGACTCCCAAGTCCAGGGCCTGCCTCTGTCATTTCTAGGTCTCACTGATATCAATGTAAAGATGTAGTTGTAGCTGCCATTCATTGAACTCAAAGACACCTCCATGTGATAAATTTGCTTGGCATACAAACTGTTATCTGAGTAATCCTTATAACAGCCTAATGACATAAGTGAAGGCAGCCTAATAACATATGTTAGGCAGAGTCTGAAAAATCTAGTAGTACATGCTGTCTTTAAGGGGGCATTATGGGATATCTCCATTTTATTTAATTTTTCTTCTTTGTAATGCTACCAACTACCATTTAATGCTAAGGAAGCATATTTTTTTTCCTTACCTGAAAGGGAATAACCAAATTCACAGCTTCTCCAACTCTTCGAATATAGGTTTGCTTTAAATGTCTTGGCAAGCGAATCTTTGGAGGTTCTTGGCATTTAAAAAAAAGAAATTGCTTTTTATTATCTACATAAACAGTTCCAGTCCTAGTTGTTATAGTGATTAATGAACAGTCATTTAAGAAAGCTCGAAAGGTGTAAGGCAGTTATGCAGGCCCAGTACTCACTTCTCTTTAAATAACCTTGGTTTGTTAAGGTGAGGTTGTTATATCTCAATGGATCCCCTTAAATTTTTTAAAGAAGTCTTTTCATATCTGAATTTGAGAAACATTGTTTGAAAACCTCAAATATTTAAACTACTTAAGTGTAAATTCACTCTATTTTTAGTCTGTATTTTGCAGGAGTTATGTAAGATATCAAACCTATTCTGGGGATAGTGTCTATCACTTTGGAAAATTCATGTAAAGCACACAATAGAACCCAGAATGGACTCATATCCTCCTGTTACTGCAGTTACCGTTTACTACTGATGTCATCACTTCTTATTTTGGTCAAAGACCGTAAATAAAGATTGATTGATTGACTTCCAATCTGCCCCACCAATTTCATTGCCATTAGTCATTTCACATATGACTAATGTGTGGGTTACAAATGTGAGGCTACCAACAATTATCATATCAAATTCCTCCTTCCACACCATTCACTAGGGTGGTTACTTCACATCCATTTTGTCTCTGTTAGTGTTGTGCTTAGGAGCGGTACAAAAAAATGTTACTTCACATCCGTCGTGCAACTACTGAAATTTGTCTCGACCACACCCCTGGAACAGGTGCTAAGTATGACAATTCTGCACCAGGTGCTGGGGTAGGGTTTTTCCTTGTCACTCTTTGCTCCCGCTTTCTGTTCTGAGACAAGACAGCATGTAGTAACGACTGTCATGCAACAAAACATTCGTTTCTCTCAGAAAACTGTGTCCAGTTTTTTTTAATACTGACTTTTCAGAAGCGAAATATCAAAAAAGAATTTTTAAGCCCCCCCACAAAGGAAGAAGGAAACTAGACAAATTCAGTGTTTGTCACAGTACAAGACCGTTGAGGTAACACTTGTCACAAGACATCACAACCATGGGAACACTGAAACAAGGACAAAACCACATGATTGCGACCAACGACATTATGGTACAAAAAAACGAGTCACGGAACAAAGGCGGTTACTTCATGTCCTTCCTTGTTCCATGACTGGTTTTGTACCATGACAGCGTTGGTCATGATCACGTGGTTTTGTCTCTGTTTAGTCCATTTTAATTTTCTCACAGTCGTGATAACTTGTCTCATGACAACTGTTACTTCACAGCCTTGTTCCATGACAAATTCTGAATTTGTCTTGCTTTCTTAACCCCCCCCTTTTTAATCTCGTAAATAAAACTTTTTTGATATTTCAATTTATGGGTCTTCCAGGATTTACACATCAATGCTACAGAATTTTCAGTATTTTCTTTGATAAACATTTGCGCTGCATGGTGTTTCCCATAGGGAAACTAATGTTGAATGCTGCTTCAGCCGCTGACCACTAGGTGGACACTGGTTGTTGCATGGCAGTTGTTACTACATGGACCCTTGTCTCGGAACAGGAACCAGGAACAAACCATGACAAGAGAATACCCCAACCCAGCACCAGGTACAGTATTGTCCTGCTCTGATCCCACTCTGGGGGCGTGGACGAGACGAATTTCAGCTGTTGCGCGAGGGACATGAAGTAAGATTGTTTTTGTACCAGTCCAAAGCGCAACACTTACAGAGACAAAATGGACATGAAGTAACTGCCAAAGAAGGACACGAAGTAACCATCTAGGTTGCGAAATCAGGCATGTCTCCTAAAAGCAAACATTTATTTTAAAAATTATCGAATCTTTGTTGCTGTAGATGTTTTGAACTAGAACTTCCATGATTCCTCCCCATTGGTCATAATGCCTGAATCTTCTGGGAGATGAAGTCTAATATATCTGGAGGGACACAGTATAAACACAACAATCCACTCAAATGATTGCTGTATTTGCAAGTATACATGCAAAATAAGGAAGTAAAGACAATACAGTTGGACAGATATTTAAATAACTGGACGGAATCCCTTGTAGAAGCATGCATAAGTTAATTTTAAAAAGGTTCAGATACAGTAACTTCTGTGCTTCTCAAATGAGGTACAGGTGAGTTACAGTCTCACCTATAACTTCCTTGACTAAAATGGGCTGTGGATGCAACCGAGGATCACTGGGACCAGCAGCATTCACAGCTCTTACTCGGACGAAGATTTTTGCTCCAGTTGGAAGTCCAGTGATGGTGAATTTGGTTTTGTCTGTAAGTTCTGGATTGGCTACAATCCATTCTTCCGCTAAAGCAAGATAAAAAGCAAATGGAGAAAAAGAGCAAACACAGAGGATTATATATTTGATATGGAATTATGTTTATTTATATTTAAGTGTAGAACACTGACTTGATTTCATTTCCTCCAGATATTTTTGCATCTTGATGGTCCAGCTGCAAATGCTTGTGGTCACTAGTTTTGACTATAATGCATACTACAAGAAGCAAGCATTTCTAAGAATGAGATATAACCTTACCTTTAAACACTCACTTATAGATACTATTATTTAAAGAATGCACAAAATAATTGATTATAATGCTATAGAAGAAGACGTTTTCTGCATTAATGTATTGTTGTATTTCTGGCGTACATGTTATATGTAATTACACAATTTGGAACTGCTGTGTGCACATGGAATTCACAGCAGATAAATGTCCTCTTTTTTAAAAAATTGCATACAATTTTTGCCAAGTATTCATGCATGACGTTTATAAAAGAGTATTTATGCTAAATGGATTTATGCAAATTCTTATGACTTTTTATGACTGACAGAGTGATTTTTAAAATATATATACAACGTCTAATTCAGTTGTGTGTGTGATAAAAGTATACTACCGAATACTAAAATCAAGGTGGTTTATTTATCATGAGTGGCACATGATTTTCACTATTGACTTACAGGACAAAATATGTCAACCCCAAAACACCAGTGGAAACTTATTTATCCCTTATATGTCATATAGATGTGACCTGATCTTTTTCTGATGAAGCAATCTGATGTTACAACAATGAATGCCACAAAGTTTATAAAATCATACACAGTATGGACAAAGCAGATAAGGAAAAACTGTTTTTCCTATCACACAACTCTAGAACTAGGGGGCACTCTGTGAAACTTTTAGGTGCCAAATGTCAAAAAAATAATAATAGAGAAAGTACTTTTTCACCCAGAGGCCTATGGAACTCCCTGCCAGAAGAAGTGGTGACAGCTGTCAGCCTTGACAGCTTTAAGAAAGGACTAGACAAGTTCATGGAGAACAAGGGTATCAATGGCTATCATTATGGATGCCTAAGGACAACCTCCAGGTTGGAGAGATAGGCAGGATATCTCTCAATGCCATTTGTGGGGAATCATAAGCAGGTGAAGCCATCTGCTTTGGAATGCCCTGAAGCAAATGGTGAGCCGCTGTGTGAGACAGAATGCTGGACTGGATGGGCTGTGGCCTGTTCCAGCAAGGCTGTTCTTATGTTCTTATATGTAGATTTCCTCCTTCTTATGTTCTTAACTAGAAAAACATCAGTTGTGAGACTCATTAGGATACAAGCAGCTTGCCATGCTGGTGTGCAAGTGCCAAGCTAAGATAATAGGTGAACATTTCTCATTTGGTCATTCTTGTTTCAGGACAGGTCTGTTATAATATTTCTGTGACCAAAAATTATTAAGATGATGAGCAGGCTAGTTCACAGAAGGTACCTGAAAGTGAATGGGTTTCTCACCAGCATATGGCTTTGGAAGATCACAGCAACGTTACATGGGAAGAAAATGAACCATATCAATCTAATTCCAGCAGAGACGAGATGCCTGCTGTTTCAAAATGGGATTTGCCTACAGTCTCTAGCACAGGTATGGGCAACTTCTGGAGAGGGAGGGAACATCCTGTTGGCCTCTCCTAACAGTGCCCTGTGCTGCATCCTTCCTTACAACCATCAAGCTGTCTAATCTGCTTCTGTGAGGCTCCGAAAAGTCTATCTGATTTGAAATAACCCCCTCCCCCTGTGTTTTAAACCTAGATTTTGCCACCATTGCATTAGCAAGGGAACAGGCTGGAAAATGGACAAGCAGCACATGTAGATCAGATGATAATCCCTTGCTTCTAACATAGTAGCCAAAATCCCACTGCTTTTGATTAATAGAAATTCTGTCAGTATTGGTGGCAAATTGCCACTCATTAACAAAGGGGTGGTTGCATTTCTGGGTACATGCCTGATGCTGACAGTGAGTACTCCAAAACTGAAACAACACCTTGTTAATAAGAGGCAACATGTCACTAAGACTGATGCTGTTGCCTTTAATCATGGTGCTGGGGGTGATGTTTGGACTCAAGTCCATTCCAATCTATAGCAACTCTTTCCATAAGTCCCATCTTCTGGTGTTGATCCATAAGTGTGCAATTTATACAAGTTTAAACTCACAAAAGGATTTTGACCAATAATGAAGACACACACCACGATATACTTATATAACACGTAGCTTTCTGCTCCCAGAACTCTCAGTACAGTACATGTTTCTTACTCACCTCAGCAGTGCTGATTTGCAATTTAAAAGCCTTCAGAGATTTGGATCAAGGCTCCCTTAAGGCTTGTACTATCTATCTATCTATCTATCTATCTATCTATCTATCTATCTATCTATCTATCTATCTATCTATCTATCTATCTATCTATCTATCTATCTATCTATCTA
>JAHTLZ010003526.1:17674738-17690363 GCA_023846285.1 Phrynocephalus versicolor | reverse complement strand
CTATCTATCTATCTATCTATCTATCTATCTATCTATCTATCTATCTACCCAAATTTTATAAGATCAACCTCATGTTCTCTGGCCCCATTTTATCATTCATACATTTGCAATATCAGATGTATGTCCATTAGGAGCAGGGACATTTCCGTAGGGCTTTGCTTGTGCAGAATATCCTTCTCAGAAGGACCTATAGTCTAATCAGTGTGATTTTAAAAGACAATGTTTAAGGTGTTTTTTTTTAATTATTTGCATTTTATTGCATGTCTACATACAGCCCAGAGTGGCCTTTGCTGCCAGATGGGTGGTATAAAAATCTGATAAACAAACAAACAAACAAACAAACAAACAAACAAACAAAATACCCTAATATATTTTACTAAGTATTTTATCACCAACAACCCCAAATAAACCTAATGAGGCACATTTAAGTTTTAGCTTTTATGTCTTCTGTCTATTTCTTCAGATAAAGGTTTGGATTGTTTCCACTAAAGAAAATTACACTGAAATAAATGTATTAGTCTTCAAGGTAACCTTCTACTTTGTATTTGTTTGGCTTTGATATTGCTAAAATAGAAGATAATGTATCTACAGTACTTCTTTGAAAACTGGTAGGCATTTTAAAGAAGGGGTAGTCAAAACATGGCATCCACCCCTGCTATTTTTGTGCTCCCTTTTTCTGGAAAAAAAGAGAGAAGAAATAGCAAATTGCCATTCCTGGAAACCTCCAAGAGTGGCAATACATAATTCAGATTGCTGGGGGGTGGGTTGAGGGCAGGGGAAGTTGCGTAATTAACACTCAAGATGCTTTTATTTCAAAAACAGATGCAATTTCAGCTGCTTAAAGATAGAGAGTTCTTGGAGCAGAAAATTGGCTTTGAGACCTCTGAAGTTGCCCATCTCTGCTTTAAAGGAAACTGAAGTTATATTTAGCTGTATGGTATGCAAAGCATGTAACCTTCAGTCAGAAGGCCACAGAGAAACAGTGAGTTCTTAATCACGCATTTTTTACAGAAATAAATATAAAATTATTAAATCAGTTCTTCAAACAGTTTATATTCACACACAAAAGATGCCTAATGTTTTCTGCTGTGCTTAGCAGAAGAAAAGAACCATGTTCCTAACCACCTAGAGAATGCTAGTACCAATGTGGCAGTATAAAAATGGAAATTAATCAATAAAATAAATTTTCCTGTTGTTGGAGAGGAAAGCCCATATGCTTTGGCAGGTGAAGCACCGGGTTTGGGAAGATCTATGCCTTGGAATCCAAAATTATTCAGCTATAAACAACAAGTGTTAGTCATCCATTCAAGAAGTGATAGCAATAGTGACCTATCTCAGAGGGTTGCTATACAAAAATCAAAATAATACTTATAAATTGTTTCATTAATTAAAATTTTTGGCCAAAATCCTCTTGCTGATGTACAAAGATGGCATAATCTTTGGTGGCAAATTGCCTAAGTTAAGAAACCGTCATGGACATGGGTTTCATGATGAGTTATACAACTCATTAGGTAAAGATCCTCCACACACACGTGTGTACTAGTCGTGTCTGACTCTAGGGGCAGTGCTCATCTCCACTTCCAAGTCAAAGAGCCAGTGTTGTGCACATCCATGGCTATGTAGCCAGCATGACTGAACACATTTCTGCACATGCACCACTGTTTATCTTCCCGCTTTTTATGGTGGTACCTATTCATCTACATGCTTTCAAACTATTATAATGCCTATGGCGATTTCTTAGCTTGGGACAATTCACCTCCAAAAGTTGCACCATTTGTGCTACACCAGCGTAACGAAGTAATGCGATTTGGGTCATTGTATAACAAATAATACATATTGAGTTGCTTCCCAAGTGACCTCTATGGTATGGTTGCAGAAATATATAGCAGTTGGTGGTTCCTATAAACCTTATTATAGTAGTTTTAGTTGAGGTGGGGAGAGATTTCATGAAGAATGCTTAAATTTTTTTATTGTATACGTTACCTTCCCAATCATAAGTTGCCTCCAGAAATTCACCACCATCATATAGGTCTGCCGGAATACCTTATGAGAGTCCATCATTATAATTAATTCAGAGACACCCACTTTCACACCAATAAATATGTGAGTAGTTAGTACTCCCTGTTAGTAAGTATAATGCAACAGAGATATGTACTGCACCTTGAAGAGGAGCTTTGGGAGGAGAAAAGAAAAGGCAAAATAACAAAATCAAATTTCGGCATAGGCATGTGCTTATGTGTGTGTTTTTGATTCCCACCGAGGGCAAACCAATGTTTGCTCGGTCTTCCCTTTTGCATCCATCAAACTGAGGCTCCAAGCAAAGAGAAACAGTACAAGGAAAGTGGGGGGGGGAGAGAGAGAGGAACAGAAAAAGAAAATGGTGGTGCTGAACACTCACAGGGTTTGGGTGTCTTCTCTTCAGTCTGCGTCTGGCCCCCGTCTGCCTCCTCACTATTAATTTTCTCTGAACCACCACCACTGTCTCCCATGCCCTCTGTAGTGGGTGCCTGGGGACCTGAATGATTTGGAAAGCATACATGGGGATTTACAGCCACAGGCAAAAGAGCCTTTCGGACTGATATAAATGAGCACCTAGACAGAAGAAAGAGAGAGAGAAAGAAAGGAAAAGACAGAGAAAAGACAGAGAAAGAATCTGAGACAGATGAGAAGTGTGAAAAGAGATAGGCAGAAGAAATCCAAAGAGAAGATTCAACAGAAAGAAAAGATTAAAGTGTAGAGCAGAGTAAAAGAGAGCCAGAAGAAATAGAAAAGAGTGATAAAGCTGATTCAGAGATTACTGGCATAACGGTTAACTTCTGACAAAGGCTTGGGCCGATAGATAGGCAGAAAATGGAACATGGGAGCAGTGGGTTGGCCATCTCAACTCATGGCAACCTAATACAAAAACTATTGCTTTTGGTTTGTTCAATGTTCCATTAAAAACACTGAAACAGAATGTCTTGATAGGTATATCTACACTATGAAATCATACTCGGGCGGGGGGGTGGATTACAAAGTTGGAGAACACACATTACTCAAGGTTGGCAAAGGACCACTGTTGTTGTTTTGATTGTGCAAACTATATGTTTTATTTCACCCTTTGCTCAATATTTGGGATTTTTTAAAAAATTGGTCACTTTGTGCCATCTTATTCTCTTTTTGCCATGTTGGTTCCAGAGAACAAGAAATACAAAACAGGTAACAAGTTCTCTTTATGATGACTTTTTGTTGTTGTTCTAACTACAGAACATACAGGTTTGTATAAAACGACTCTAACCTATTTTGTATTTGCAGTAACCAGAATCTAACAGGAAAGGCTCACAATATCTCCATACTGCCACCACACTTGCAGGCACAAAACCTGCTCTGGGGTAGTAGGGAATCATTTAAGGTGGTACAGAGGAAAGGAGGAGAAGGAGAACATCTGGCTAAGAGCTGATGGAATGATGGACACAGACCAATGTTTTCAAACAGGGAGCTGCTCGTTATGCAGATGTTTACTTCCCTAGTTTCTGTTTTCAAAACCTTAAGTTCTTGTCAGTGTAAATGAAAAAGAAACTGAATGAATTAAGAGGATCAATATATCTGATTTTGTCACTAAATCAAAGCTTTATCAAAGCCACCTTGGGTCCTTTTCCAAGGAGAAAGGTGAGGTTAAAACATTCAAAATAAATAAATAAACAAATTATAAGCCTATATATATATATATATGTGCAGGATGTAATGTTGGTTCCTTTGAAAACGGACCTCCTTCTTTATTAACATTAAGGATCCATGGTGACAATTTTGCTAAAGTTGCCTAGTAGTTTTTCTCTGTCATAAAAGTTGCATATGAATAAAGCAAACCTAAAAAATTACCCCATTCAAGGGCAATAGACAAGAGGGAAAGAAAAACGGAGAAAGAAAGAACAATTGATAGGATAAGTAAGCTGAAGAGAGTAAAGGAAGAACTGAAGAAGTGACAGATGAAAGGCTGACAGTCAAAGAAAGTATACCTGGAGGTCCAGGAAAAACATTAAATTTTCTAGAAAAATTAGTTGAGGGAAAGATTTTGAAAATAAAGATGAAGAACAGAGATATTCAGATAATAGAAGAGTAAAGAAAGGAGACAAGGCAGAACAAGAGATACAGCACTAAACACATGAAGTATAGGTTTTTTTCCAGAAAGTTTCAATCAAAAACATTACTATATATACACAAGTTCATTAATTGTATATATACACACATGTAAGTGTATATCTAGATATGCAAAGCATAAGTAGAATATACAGAATGCACACAACTGTTTGTAAAATACATCACTATTGTATTTTATCTAAGGTGGGTAACACCAAAATGGCAGGGCCAGCTGTCATTTTGAGATATCTTCTTAATGCTTTTTAAACCTATCTGAAAGAAAAAAAGTAAAGGATTGACTCTGTTCAACAGGTATATAACAACATTTGATCCGCTAAACCCTGAAGTGTTCCATAGAAGACTTACAGTTCCCTGCACCAACGTTTAGCTTTACTGACCAGCAGGCTTATCACACATTCTAATTAGTTACACAGATTTCTTTCTGTGGTTATTCCCTGAAATCTGGATAGCATCCAATTCATACAACCCTAACCCTAACTATTTATGTGTGTGTGTGTTTTGTTCTTACAGTCCTGACTGACTCTGCATAACTCCATGTCCATGGAGTTTTCTTGGCAGGAATACTGGAGTAGCTTGCCAGTTCCTACTCCATGCGCCTACAGCACCTGATATTCCTCGGAGGTCTCCCATTCAAATACTAACCAGGGCCGACCCTGCTTAGCTTCCGAAATCAGGTGAGATTGGATGTGCTTAGGGCATCTAGGCAGCTTTAACTATTTATACAGTGTCAAAAGCTAAGCTGCTTTCATTGTGGGTGTATCTTGTGAAAGCTCTTCCTTGCATATCTTATAGTTGAGATTATGACTCAACACTGCATTTCATGAGCCACATTTCTAATGGAAACCATAAACCACAATGTTAATTAATATCAGGGCTTTTGCAACATCAGTTTATGAGGACCAGAATCAACCTGTGGTGTCCTCCTCACAACACCAGCATCCAATCTGCCTGTTTATATTAATATCTGTTTATATTAATATCTGTATTCGTATCTATGATGTGAATCAGCTTTGCTTCACCAAAGAACATTCCTTTTGACTTTTTGGCAATTGTTGCTCAGAAATACCTTGATTTCCCTTAATGGTTGGCAAGTTCATTTTCCCAGCAAATTAAAGTCTGCCAGTTTCAAAAATAGAACAAAACAGTGAAACCAGTATATTACAAAAAGTATATACTGTGCTGTACTCCAATTGCATTGCGTGGATTTCAATAATGCCCTTCTCAATGTTTTCCTCCTCACTTTTTCCAATGTGGATTTTGCCTTTGCTTTCATTTCTGGAAATATTTAGGTAACTTAGTAGAAGTTCCTCAGTATGGCTGGTTTGAGGGATTCCAGTTTAATAGAATTTACAGTGAGTCTTTTAGCATATGGAAGACCAACACGTTTTACTTGGCACTTCACCTGTTGCAGCCGCATTCTTCAGATACAAATAGACTTTATGAAAATATAAACCAAATAAAGCATGTGAGTCTTTAAGTGCCATGAGATTCTTTGCTTTTTCCCCCCAATGGATGTTTACCAGTGAGAGGGATTTAAATCCCATTAGGCAAAAAAAAAATAATTCTGTAGAGCGATTGATTTGCAAACGATGATTTTTTTAAAAAAAAAAGTTAGTTGGGGTATTTTGAGAGCTGTGAAGGAGAAACTGGAGACTATATGCTTTTCCTAATCATGTCTCCCATTCCTGTGCAGATCATGTGTTGCATTTGCTTAATCTGGAACGAAATACTTTTCAGACGTCTTGCCAAGCCTTCATGGTGTGTGAACAAGATGTGCTGGGTCAGATCAAGTAAAATTAACTTTATGGATGGAATCCTGTTATGGTTTTATGCATGGCATAATGCAATTGGCATAAATCTCAGCTTGCCAACTGTCACAAGCTAAGACATGAGTCCAGTATAGGCATTTTCGGTTGCAACAAAAATGCCTACACTGATGTCTCAATTTGAGGTAATTTGCTGCTAAGATTTACACCAACTCTCTTAGATTGACTGGTGTAACTAACAGGATTTGGGCACTGTAGTATAGAATATGGTCTTTTGCTCTGGAAGTGAGAGTGAGAACAGACAAACGATCCCTCCCCCCAGCATATTGTTAGTCTGTGGAACTCCCTGCCACAGGATGTGGTGACGTCATCTGGCCTGGGTGCCTTCAAAAGGGGATTGGACAGACTCCTGGAGGAAAAGTCCATCACAGATTACAAACCATGATGGAGATGTGTAATCTCCAGTCTTAAAACCGGGGTACTTCAAGGGCCAGATGCAGGGGAGTTGGTATCGGGAGACAGATATCTAGTCGCGTGCACCCCCTGAAGCATTTGGTGGGGCCACTGTGAGATACAGGACTAGATGGGCCTTTGACCTGATCCAGCATGGCTCTTCTTATGTTCTTAAGAGTTGGGTAAAATGTTCTGCTTTGCTATCTCCCATGTCTCATGTGATAATCAGGAAATAGTGGCAGAGTAGTAAAAAATGTGAGCTATTTCCTCCTCTGATTGTATCCTACATACACCACACTGAATTTTACAGGATTGATTTCTAAGTGTATGTATACTAGGCTATTGAGCTAAGATTTATGTTTGAACAGATAGACTCATTCCTACATCAGATAAACATTGTTAGAGGTAATGTATGATAGTTTTCATTTCCTGGTGCCAAACTGCAGCTATTTTTGAACATTCTCCAATAGTACTGTCTTCAAGTGCTCACGATCTGAAAATCATATGCTGTACTCAGAGGCAAAAAAAGGTGCTAAAATACCATTTAAAGATGATTCTTGGGGGGGAAATATAGGCTACTGTTGTTACCTATGGGATCTGCTTTTGGAGAAGCGCATGAAAGAACCATTCCTAGTGAAAGGAATAAATTAACAGTACTCTAAGGTGTTTTTGACAAGTTAAACTGTTCTCTGAAATGTTTTGCTTTTTGCCCTAATCACAGCTCCCATAGAAACTTAAACCAATGAAGCATTCACAAGACTACTTGGGCACATCAGCATTCAAACGGTCAGCTCCAAATGTGCTGATTTCGCCCATATGGAATGACTGATTATGGAAAATAACAACACGTCATATGTGGGGATTCATGTTTCTGCTCTGAACTCATTTATCAAAAGAAGCACTTCCCTTTTTATTTCTCTTTACTTCATATTTTAGTTACCGAAAATTCATGTCATATATATTTTAGTATATATTGTTGTAGTTTTCTTTGTACTGATGGAAACTGCCCGGAGTTCCTCTGGAAGATGGGCAGTTTAGAAATGTATAAAATAATAATAGTAGTAGTAGCACTACAAAATATATTCGCTAGAGTTTCAGGATGAACCAGTGATCTGGAATAAGACCTGAAGATGTAAGACCAGTATTATTACAATCACAGTGAACAACAGTTGAGAAACTAGATATGACAGAACCTCAGACTTTGCCTTACAGAAACTTGACTTACTCTGGTATAGTATCTACTTTCTTTCACAGTTAGAAAGGGTCATCTTTCAGCAAGCTGAAGGAACACAAAATAATTGCCACTTACTTCCTTCAAAGCAATACTCTATAACATAGCCATCTAAACCTGCAGCTCCAATTTGGTCTGGTGGCCGCCACTTCATGGTAACTGTCGTATCTGTTACAGAATCAACTCCCAAGCAGGTGGGTGGACTGGTGACCGCTAAAAACAGTGAAAGAAAACATCTGTGGTTAGCGACACAATCTTAGGGCCTGTCTGCATCACTGTCCAGTGTCCACTTCTTAAAGTACCTTACATTTTGCTTGATTCATTCCTTCTTACTGATCTTAGTAGAGCCACGTCCAAAGTCCAGCCCGCAGGCCAGATTCGGCCTGTCAAGCCATTTTGATTGGGTGGGTTGGGAGGAAGGTGCACATTTTTAAAAAAGTCTTATACAGTGGCCCCCTGCCCTTTCGCAGTTCATATACCACGGCCCCGCTATATCGCGGGACCATAGTATATGAAAAAAGCCCCCCTGGGGTAAAGGGCAAACGTCTGTTTCAGGTCTCCTATACTTACCCCAGGACTGGAGCTGCCCTGAATGGGCCTGCAAGGGCCTTCCCAGGCCTTCTGGAGGCCCTAAAAGGGCCTCCCTGCAAACCAGAACAGACTTCCGAGTCACTGAAAATCACTTCTGAGACCTCCGAGGGCCTTTCTAGGCCTCTCAGAGGCCTCAGAAATGATTTTCGGCAACTCAGGGGGCCCTTTTGGGGGCCTCCAAAAGGTGTGGGATGGTCCTCGCAGGCCTGTTCAGGGCAGTGCCAAGCTGGGGATAAGTACAAGAGCCCCCAGTTAGCCCCCCCAGGCCCAACCCGACCTGCATTCGCATAGTGTGGGAGGTGGCATAGTCGGAGAGTGCTGGTGGTGCAGGCTGAGCCAGCCCCCACCCCAAACTGGGTGCTGCCTCTGCAGCTGGGTGAGTCCTGTCCACCCATCCACTGGTGGTGTCAGGAACCTGCCTGCCGCAGAACCTGACCCTGAGGGGTTAACTGGTGAAGAGCAGCTGGAGGAGCCTTCCAGCTCATCCTGTCATCCGCCAGCTGTGTCTGATAATTCTGCTTCAGACACATCCCTGCCTCCCAGAAGGGCGATCAGCAGGATTCTGCAGTGACATGCTGCCAAGACAGCTAGAGACCAAGTCTATGATGCTCAAAGGAATATCAGGTTGACAAGCCCTGAGTTTTAGCAGAGTGCTTCCCCAGGAGAGAGGGTGTGTTCCCTGTTTGGGGATATAGTGACAAGCTCAGCTTGAGATCTCTGTGGAAGGAACGTGTCATTTGGACCTGCAACCACACTCCTGCCTGCTCTTTTCTGACCTCGAACTATTTCTGCCTGATTTCGGACTGGTTTCCTTGTCGACGGTTTGGTCTCTTCCCTTTGTCTTTGGCGTCTGGCTTCTGTGTACATTCCTGTGCTGATCTCGGACCAGTAATTATCGCGTTGTGAACTCTGTTATCTCCCTGGCACCTGACTTTTGGCAAAGGACTGAAACCTGCTTGATTCTCTGACTATTGACTCTTGGGAAAGGACTGAACTCTGTTTGTGTGTGCATGTTCAGCATGTGGGGCTTTGGCAGGCGGGCAGCTCTGAGAGGGAAGCAGTGGCACGGAGGAGGATGGCCAGGCTGCACCACCACACCAAGCTCCTGACTGGTGAAGTGCAATTGTGGGACGGGTAGGAGGCACCGTCCGCGCTCAGGACTGTGGTGACTACTTGGTCTGCCAATGGTCCCTTCCATCACCGGGGTCCAATGCAGGCCACGCAGGCCACTCGTGCCATGGTGTGCCAAGCCCAGTGGCAGCCGCCTCAGCATCGGAGAGCACACCTGCGGCACCCCTCACTCCCGGCAGCGCTGACCAGGTAAGTGTGTGTCAAGCCAAGGGGGTGGTGTCGGGGAGAGGGCCAACGAGGAGTGTTGGAAGGAAGGCTGGTGTCAGGGGCCTAATTTTTTTCCCTTGGAAAAGGGATTGCAGACAAGCTGGATTTCATCCACATATTAGCCATACTTCTTTCCCAAAGGGTGGCCTGGGAGAGAAAAGTCCTGGTTCTCTATCTTCCCATGGAAATGTTTTTGCTTTGAGGAGTACCTGGCCGCATAAATCTGGTTCATAGCAAGCAGCCCAATGAGAATCTTTATGAGAACCTTTATTTATGGTTAACCAAATCAAGCTGCCCTGTGGCTCCTTGGGGCAGAGAACAAGACGAGGGGGGTCTTAGGGGTCAGTGGGTGGGGCTTGCAAGGGGTCAGTGAGTGGGGCTTGCAGTGGGGGGTCAGGGTCGGAGAGCAGCCAGCTCCCCACACATTCTCAGCCACCAAATCTGGTCCTCTTCACAAAATGTTTGGACACCCCTGTCTTAGGTGGGGACACCCCTGATTTTATGGATACAGTTCCCATTCTTGGAATTGGTAGTGTTTTGATCGGGCCAGGTCTATTAAAACAATTTATTGCCACCTATGTGTCAGAGATTTCCTGTGCTGAAGAAGAACTGTCATTTATATACACCTGCTAGAAGATATTCAGCCTGACCTGTACATTATGTTCACTATAAAAAGTACTGGATACTTCTTGTTTCAAAATATTTCATAGAATGCTGGCAGTACAATCCAACTCAAAGATAAGCTGGTTGTAATGGATTTGGAATGTGCTAACAGAACAGCCCCTGTGCCAGCACCACCTCCTTGTATTGGCTGATCTCAGATCTGTCAGTAGTACTGGATCTGCCAACACAACTGTTGTGTTGACTGAGATCAGCTGGCAGAAAATTTAAAGGGGGGGCAGAAAAGGAGGCAAGTTATGCCAGATCGGCACATGTTTAATTCAGTGGCAGTATTTTTATGCCATAAAATTCTAAAACAGATTTCTGTCAAGACAGGACATTGGATATGATAGTGTAAATTTATGGCCACGCATATAAACATGCATACGCCTTACCCATCATAAACTATTATTATTTCATTATCACCATGAAAGAATATTTTTTGATAGAACATCACCATAGACTACAGTGAACAAGGGATGATTTTTGGTATCAGTACAATCTATTGGTAACAGCAACATATTTTTGGTTGAGTCTGGAATGTAATAAAGTTGTTGTGTCTCTTGCATCTCCAAGATGACATAGCATAACTTCCACTCACACCTTCCGAATTCCTTGGAGCTTTCATGTACCGTTTCAATTTATGTCTGAATTCAGGTGTACTTCTTAAATTCTGAAGTACCGTAAGCTTCTCCCATGCCACAGGATGTGGTGATGGCATCTGGCCTGGATGCCTTCAAAAGGGGATTGGACAGATTCCTGGAGGAAAAGTCCATCACAGGTTACAAACCATGATGGAGATGTGTAATCTCCAGGCTTAAAACCAGGGTACTTCAAGGTCCAGATGCAGGGGAGTGCTATCAGGATACAGATATCTAGTCTCATACGCTCCCAAACACATCTGGTGGAGCTGCTGTGAGATACAGGAAGCTGGACTAGAAGGGCCTTTGGCCTGATCCAGCATGGCTCTTCTTATGTTCTTATGTTCTTATGAGATTATATACACATAATAAACTATACTGAAATAAAAAGCTTTCAGATTTTAACTGTTTATTTTAGTGATGTGAATTATATTTATTCTTTATTTCTTCACCTATGAGATACACAGACTCTGCTATAATCTCAAAAAGAGATGTCACATTTGCAAGAAAAAAATCTGTGAAAATTGCATGAATTGTACAATTTGTACAAATATATACTAACTCCTGCTGCCTTTCTCATCAATGGAAAAGAAAATAGTTTTGCACAATGAGATTTTGTGCACATTACAGAAGGTTTAATTTTTTAAAAAAAACTACTGCTCTTTAATCTCATGATGAAAGAGGAAACTCTGAGAGAGAAACAGTTTCTCAATAAGCTATTTTCATTAAGACCATGTAATATTACAAGTATTCTTCAAATAACTAGTTTATTTAAATATATGCATATCACTTACTCACCCAGTGGCACAAAAGACTTTGAGGGCATGCTTGGTTTGGAGGTACCAATGGCATTGACGGCAAACACACGGACTTCATAGGCAACTCCCTCAATCATCTTTTTAGGCTCAAATGTTGTTTCTTTAATCAGATCAAAGTTAAGCCTCATCCATCTAGAGCTTTGCTTCTTTTTCCTTTCAATGTAGTATCCTAAAGAAAAATATGTGTAGACATAATTCCACTTGCTGGTGACCTGCCATATTGAAAGTAAGGAAACTGAAGAAACCGAAATTATATGTTTGACATGGTCGGTATAGTGGGATTTGATTTTTTAAAATCGCATCCACATTTTGCAGAAAAGGGTAAATCGTCATCTGAAACACATGTGCTTCTTGATATGCTCCATGCAATGTTTTATGATCTAATCCACTCATCCATACAATCTAGAAAAATCTCAAGGTTTCTATACACATCTTTCCTAACATCTAAACTACAGAAGAACTTTGTTTAGCCACCTTTGGTGATTCTCAACAAGCATAAACGGTCACATTAACCTTGACAGTAGTTCTACCAAATACGTATTAAAATATCCATGTGGATGGTAGATCTATTTACCTAAAATAGGGGATCCACCATCATATGCTGGAGGTTCCCAGTTCATTATGCACCAGTCTTCTCCTACATCAACCACATTGGGTGCGTCTGGAGGATCAGGAATATCTGTTTTGGGGGGGAGAGGAAAGAGCACATTGGTTCTGTCGGAATCTTTGTACTTCTTGTTTTTTAAAAAGGCCATCTATCTGTAAAGCAAGGTCTAGTGTGGTACAGTAAACACAGCATTGGACAGGGCCGGCACATCCATTAAGGCGAACTAGGAAGTTGCCTAGGGCGCCAAAATGGAGAGGGGGTGCTGGCCAGCCTGCTGCCCCCTGCCCCCCTGCTGCTGGCCACCGCCGTCCGTCCCCCTGCCACCCGTCGCTGTCTGCCCGCCACCCCCGTGCCCATCGCCGTCTGCCCCCACACCCATCGCCATCACCTGTCATCCGCCACCCCCCTGCCGCCCCGCTCCCTGCCGCCGCCACCCCTGCTCCTTGCCTAGGGTGCAAAAAAAACCTAGCGCCGGCCCTGGCATTGGACTAGGAAGCAGGAGGACTGAACTCAAACCCTGCTTTGCCATGGAAACCCACTGAGAACAACCACCATCCTTGCCCATCTCACAAGCGTTCAGAACCAGTTTCATCATAAAGGTCATCATAAGGTAGAACTGACTTGTCAATTCGTAACAACAGCCCCTATAAAGGAGACAGGCTTTTTCATACTCCTTGAGAATAGCTGGACTATTACTAAACAAACTCTAGTGAGATGATGCTACACCTCCCTGCTCAAAAGGATTTGTTTAGAGAAAAATTACTGTTTCTCCATTGCTTAGCCTAATTCCAAAAATCAATGTAAAGCTAAGAACTATGAAATATTTTGTGTATTAAAGGAATGAAGAAACATTATAAGCAACAATGGTGCAATGGCTAAGCATATGCAAATCTGACACTAGTATCACTTACCAACAACTTTGATGTTGATGTGAGCAGTGTCTTCTCCAGCTTCATTCTTCAGCATTATTCGATAGACTCCAGAGTCATCTCTTTCAGCTGAATCAATCACCAAACAACTGCTGTCTGGATAATTCTCTGCTCGGATTCTGCTTGCAGAATCCATGAGCCACTAACATTTTTTTAAGGAGGAAGAGAAATGATTCTTATTAGGGGCAATGACAAATCAGCTATATTAGGACAATAAAAATCTGCACAGTAAGATATATACAGAATTCTAAGCAATACACATTAAAAAGCTATTTTTGAATAAGAGATTGCACAGTCCTACAATTGTTAAACTATTTTTCAGCATTTGTCATAATCTAGGACAGGCATGTCCAAACTTTGACCCTCCCGATGTTTTGGATCACAACTCCCAGAATTCCAAGCCTGTGTTGCCAATGACAAAGGATTGTGGGAGTTGTGGGCCAAAACATCTGGAGGGCTGAAGTTTGGACATGCCTGATCTAGGAAATAATGCATTGATTGAATGATGCCCAGAGGCAGCATGGTATTACACAGAGTAAATCACATCCGGCTATCTGTATTTTCTCTTTCTATTAGTGTTACTAGAACAGTAAAAAATTTGAGACTCCATGAACATAGTGTATCTTGATATCAACGAAGCATTTAAAAAATTTTCCTATCTCAGTGGCTCCCAACCTGGGGGTCGGGACCCCTTTGGGGGTCAGATGACCATTTCACAGGGGTCGCCATGAGCCAGTGAAGAAAAAGGCACAACTGGCTTGGGTCTGGAGAAGGAGGGGGAGGAAGGCGGGGAAGAGTGACTTACAGCTTGATAGGTTAGAGGGGATGTCAGTCAATGGCACCAGAGGCTGTGATTGGCTGAGGGTGCTTGTAGGGGGAAGTTATCTATGGCACCTGCAGCAGTGGCCTGCCAAAGGGGGCTTGTGGCCTCTTCCAAACAGGGCAAGGGGTCACCACAACACGAGGAACTGTACTAAAGGGCCATGGCATTAGGAAGGTTCAGAAACACTGTCCTAACTATATCTTTGTTGCCAAGAAAGTAAAATGGGGCTCGAAGTTATAATACTCAGGTGTAGAACAAGCATAGCACCTAACAAATTCCCAGTAATTGCTCTGTGGCAATCTAGAGTGTGGGTTGGCAAAATTCAGGGATTTGGAGTCCAAATAGAAAACTAAAACAATATGCAGGGAAAGATGACCAGGATGGTGGAAGGTCTCATAAATACTTTATAAACAACACTAGAAGAGCTGAAAATGTTAAGCCATAGAAGGGAAGACTGACAAATGGCAAGGCACCAATTTCTGAACCATGGAGGGCCATCAGTAGAAGTCAGACTAGCTTTTTGTTCCTCCAGAAAGCAGAACTAAAAACCAATAAGTGGGCATTTCAAAGCAGTTAAAATATATTTTAAAAATTAACAATTTTAAAAATTAACAATGACTGGTTTCTGCTGACCATTGTGAAAATAATTCCAACACCTATGGACACTTGCACTGGTCAAAGACTTGGTATTTTAAAGGACAAATTGTTACTTAAACAAGACTTCTATTTCAGGAACAGAGGACTTTAGTGGGAAATGTGAGGACAGTGGTAAAACGTAGATAGGCTTTCACTTTTCATATACAGTGGTACCTTGTATAAAGGAATTAATTCGTTCCAAATGAAATTATGTTAAGCAAATTTTCCTTTATACAAATTCCCATAGGAATGCATTGAAAACAGAGTAATCCCATTTTATGTTGTATGGATTCTCCCCATAGGCGTTTACATTAAGCAAATTTCCCCTATCTCCAGAATTGTTTATGTTGTACAGATTTTATGTTATACAAACTGTTTGTTATACAAGGGTCCACTGTATGTATATATCTATATATATCTATATATCTATATATCTATATATATGCTTATAATATATGTGGTTGGTGCAATCCCAGGCATCTTTGGATAATGTTGGGAGAGAGAAACCCACTGGCAAACATTGCAAGACAGATCATTAGTGTAAAGACAACCGGTGTAGACAGTGAGCAAGATGGACCTCAAATATAAAGATGTTTTCTGTATCCTGTGAGCAAGAAGATACATATTTCCAATTTTAAAACTGTTGGGAATGGATATATGTTATGGCAAAAATCACCCTGTGCTCTGTCTTGGCTACACACATTTGCGCATAAATTATGAAAGAACTTATTATTTTTAAATATTTGATACTAAAGTACAGATGCAGTGCAAAATCACAGTTCTACCTTGTCACCTTTGCTCCACATAATCTTTGGAGCTGGTTCTCCAGAAATAGGAATTTCAAGACGCAATTTGGTTCCTGCAACAACTGTCACTGTATTGCCTTCACCAAGCCCATCAAGATGGACTTTGGGAGGATCTAAGGAATTTCCATGAAAAAAGGAACATTCATCATCATCATCATCATCATCATCATCATCATCATCATCATCATC
>JAHTLZ010003526.1:17623654-17667351 GCA_023846285.1 Phrynocephalus versicolor | reverse complement strand
AATGAATGAATGAATGAATGAATGAATGAATGAATGAATGAATGAATGAACTAACAAGGTTATGACTGTGAAAACTAATCAGTATTATTGCCACTTGTTTTTCCAGGGATAATGCTTCAAATGATGAAATGCATCAGTTTGTCATTGCCCATAGGAAGAAAGGGGATAATATTTTCATTGTTGAGGTTCAACAAATGCTCCTTGAACCCCATGGCCAGTGCACAGCTTCACACTGTTCCTAACTCAGCACATATCAGACTTGTTGAATTGCATTATCTCAAAATATTTCATGCCAGGGTAGATATTATCTACTTTGATGATAGTAGGCTGGAACTTGATTGGCATCATCCCATTTGGACAAAGGCACAAACTTCACAAATATTCACTGCTCTAGCTATTGCTTAAGTATGATTTAGACATAAATGCAACAATAAACACCCAAGAAGGTAAGAGAGCACTGCCTCCTCTCACTCCTGGGAACTTTTTTGGATTTTTGTTCTGCTTCTACTTCTGCTTTTGTTTGTTTCTATGCTTTGGAGTCCACTGATCGCAAGGTTAGACACAACCAAGTCCAAATAAAAGTAATGGGATGTAAACTGTATGTGACTAACTTGGCATTTCCTCACAATGGGTGTTATCTGGGCCAAGTCCAAATTAATAAATAAGGATGTAAATGGCATACCACTTCACATTTGCATCATCTTCAGACACTTCAACTGATAACTCTATTTTGTCACCAATATAGGCATTGGTATCTTCCAGGCCTTTTGTCACCAACACTGGAGGCTCTGCGGAGAGAGGAAGACACAATAATATCAGAAAGAATCATCATAGTTGGTTCTAGTTGCAACCATCTTTGACTCAATAAGTCTGTACGTATTTCTCTACATTCATTATATCTACTCAATATAGTAATGTAGACTGAAAGGCTGCCTAAATATCAAATCTTATGGCTTTGTGGCATTGTCAGCTATCTCAAGACACAGCATTCTCATTTCCTATGTGAATATGCCTCTATGTGAAACATATCAACAGCAGGGAAATGGACACTAACATACTCATTCAATCAGGAGTAAAGAAACTAAACTGTCATTTACTTGACCAAAGTCCTTCTCAAGAGTGATATATAATTTATATTAAATAGCATATTTATGATATTTTCAAACTTGAATTGTTTTCCTCAGTGCAAAATAAGTAAAGTGTGATTTGTATGATTAAATAATTATAAATATATACTGAAATTATGAAGTAGTTAATGTCAAACTTGAGATTTCAGCAGGCAAACTTTCTGGGATAAACTTCAGTATTGCTTACCTCTTACAAACAATTCTGTAGAGCATTTCTCATCACCAGCAGTCACATGATAACGGGCATCATCTGTCAGCATGCAGTTATTAATAAATAAGATTCTCTCATTACCTTTGTGCTCAAAAATATATCTGTTAAAATGGAAAAAATAGAATTATGAACAGATATATAGGTATTATAAACTAGAAAAATTATTATGCAACAAGATGTCTTTAACAAACTTAGCTGCTTATGCCCTTGCTTTTATTTAATTTATTTATTTATTTATTTGTTAATCTTATACCCCGCCCATCTTCCCAGAAGGGAACTCTGGGTGGCTTACAATAAAAACAGGTAAAACAAGCAAGCACCAAAAGAAAAGGAACAAGATGGCGGGCAATACCGAAGCAGAATAACGCGGGCAAAAAAGAAGAAGAAGAAGAAGAAGAAGAAAACCTAAGTAGAAAGGTCGCCAAATGCCTCCCGGAAAAGGTGGGTCTTCAGGGCCTTTTTAAAGGCGGGCAGGGACTCTGCTAGGTGCAGCTCACTGGGTAGATGGTTCCAAAGCATGGGGCCCACCACAGAGAAGGTGCGGTCATGCGTATGCGATTTCCACGCCTCTCTGGGTGTGGCCACCCTCAGTGAGCGCACCAGCGCCAATCTCGTGGGTCTGGTCCCAGTTGGTCTTTCAGAGATACGCTCTGCCAGATACTCTGGTCCCAGGCCATGGAGGGCTTTGAAAATCAAAACCAGGACATTGAACCTAATCCGGAGGACAACGGGGAGCCAGTGCAAGCGAGCCAGAACTAGGGTAATGTGCTCGAATCTATGAGCACCCACCACCATCCTGGCCGCCACATTCTGCACCCGTTGTAGCCTCTGGACCAGGGTCAAGGGCAACCCCACGTAGAGGACATTGCAGTAGTTGATCCTCGAGATCACTAGGGCCTGCACTACTGTCCTTAGGGAGGACTCATCGAAGTACTGGCGGATCTGGGCAATCCTGCGGAGATGGATAAAAGCGGCCCTGGAAACAGCCATCACCTGGGCTTCCAGGGAGAGGGCTGAGTCCAGGACCATGCCCAGATTCCTGGCCCTGTCCATAGGCTGGAGGGATACACCCCCAGCTTAGGGAGGGGGCCATTGCACCCAGACGAGGGTGCCCCGAAGAACAGAACCTCTGTCTTCAGCTTGAGCCGGTTATCTCTGGTCCATTCCAGAACTGCCTCCAGGCAGAGATCAAGGGAGCGAACTGCCTCCACTGCAGAAGTTGAAAAGGAGAGATAGAGCTGCATGTCGTCAGCGTACTGATGACAGCGAACTCCAAATCTCCTGATGATCTCCGCCAGCGGCCTCATGTAAACGTTGAACAGCATGGGTGAGATTGCTGACCCCTGGGGCACCCCACAAGGGAGAGTCCAAGGAGCCGACAAGTCATCACCCAGCTGAACCCGCTGAGTCCAGCCGCCAAGGAAGGAATGGAGCCAGGACAAAGCCTGACCCCCAATTCCTGCCTCGGCCAGCCGGACCAGCAGGTTACCGTGGTCGACGGTATCAAAGGCAGCTGACAGATCAAGAACCAACAGGAAGGAACACCCCCTGTCAGCCTCCCTGAGGAGGTCATCCTGCAGAGTGACCAGGGCATCCTCGTTCCCGCGAAGAGGTCTGAAACCAGACTGGAAGGGATCCAGGATATGATTTTCCTCCAGATATGACTGAAGCCTGACAGCAGCCACCCTCTTGACAACCTTGCCCAGATAGGGAACAATGGCAATTGAATGATAGCTAGATAAATCGTCCGATGCCATGCCAGGTTTTTTTCAGAGTGGGTTTCATCACGGTCTCCTTTAAATGGGCAGGGAAACATCCCTCCCCGAAAGAGGCCATGGCAATAGCGGAAACCCACTCAGGCATGTTCCCTTCGGCAGATTTAATAAGCCAGGCCGGGCAAGGGTCAAAGGGAGTGGCCGCCGGCTGGCAACAAGCCATGGCTCTGGAGGCCTCCACTGGAGACACCGGCCCAAACTCATCCAGGAGGGGAGAACAGAGGGGTGAGGCCACAGAGATCTCAGAGGATAGACTAGGGCAACTGGGGGGCAAGTCCGAACAGATGGCCTCTATTTTGGATCTAAAATGGGCTGCAAATTGCTCGCTAGTGAAATCACTAGGAGGAGGCCTCAGCTGACTGGGATTGGAGAGGTCTCGAACCACCCGGAACAACTCCGCCTGGCGGTTCGAGGCCTCGCCAATTCTCAGGGAGATTCCTGGACCAGGGAACATGCATAATATAAAAATGCAGGCTATGCATAATATAAAAATGCAAGCTATGCATAATATAAAAATGCAAGAAATTGAAAAGGGTAGTGATAGCTGGAAGGGGCTGGGCTTTTATCTGAGGTAAGGAAGTGGAAATATGACCTTTCTTCTCCTCCTGAAAAAAGTGACTTCTAATTGGTGCCCATGGTGGATTCCAAACTACAGCAAATACCACCTTCAGGAACGTAATTTACCTCAGACATTCCATTCCTGATTAATATGCTGCACTTTATTATCCTGTTACAGTTTTAAAGTTATGCTGTTATTATTTATAGCCATATTATCTTTATTGATATATATTTCAAATATTTAATAAATTTTATATGCTATGTTTTATTTCTTTAATACTTGCATTTAAATGTTTAATATAAGTGATTCATTAATGTTGGCAAATAAAGAGATATGACATCCCAACTGATGTAGTATGTAACATCTTCTGTAGGTGAAATGCAAAAAATATAATTTGATGTCACATCAGTTTAGTAAAAGGCGAAAGATTTATACGATCTGAAGAGAAACCAGAGTCACATTAATTTTGATCCTAAAACTGACAAAATGCATTATTGCTTGCTACAGTTGGAGGGGAAAACCCATGTATTACGAATGCACATCTCAAGAGGTCCAAACAGAACAGGTTCTGAAACCCTAGACCAGGGAAGATAGAAATAACCTGTAATGAGAGCCTAGGTTTCATTCCAGCACTCTTGACATTTTTTTAAATGTACAATAATAGCTGGAGTAAAGGAGCCAGCATTATTGGTAGGCCAGATGGCTCAAGGGATAGGTAACAAGATATGGCACCTTTCACCTTGAGGTCCCTGGCTCACATTTGTTTCAGGTCAGGAATGACCAAAGCTCATTAGCATCTAACAGTTGCTCAGGGGCCTGAAAGACACAAGGTGGTGCATTCCATTAAATGCCTTCTTCAGAGAAAGTCTATACGAGTCTTGGGAAGGCATGCAGTGATCACATGTGCAATCCATACCCCTGACTTTGGTACTAGAGGAGCATTGTCAAAAGCCATCACTGAGGTATCATTCTGTTCTTGGACAAACTGCTCGCAATATGCTGCAATTGCTGCTTCCTTTTTCTCCCCCCTCCTCTTGTTGAGCTGGTTTTTGGTCCTTTTCAGAAACAAAATAGCACCTTTCTTTGCCATTTTCCCCTTAGGTTGCTTTGGAAAGCTCTCTCTCTCCCACACCCCAATATTTTTTGTGAAGATCCTCTCTGGAACTTGCTTGCATTTTACAGCCTAATATAAGCGGAACAGTGAGTGACTTTAAAGTACCAGTCCAAGAAGTAAATCATCTCATATTCCAACCTTCTAGTCAATGCTTATAACTACTGGGAACTCACAGCTCCTAAACCTCTGATGTAGAAGCTAGCCACTGTAGTCTTGTGGAACTGGGAATGTGGGGTTCTGTAGAATCTCCATTGAGTCATGAAGTTCACTCCTCTTGCTTAGTGCAGTAAGTCCCAACTAGAATAGATCCACTGAAGGAAGAGTACTCATGGAGGAGCTGACTCACCAAATCCTTAGTAATTTAATGGACCTACTCTAGTTATTTTTTATTACTCGAAGCAACAGGATTTCAGCCATCAAATGACTTTGGGCCACTCACTTTCTCTCTGCCTGACTGAGGGTACAGTAAGAAGGAGGGAATCTGCCCAGATCTGGGCAAAAACAAAGCAAAAATATTTTCTGGAAACACCAAGGTGGGTTTCTCCATTAGAAGCAAACACACATCCAAAACTGATAAATTTCAAAAATGTTATAACTTATAATGTTTTTTTGAATGAGGAGAATTCACTGGTATCTAAGGAACAATTAGAGGCACAGGAACTGAAATTGTCTTGGTGGCCCCTATTACAAATAAAATCCAAATACTCTCAATATTTTAAAAACTAAGGGATTCGCAAAGCAAGAATCCTTAATAGATAAAGTCCTCCTCTGGACAGAAGAGAAAATACTCCAAAAACTATATAGATGTTTACTAGATGGGGAGATGGAAGAAGAGGAAGTTAAAGAAATGATGATCTGTTGGGCAAAGGATTTTGGATATTCAATTCAGCTAGAACAGTGGTAAAAATTATGGATGTTTAACTATAAATCAACTGCAGCAGTAACTTATAAAGAAAACTTACTAAAAATGTTCAATAGACGGCACATGGCTCCTGCAAAACTAGCAAAGATAGATCAGAAACTGTCAGATAACTGCTGGAAGTGAAAAAAAAGCAAGGGAACATATTACCACTGTTGGTGGGGTTGTAAAAAAGCGAAAAAATTCTGGATAAAAGTACATGGTTGGATAGAACAAATAGTGAAACAGAAAATCCTCTTGTCTCCAGAGTTGTGTCTTTTGGGGATTTTACCACCAATTAGAAATATTGTGGATAGTTATCTTATAATTCACATCTTTACTGCTGCAAGATTGGTTTGGGACCAATGTTGGAAAGCAACCCGTAGCACAGGAGATGAAATAGTGATTAATAAAATTCTCGAATGTGCAGAGTTGGACATCTTAACACATAGATTAAGAAACAAAGAAGAAAGCAAATTTGCCTTGGTTTGGAATAAATTTTATACTTTGATTTATAGCAAAAAATACTTATAAAAACTTTTTATATTTGACAATCAAATTTGATAATTGAATTGTATTAGTACCTTAAAGTTAGTAATGTACACTGAAATTCTATATCTCAGTTCTTTCGAAACTTTATTAGCCAAGTCAGATTTTATTCTGTTTTTGTTGCAAAACTGTTGAATAAAGATTTTTTTAAAAAAAGAAGGAGGGAATCTACATATAAGAACATAACAACAGCCTTGCTGGAACAGGCCACAGCCCATCTAGTCCAGCATTCTGTCTCACACAGTGGCTCACCATTTGCTTCAGCGTATTCCCAAGCAGGTGTCTTACCTGCTTATGATTCCTGCAAATGGCATTGAGAGAAATCCTGCCTCTCTCTCCAACCTGGAGGTTGTCCTCAGGCATCCATAATAATAGCCATTGATACCCTTATTCTCCAAGAATTTGTCTAATCTTTTCTTAAAGCTGTCAAGGCTGACAGCTGTCACCAGTTCTTCTGGCAGGAAGTTCCATAGGCCAGTGATCCTCTGGGTGAAAAAGTACTTCCTCTTATTTGTTTGAGATCTAGCACCCAAAAGTTTCACGGAGTGCCCCCTAGTTCTAGTGTTGTGCGATACAGAAAACAGTTTTTCCTTATCTACTTTGTCCACACCACATCTTATAAACTTCAATCAGGTCAGCTCTTAGATGCCCTCGTTCAAGTGTGAAGAGGCCCAGATGGTAAGGAAGGTGTTCCAGTCCTCGAATCATTCTGGTTGCCCTCCTCTGCACTTTTTCCATTTCCATAATATCCCTTTGGAGGCATGGTGACTAGAATTGTACACAGTACTCCAGATGGGGCCTCACCATAGATTTATAAAGAGGCAAAATGACACATTTTGGCTTATTTTCTATACCCTTTCTAATGATCCCTAGCATTGAGTTTGCTTATTTCACTGCTGTGGCCATCTTATACTGCAGAAACTTTAAATAAATATAAATATCTCCTGATACAAAGATAGTTTTCGGTTGCCATGCTTAACAGTACCAGTCCAAATCAATCTTGTTGAACTAACCTAGTTCTCCCAAGTATCAATATAAGAATACAAACATTTAAATTTGGAAATGCTTACTTTCCACTGGGCCGTATTTCTTGACCATTTTTATACCACTTCAGTTCAACTGTGGGATCAGCCAGCTCTACTACAAATCTGACTCTGCCTCCTTTATCCACCTGATAAGCAGGATCCAGAATCTTTGCAAAAGCTGTTGGAGGAGAAAGATGTTGGGGAAGAGAAAGCAGAATCAAACAACATTGGATGGGGTAGGGGAGAGTGATACACAGAAAGTTTATAATTAGGGATGGGCAGGAAACGAAAAATGAAATGTTGTTTCATCATTTTGTTACATAATGAAACAAAATGAAATGAAACAATATGAGGAAGCAGCATTTCGTTATAGACAAAACCAAACCGTCATTTTTCCATTGAAACAAACCATTTCATTCCATTATTTTTGGACTTCTGCTGCTCTGTACCCCTGGTACTGACTGGGCCAGGTTTAAAGGGCTCCAGCCATTGACAGAGCCACAGGAGTGCTCAGAAAATGGTCGGGTAGGCTGTTCGTGCTGCCTACCCGACTGTTTTCTGAGGGCTCCTGCCATGCTGTTAAGTGTTAATGGCAAGCCCTTTAAACCTGGCCCAGTTGACACCAGGGGGAGCCATTGACAGTTCAGCAGGAGCCCTTTAAAAATGGCTCCCGAAGTCCCAGGCACCAAATTTGGTGCCTCTAGGACCTAGGGGATCCATTTTGTTTTGTACAAATTTTTAAACAAATTTTGTAAGAAACAAAATGAAACAAAATGGGGGTGAACACAAAATGAAACAAAACGAAACATTATTTTTTCCATTTTGTGCCCATCCTGTTGGAGTGTGGGATGTGTTTACGTGTACTTTAGCTTGGTACAGAGGGGAAGGGTCTAACTAATCCCTCATGCTCATCCATATTTTCCAATGCTACCTCTTTTCCTCCATTTCCCATCTGTCACTGATGCCAGTACCATGGGTGAAGCAAGAAGCAAAGCTGGGATTATTTTTCCAAACCAGGTTTTGCCTCTTGCAAATGTGAGAATTGCTCACCCCTGGCTAAGGATGATTTGGGGCACACGCCTACTGTTTTGCCAATTGGATCACTCTCATTTGAGGAGGAAATTGCCTGAATCAGAAGATGAACATGGTTTTCCTTGCTGGTCATACCTGCGCTTTTCTTCTCTTCTCTGCGAGTACGCTTCAGACGTTTCAGCATGCCTCTCAAGTCAGTAATTCCATACTGAAATGCAATTTTTTCATAATCATTGGGATTTGCATTCTTTAGAAGATCCCACACATCTATATCAGGCTCTTCAGGTTCTTGTTTAACCTCCCTAATCATGGGCGATGAGATGTCAAGAGGGGGAAGGGGTGAAGGAAAGGAAAGAAAAAGAAACAAGAAGACAGGAAACAGTCTAAATTAATAATATCCTAATCTACATTACAAAACAGGAAGTGGAAAGTAGATTTAAGGACACCTATGTATGCATTCTTTTAACCTAAACTTCCATGAAAATCTTAAGTCTAGCTTTCAGTTAACGATGTGGTTTGAAGCAGAAGGAGAAAGAAGTATCAGAATACATACTCACCCCATGTCTTCCGTTTTACATATCTTGGTTTAGCCTTTTGAATTCAAACCTGTGAGATTTCACATGAAGAAAACAGGAAGTCTGCACCAATCTAATGTGTGTGCATGGGGAGAGTTCCACGTAGAGGATTCAGCTGATGGAAAGAAAACTGTGAAATGTACTTTGAAATACATAGGCCATAATCCTACTGGTGTTTATGTGTGGGTTGTGTAATTTGTTGTGGGTAATTGGAACTACTTGACAGGGTACTGTCTCAGCCAAAAAGCGTCACCAGGGACCCAACTGTGCAATTGAGGTGTGTCCCAGCACTTACTCAAGTACTTGCAATTAGCCACAGTAAGTTGCTCTAACCTTATGTAAACACCAGTATGATTTTAACATTTCAGTGGGCTAAGAGTCTGGCCCTAATTATGGGAATCTTTTGGGTCAGATCCTAAGTATGGGAGGCATATGAAGGAGCCTATTGATAAAAGCTAGGTTTAATATTAAAAGAAGATTTATTCATGGTCTAAAAACAGGCAGCTGCAACCATTATATGATGGTATATACAAGGAGTTCTAAAGACATCAGTAAACTCCATAATAAAACATTGCTTTCTCCTCAGACTGAGGCAATTTTGCAAATTAATGGTGACATCCACATAGAAAATAGCTGGGTTCAGCAACCGCCCAGAGTAGCCGTGTAGCTAAATAGAGCGGTATATAAATTTAATAAATAAATGAGTCCTCTTTCTGACAAAGAAACATTAAAAATAATAAGATGTGTTGAAAAGAGGCTTGTGTTTTAATAGTTTTGGGGAGTCTCTTTAAATCTAACGAGAAGGATGGAAGGTACAAATATAGGGGCATATTTAGATGTTGACATAAAGCATTCATATGTTATTATTATAAATGTGGTGACTAGGCTTTCTTGTGTTGTCATTATTATATTAGGGGCAAATACATAAGCATCCATGAGATAAAAAGACTACTAATATTTATTTTTAGTTTTAGTTTAGTTTACGAAGGGTGGTTTACTGGGGGGGGGGGGAATCTGCCCTGCCAGTGAGATTCTACCTTCCCACAAGCCAGTTCAAAATGCATATCTGTTGGAAAACTGTCACACAGTAAAGGGGCAGATTCTCATTTCAAAACACTGGTCATCCTTGCTGTGGCAGCTCCTCTCAGTGACATTGACAGATACGTACATGCATCAGTGGGAGCCAAAGATGAGAATGTGCCCCTTAACATTAAGCAGTTGTTGAGAATGAGGATTGGTGTGTCCTGATTTTCAACTTATTACAAGAAATTATCTTCCATGTTCTTCAATTACCTCATTCAGCTGAAGAAAAGAAAATCCTTGAGCAAAAAAATAAAAATAAAAATAAAATAAAATAAAAAAATCATTCTGAAGATGAAATAGTTGTTCCTGGGTGGATAATGGGCATGGAACTGTGATTTGTTATAGACTAATCTGTTTCCCCCCTGCAAAAAGGGGGGGGGTCTTTTAACCCAGGCTAGTGAATGAATTATTAAACATGTTCTTTTGTTTCATTTTTAAGACAAGTGTAATACTTGAGTTGTTTTGTCCCCATTTGGAATTTTACATCGCTTTTTTTTTTTTGTAGAAATAGATCGCTGGTTTATATCTAACTTCTAAAAGCCATTCTGGCAGTCAATGGGATTAAAATCTTTCTATCAAACATTATGTTAATTATACCCAAGGAGTTAAATCATTCTGATTCCTACAATCAATCTTTTGGGGAGTAGGATCAATGGAGATAGGTTTGTGGCCACTTCCCTTTGAAATATTGTGGATTATATCCCCATTTTCACTTTAGACATATCACTTCTTGTTGTCAAAGGCAAGGCAAACAATCAGCCTTCAAAAAACCAGAGGGCCAAGCCTAACTTAAACTTCAGTGTATATCTGACATCACTGCATCTGAACTGCCTTTAGTCTCTCTGAAGTGACATTGAAAAGGATTTACTGATTTGTTTGTTCCTCTTTGACTGACCTAAAATCAGTCAAATGTTTGTACCAGGAAGTGTTGTATAATTAGAAGCACCAGAACAGTTGAAGTGTTTTTAAAGCACAGGGGCGGCAAATGAAGCCATTAACTGTAACTGAGGCAGAGCAAATATTTATAAATGTTTGTAAGCATATAATGTGGGCGATAAAGTACAGAGATGTTTAACAACAAAAGGAATGTGTCAGGTTGAAAGTCTGATATACCCATGATCCACTCAAGATTTAGAATTTATAGATCTCTATGCATACATTTTATATGTTCATATCCAACAAATTAGTACAGCAATTATATTTATTACATCATACTATCACGAAAAATCACTAAAATGTTTCTACACACAAGTTGGAATTTTTTTACGAAACAACAACAGAAAACCAAGCCAAGCAAATGCACTTCCAAACAATATTAATATAAACATTAAACAAGCACATATCAAATTGAGGGTCCTAGTTAGGGATGAGAAGATGAAGGTCTGGAAGAAATGAAAGGGACTGAAATCAGTTTGGGGTATATATAAAGATTCAAGGCAGGAAACACATGTGCATTTGTTTTCAAAATGGCAGGTTTTCAAGCTTTGGTCCCTGGGGTAAGCTGCTTGGGCCTGTTTGAGGCCTACTGCACTTAACCCAGGCCTACCAGGCTGCCCCAAATGGGCCTCTGATGGGCTTCCCAGGCCTGTCAAAGCCCCCAGAAGTGGTTTCCAACAAACCGGAAGTGACTTCCAGATTGCAAGAAACCACTTCTGCGGCCTCCAACGGGCCTGGGAAGCCCGTTGGAGGCCCATTCAGGGCAGCGCCAGGCCCCAGGTAAGTGTAGGAGGCCCCAGAGATGCCCCCCCAGTCCTGACCTGACTCAGCATTCCCATATTGTGGATTTTCAATTATCGCGGGTTGGGTTGGGTCCCTAACCCCTGCGATAGGTGGGGGATTACTGTATTGCTGGCACTCAGTGACTACATCCATAGCTTAGTGGTTTAGGTATCTAGCTGCAGAGCCAAAAGATTGGGAGTTTGATTCCCTGTTGTTCCTCCTTGAAAAGTGTTGGCTGATTCCTAGGGTCTCTTCTAGAACCAGAACTCTAAGAATATTACATTATTATTTTTATGGTCTAGCAGCGATGGGACTTATCGAAGAAACAAACAGCTGTACTCTGTAGTTTGCATAGTTTGAAAGTAAATATTTCAGAGCTAGATTTTTTTTTGATTTATTAAAAATATCATTGACAAAGTTTCTCATCCCTATATAGGAAAAAAGAAATAAATAAAAAGCATGCAGGCACAAAACAAACATCAATAATCGTACTGGCAACTCTCAGTAAGAGTTCATCCCCATATTATAATTTAGTGAAACAGGAATGCTTCTGTGAGACATTCCAATGTTAAGTTATAATATGGGTCAGCAGCCCTATGAAAGTATGCTGTATCCTAAGACTTTTGTGGTTTCTAATCACCATAGTGATAGTGTTGGTTTAAATCTCGGCAAATTGTATCCCTTAACAACCAAACATTTAGAATGCCAAGAAGGAAGGGATGTCATGATACCATTTTGAGAGGAATTGATTCTATGCCTGGTGCTTTCCCCTGACCAATTTCCAATCCACACCTGCTCACTTCATCACTTGGTTCTCACCTACGTTTCAGGAGACCACTAAAGTCAAGTTCTCCTGCATCGTCTTGTCCTTCACCGCTGTTATTGATAAAACAAAAAGAGATCAAGTCTTTGTTTAATACCTAGGGAGTCTGACAACACACAGTGCGTACACTTATATGCCCTACATATGCAATACTATGTAGACACACAAAGGAGTATACTCTGTCAACACAAACATGTGTTCTTTTTCACAGAATTTACAACTCTTGCTAACAAGCATTTGTGAAAAATGAACACAGAAGGTTTGCATTGCTCCAAGTTTCACTCCTTAAGGCAAATTCTTGTAATTCTATAAAGTTAAATTTGCCTGAATTTGTGTTAGACGTCTAAATATTGCGTTAGACGTTTCTGTAACACAAATCAGTTTCAAGGGGAGTCAGCACAAAGGGCTTTGTTTTTTTTTACCTTCTATCACTGTGCCTGCTTTAAAAACAAGAACAAAAACAAAGAGCTTGTGCTGATCTCAGTTGTAAAATGTAAAACAAATATTGCATTGTTGGTTATACTGTACAGAACAATCCACAGCTTTATAAAATATAAACTACTAACATTGGATTTCTTTTGAATTGTCCAGAAGGGAAACTTTGATAACGGGGAACCTTTTCCTGAGACAAATAAAATATTGTGCTGTATGATTTTAAAGATGGGACAGAGTGATGGTGAGTGGGATGGTGAGTTAAATAGAGGTTAAATGATTTATAAATGTGTTAAACCATAATAATGAAATAGTAATATTTATACACAGGGCTTAGTGTATTTTTTACATGTAAGGAATGCTGAAACTCAAGAAATTTCCCACCCTAATGAAAATGCAATATATGGACAGATGAGGGGTTGGTTACATAATAGGTGCCTAATCCTCATGTTTGCATGTTTTGCATTGTAAGGTTTAAAAAAAGTCTGTTTCTAATGAAAAGGGGAAGATGAGAACAGGAAAGAGTCCTAGACAATCAGGAAACAATACAACAGTGCTCTGAACAATTTTCTGTCATTACTATTTTCTTTCTTTTGAACACTGCTGTGCATCCAATTACCCTCTCATTTAGCCCATTAATTTTAAAAATAGATGCTCTATCCTTGACAAAACAACAAATCAGCAGAAATGATCTTAGAAGAAAAACTAATTAGATGCAGTGATTTTTTTTCTAATTTATTCTGAAAACATGATTTGGATTTTTTTTCCCCTGAGAAAGAATCTGCACCTTTTCCCCCCCTGAGACAGAATCTTCACTCTGTCTGTGGCAAAAGAATACTCAAAGCCCTGTTTATAAAAGGAGGAAGTTATGGAAAATAAACCAGGGTTGATATAGTGCCATTAACCATTGCTTTCCACCACAGAGCAGCCCTGTTTATGAGTCTTCAGAAGTTCCTGTGCTATTGCCGTTCATGGAAAAACAGCTCTCTTCTTCATACGGAGTGTTGACCAAGTAGAATTAGGCTGTCCCTGGCCTAGACGCTGGGGGAGGGAAGCTGGAGGACCAGGAAAAGCTGCCATTATTGTATCTTCCTGCAGGCCCAAATACTTGGCCAAGAGTACATCGATGGCACAGGCTATGTTGGCACAAAAGGAAGAGGCAAGATCACCTGTGGAAGTTAGCTGGCACCAGTAAAGTATATATGATCCCAGATAGTTCAGATTTTGAAATGATTTTCATCATTGAGGAATAGTATTGTAGTATTAATATATTAGTAATGTGGAGGATCCTTAACAAATAGAACCTTTGGACCTTTTTAAATAAAATACATTAATACATTCAGCAAGTCATATACAGTACTGGATTTCACCCGTCTCCCTTTTTTAAGAGTAACTGTTGTCCACTGGATGCCTCTGTGAACGCATCTAACAACATTAAGAACTGGCCACGCATGATATTGCCTTTATCTGTCCATCTATCAAGTAGACTCTGGTCCTGTATTCATAATAAATAACATCATACTTTTCCAGAGTTGGAAAAGTTGCCTTTTGGACTACAAATGCCAGAACCCTTAACCAACAGAGCTAGTGACTATATTAGCACAGGGATTCTGGGAAATGTAGTTAATTTTTTCCCTATATCTGGGTTGTTGTTGTTGTTGTTGTTGTTGTTGTTGTTGTTGTTGTTGTTGTTTTGCCTTATTTCTTATATAGTAAAGATGTTACTGGCCTGTAGTGGAAAAAGAGAGGTTAGTGCATGTCCAATAAGTTCTAATGAAGAGCAGTGATTTTCCCCAGCACTTTCTGTATCTCAAGAAGCTCTCCCACAAGTACTTCATGAATCTTTCCTAAGATCTTTAAGTGCTTCCAGTGTTCACATCTAAACATTCATCACCTGCTGCAATACCAACATATTGTTGAAGTATTCATAGCTTGAGAAAGTGATAAAGGTAAGGGAAAGCAGAAAGGAGGAAGTCTGTTACATTATACCAGATGGTAGGATTGGTAGGGAAGGCATACTCTTAAGAAATGTGCAGACAGCAAACAGAATGACTAACATGATGATGAAATAGGACTTTAGAAGATTCATATTGCAAAAGTTCCTGGACATTTTTAACATTCAAGGTCTAGCTAAATAAAGGAATTTTACCAATTAATAAACAAATTCATAAATGCACATCTGACATTTCAAAATATAGTTCACTATCAAATTCCTCACTAAATTTTGTTGCAGATGTATTTTGGGGGGCTTTTGCCTTCCTCCCCCATACACGTATGCAGAAATTATGGGACTTTCTTCCTTTTAACACAAGAATGGACAACTTGTCATTCTCCAGGTGCTTTTGGTGGACTGGAGCTTTCAGCAGTCTTAGCAAGCATAGCCAATTATGAGACACCATGGAAGCTGCAGACTAGCAGTGAATAGAAATGCCCACTGATAAGGGCTATTTGAGATGTAATAATGGCAACATTTGTAAACACTTTAGGAGATACCAAGATACCATTTTGGTGCTACAGTTTATGAAACTATTCACACCTGCCAAGACAAGAAATGCCTTGAGTGGAAGATATGTGTTGACCAGGGATGGGCAAAGAGGTGACCTGGGGCTGTAGGCGGCCTCCTCAGTGTTCTTTTGTTTTGTTTTGTTTTTTGCAGCTCCACAGTAGTGTAAGTCCTGCAGAGCCCCCCATTTCATTCAGAAATATGTATTTTCAACCTTTGGGATGAAGGGTAGTCCATCCAAATCCTGGGAGATCCTGGGGCACAAAATTAGCTCTTGGACTTGCCAAAAATTCAGCTAGTGGATCTGTGACAAACCTTATGGAGGTGGGCGGTGCATCTCTCTTTGGCCATGCCTTGCAAGCATGAGTGGTGTCATCCCCACACAGACCTGTCCTACCCATATTAGCTGTGCTTCACCTACAGCTAAAATTGCACACACACCCCTTGTCTGATCGCCCAAGAAAATTTGTTGGAGTCATAACAGTACAAATCATATTTCTGAAATGTGGTGGCTGTTGAAATGTGTGTGTGTGAATGTTAACAATCCCAGATGAACTTTAAGTGACTAAAAATGCATTCTCTCTGTGTTTGTTGTTCACCAGACAGACACAAGTGAAGGTTGACAATGGTTTTTTTCCCAACCATGTATGTGGTGCCACTTGTCTCCCTTTAATCAAATCTTTCCTCCAAACCCCTTTTTCCACCTTATTTCAGCTTAAATGCCATGCTCCAGCTGGAATCATGCTTTAAGTAAAGCTATTTGAACTAAAAGTATATACAGGCTTTAAGAACAGTTTCAGAAACCACTTGCTCCTATAAGTGTGCAAACTGAATCTGTATGGTATCTAGTGGGCATGTACAAAAGACAGTGGCTTAGAATTCTAGAAATTCCTCCAAATGGAGATTTGCCACACTTGCTGTCCATTTCCAGTTTTCAGAAGATGGCAAAAGCTTCTTATCCAAGCAGTGTTTTCATCTATTATTTGCAATTTTCTGATGTCTACTACTCTCAACTGCACAAGTGGCTGCATTTGGACATAACATACATTACTGTTCAGCATTAAAATGAGCCCAGATTAGCCTCAGGTTTGTGTGCTCTCTCCTTCTTCCGTGTAAAACTGAACAGATTAGAAAATCTGTTTCTGTTTTCAACATCAGTTCTCCTCTATCTATACTAAAACCTTAGTTAGTGGTAACAAAGATTCAGATCCTAAGCCAGCGATGGCGAACCTTTTAGAGAATGAGCACCCAAACTATGTTTCAAAACCCACTAATTGTTCGCAAAGTGCCAATACAGCAATTTAACCTGAATACAGGTGGCTGTGAAGGGACGATGTTGGATGCCCACATAAAGAGCTCCGAGTGCCACCTTTGGCACCCGTGCCATAGGTTCGCCAACACTGCCCTAAACCATAGTTAAATATTAAACCACAGCTTCTCTTTGTTTAGATAAGAACAGCAACCATATCCAGTTTCAAACTGAAGTGAAAGCCTCTGATGCCCTTCTGTGAGCTGTTCCAAAGGTTGAGATAACAAGGGACAGTCAAACCCTTTAGCAAGCGGTGCAAACAGGCTTATTTTTCTTCACTATTATGGTTCCTTCTTAGCCAAATATCCGTTCTGTTGTTTTACTTGGTTGTTATATCATAAATCACTTTGTTTATTTAAGACCAAAATAAAACAAAATAACTAATAATCCAGAAATATTGTGGCACTGTAAAGGCTGCTCTATTAGAATGTGAGCTTTTGTGGACAAGTCCACTTCCTCAGTCATAAGAGTGGGCCTATATGACAAATATTTATACATTTAAATTTTATACATGGCCCCAAAACCAAGAGACTATTTGTTTCCTGGGCATAAGTTGTTGATAGTGTGGCATTTCACACCTTCTAGAAATGTATACATGTATCAATATTTGCCATGTCTGAGGAAATGGACTTGTCCACAAAAGCTCATGGCTGTTAACATTTAAAGTGCTTTTGTCTTTATTATTTTATATTTTTCTTCTCTTTTGGCCTGACATGCTGGCACAGATCTATGTCTTCTAAATCTTTATCCATTCTATAAGCAAAATATTGTGCATATCAGAGTAAACGAATTGCATTTATTCCCATTCTTCCCTTGCACCTCTCTATTGTTTCCTGAAAGTCTTTTGTAAGGACCTTGGAAGCAGAGATAGGCTTGTGTTATCTGGTGTACCACAGGCACTGATGGCACAGTACAAATAATAGAGCAATGACATTTTATAGTTTGGAGACATTCACTGGTGTTATGTCTGAGTTTTCATCTGTTTATCAGATATCTGAAATTATCAGTATTCACCTGTTAATTTCACACAATTTCATCCCTACCATTTTTGCCATTTAATGTAATACACTACAACCCTGTGTTCATTGATTCATTATCCACTGATTCAGTTATCCACGGTTGGCAGAGGAAAAAAATTAAATAATTCAGCAGCCGTAAAGCAAGCTATTGTCATAAACAGCAGCTGTAAAGCAAGCTACATCACCTGGAAGCCCAGGTGATGGCTGCTTCCAGGGCCGCTTTTATCCATCTCCGCAGGATCGCCCAGATCCACCAGTACCCTGATGAGTCCTCCCTGAGGACAGTTGTGCAGGCCTTAGTGATATCGTGGATCGACTATTGCAATGCCCTCTACGTGGGGTTGCCCTTGACCCTGGTTCGGAGGCTACAGCAGGTGCAGAATGTGGCGGCCAGGCTGGTGGTGGGTGCTCATAGATTCGAGCACATCACCCTAGTCCTGGCTCGCTTGCACTGGTTACCCTTTGTCCTCCAGATTAGGTTCAAGGTCCTGGTTTTGATTTTCAAAGCCCTCCACGGCCTGGGACCAGAGTATCTGGCAGAGTGTATCTCTCAGAGATCAACTGGGGCCAGACCCATGGGACGGGTGCAGGTGCACTCACTGAGGGTGGCCACACCCAGAGAGGCACGGAAATCGCTACGCGTGACCGCACCTTCTCTGTGGTGGGCCCCATGCTTTGGAACCATCTACCCAGTGAGCTGCACCTAGCAGAGTCCCTGCCCGCCTTTAAAAAGGCCCTGAAGACCCACCTTTTCTGGGAGGCATTTGGCGATCTTCCTAATTAGTTTCTTTCCCCTGCCTGTTGCCATCTCTGCTTGGATTATGCCACCTTTCATTTTCTGTTATTTGTTTTATTTTGTTCTACTGTTTTTACTGTAAGCCGCCCAGAGTTCCCTCCTGGGAAGATGGGTGGGATATAAGTCTAACAAATAAATAAATAAATAAATAAATAAATACTGTCACAAACAGCAGTTTGGAGGTGGGTGGGCAGGCGTTATCTCTTATCCACGGCTTTCATTATCCACGGGAAAGCCTGGAACCAATCCCCAGTGGATACCGGGGTCCTACTGTATATCCAGTACATTCTGATGACTACAGGGACTGTGTTTTCTGTATTGTGTGGCACAAGGTCATGAGCTGTTTCTATACAGCAAACCATGCAGTGAACTAAGGATTTTTGCCACCAACATTCTCAGTATATGTTTGTGGTAGGATGTTGACAATCTGCATGTTAATTGAGCTTGCTGCAAATAAACTGCTGAGCCCCACTTCTGGAAACTGTGTGGAGTGGTTCACCCCATGTCTACATGGCAACTGTAGGCAGCATCCAACAGCACATTTCTGCTAATAGAATCTGCTTCCACCAGCAGAAACAGAATAGGGGCAACATGCTCCTTTCTACTATAGGCTTCTGTGCCCCCAAATGTACTCAGGGGAGCTGCGAAATCCCCTGAAGAGAGGGGTTTTTATGTTTGTTTTTTGCTGTGGAAGAACACAAGTGATTGAAAAAGGAAGAAAGTCCCAATATTATGTCATATTAAATTTACTCCATAATCTGTAACCACCCACCAGTTACAGGAAACGGCGGGGATCTTTCAGAAACACAGCCTCCAGCTGTGAGCAGTAATATCTGTCTTTTTGACATTTACAGTACTCAGACCTCATTTTGCTGAGCCGTTCTACAGGCTTGGCACAAGCTTTTGTTTCAACCTCCCTTGCTCTAATTGGTCTTCAAAGACATTGCCAGGTGTACGCCTGTTTCAGCAGTCGCTACTGAAGGACTTTCTGAGACTATGACTTTCAATTACCTTCTCTTGAATGCAGACCGGATATCTATTGATGGGGTAGATGATGTTTCTACAAATAAATGCAAATTTTAAAATTAGTCTTTGTAACTTGCAAAGCACAAAGCCTCTACACACCAATCTTTTTTAATTTGTCCTTTTCTTCCACCTTCTGTTCACTCTGTTTTGAAAAAGGAGTAGAACACCAACATGGTTCCTATCTGTCTTACACAAGAATGCAAAGAGCTAGTAAAATGTTAGCAATACAGTATATGATATTAAATATATACAGTGTGGAGTTCAGTCTTGTTTCCTTCTTCACTCTAGAGCTAGCATGCAGGAATCCAGCTTAGATTGGAACCATTATGTGTGGGTAGAGTTGAGTTCTCCAGTGCAAACCTGTTCCCCTATCCCTATAAATGCAAGCCTTCCTGGGCAAAAAAAGAAACAAAGAACTATCTCGGGGGCAGTAAGAAGCACTGTGCTAAGGAAAATTATAGAATCCATACTGAGAATTTGTTACAGGCTGGAATACAAATGGCCAAGATAAATAAAACACATACAGTGGTACCTTGTATAAAGGAATTAATTCGTTCCAAATGAAATTATGTTAAGCAAAATTTCCTTTATACAAATTTCCCATAGGAATGCATTAAAAACAGAGTAAGCCCATTTTTATGTTGTACAGATTTGCCCCATAGGCAATTCTGTTAAGCAAATTTCGCCTATCTCTGGAACTTTTTATGTTGTACAGATTTTATGTTATACGACTGTACAGATTTTATGTTATGTTTGTTATATGAGGGTCCACTGTATGTAAAATCTGTGCAAAGCAGTGAAGCATTGGCCAAACAACAATAAAATCAGGGTCCATTCTGTGAATTAATATAAAGCCTTCATTCTCTACTTGAGCAGAATCAATATTGAATAAAAGGCCAGAATTGTAACATTCATAATTGTAACATTCTGTGATACTTTTATAGTGGTACCCTTCCAGATGCTAAGCCCCCCTTTAGCCTTTATTGACCTTGTCAATTATAAGGTATGATGGGAATAGTAATTGTAGTACTTGATTAACATCTGGAGATTCATTAAGTTCCCCACTCCTGGTTTACAGAATCTGACCACAAGAAGACTATGATGAGCTCTACTTGACTGTATAATTCTATGATTCCTCTATCAATACTTTAGGAGTGCTGTATTTAAAATACTTTAGGAGTACTGGTAGTCTGACCTAGCTTAAGGCTCTGTTTCCCATGCACAAGTTCTTCTGTACTCCTTACTTTGCAGGTGAGCATGATTTGTTTTTCCTAATTTGTTTTTGAAAGAGAAACACAGGCTTAAGGTGCAAGTTTGATTGCTGTTGCACACATCTCTGTGGAAATCACGATGTGGTAGGAAGAACAGGCTAACTACAGCAAGAACAAGATGTTTCTTACAGTGCCTTATTTGACCATTAACTTTAATCTTAAAATCTGCTTTAATAGTACCTATGGGCAGTGCATCAGCTGAGAGTAAACCTGCAGTCCTAGTGAGAAGCATAATATGCACCATCAAAACTGATTATACATTTTTAATATAGAAAATTTGAGGAAAAGTAACTTTGTGGTTGGATACTAGACTACTGAAGAAACTTATGATGATTATTCAATTATTGTACCATTCAATTATGCTTTTACTATGCATCTTGCAAAAGTTAACTTTTGGAGGACAGTGCCCAGAATCCAATGACCCAATCACTTTCGGAAATCTGGGAACTCTAATCCAAAAACAAATCTTCCAAGCTCTGCTCTTGTCACCTAGGCAAAAGGGGATTCCAGTGGGATATCAGTTGATGTGAACTAGGGGGAACTTTTCTTTGTTATGGTTAAATATATCACTGGAATAAAATAGAAATAACAGGGTAATATGATCACAATATCTATATAAATAACATTTACTTTTAAACATCTGTGCTGGGCACTTTTTCATAGATGAAAAGTTCCACCTCTGGCGACAGTTGGTAAGAGAATGTGGAGTCGAATTTCAGCCGGTGTAAATTAGCCATGTAATTAGATAAAAACAACTCACTTTCCTATAGAAAGTTGATGCATGCAGACAGACTGGCACCTTGCCTGCACGCTACCGAATGTGCACAGACAGTGAGGCTTGTCTGGTTAATTGGCAGTCAGCTGCTGGACATTCCGTTAATTGTGTCCTGCCTCCCTGGCTGATTAATGAGCACTCTGACCTTGGTAATTTGGTAGCCGTGTTTTGCTAGGATGAACATATATTAAGTTAGCTGCCAAGCTGCTGCGAGACTCAGATATTTGGGAAAGCTTGCCTAGGAGTGTCTGGTGTCTGAAGCCTCAGGACCAGGTGACGTGGATGAAGGACCTGACAGCAGTGTCCTGTGGAGCAGACAAAGCCTTCTGCTCTTGGACAGTCTTTCTCCTTTCTATCATCCTTAATCCACAGAAAAAGAACCGTTCATGTACCAACTCTTGTAAGAATTTATGAGGTTATATATAAGGCCAAATTTAAACAGAGTTGATGCGTTATGAAGCCTTACTCTTACAATTACAGTGGCCAATTTTTCAGAATGGAAGCTTAGAAGCTTAGTATTTTCAAAGCTTCCCAGTAGGAAAAATGTTGCTGTGGCTTTAAAATCCCACTAAACTGTAGAACCGAATTTACTGTGAAATTATTACTACCACCGACCTTCATTCAGAACAAGAAATTGACAAAGCTGGGGCCAAACAACTATCAGAGACAGTTTTATAGGGCCAGTTTAGAAGAGGGTGTTTGACAAAGGCAGACTGAATATTTTGAGGTGAAGGACAAGGCCTACAGACATGATGTCATTCTCAGAAGGCCACGGGACTGGTGGTGGAACATGGTATGCATAATGAGCTCTATTTTCCAATACCGAGTGGCTGAGTTCAGAGCAAGATGCATGGCACACATATATAGTACTGTTTTCCAGTACCTCATAACTACTGCTCAACCCCCAGGGATTGCCACCTGAGAAAGTCAATGCATTCTATTTAGTGGAAGGGACAGATTATGCTGGGAGAAATTTAGTGTGGAATATATTACAGTAGAGACATCTATAATCAAATGTATTCCTGCAATAAATAAGTTTAATTTTCCTTGGAAATCTCTGCTACACTCTTTTAGGGAATAGGGAATAATAAAGGACACATATTTACAAAAAATCTTCCCTAAACCTGTGATGATGAGACAAGAGAAAACCTTTTTTATAATCTTCCCTCAGAGATACATTTCTCAAGTCTGGAGCTGTCAACGCTGTCATCTTCCATGAACTTTATTCCAGATATAAACTACAGCCTTCAGCAAGCTTCTCAAATAATGGCTTCAGGAATTTAATATGATTTAACTGGCTCAACAGTATGTTCTGAGTCATTTCTAGCCTATTGGATCCATGCAAAAGAATTCAGCTCACATTAAAAAGGGGGATTACATAGTAGATCTGTAACAGGGAGGTCTATCGGGGACCCTTAGCTCATAGTGCTATATGTAACTTCACCTGTGGAGGCAGGAGACTACTGAAGGACAGCTGCTGGGGATCACAGGAAAAGAAGCCTACCTCTCCTGCTTCTAGACTTCCTTGAGGCATCTGGCTTGTCGGGGGGGGGGGCCAGGGAGACCTTGGTGAGATCCAGGAGATTTCTTATGTACTTAGGTGGAAGAGTTCCTCTCAGACAGCTCTTCCTCTTGTCTCTCACAAAGCAGGGGTTTTGTTTTTTATACTCCTGTGACTTTAGTACCTCATCTCTGACTGTAATGTAGTGGGTCTGATGGAACCAGACTACGCCCAAAGTGATAATTCAGCTCTTTATTACCTCACACACACACACAGGTTGCATAGGGATAAAAACAACTGCTAAAATAGCCAAAGGGCCAGTTTATATACACTCTCAGGATATCCCCATGTCTGGCCATTGGATGGTTTCAACAGCCTGCTGGCCTCTAATTGGATAGGCCAGAATCCTACCCTTCTGTTATTCCCCAGCCTCAAGCTCCCACATCCTACACCTGTCTCCAATTGACTGGGCTTGGGAGCTTGATCAGTTTCTGCCTGGCTAGGGCTTGGCTGGAGATTGGCTAGAGCTAAGGTAAGCTTGGATCCTTCTGCTCTATTATCCATATGCTCCAAAACTCAGACAGTTCAAAGGTTACTCTAAGAACACAACACTGACCCTTCTCTTTTAACTTTTACATTTTTCCTCCTTTCTTGAGTCAGGCTTGTTGTCTATTAATATTTGTAGGGGTTGGATTTGATGGCCTTGTAGAGCCCATCTAGCTTTGCTGTTTTATGATTCACTATTCTATTGTCAATGCCTGATGTGAAACAGATGCGTTCTGATATCAGCTAATGGGTTCTGAGCTGTCCATGATGAATCTGGGAAGAGATATTTAGTGTGCTGGTGGGCGGCTTGATGGAAGTGTCAACCCAGTGTGTGGCAGGGGTGAGGAATACCACTTCCATGTTAGAGAGCATTTAAAAATGGAACTCAAAATAATACAAGAAACTGGACTAGATGGGACCTCGGCCAGATCCAGCAGGGCTCTTCTTTTGTTCTCATGAAGCCAGTCCAGGGAGATATGCTGAGTGAAGCAAGCAATAAGTAGTGTACCTTTTGCCCGGGTCAAGATGAATGTTGCTCATTTGGTTACCTGAGAGGTACTTCTGCCACTCCTCAACAGTAAAAGGACTGTTTAATAATTAACCAACAGTGAATTTGCCCATCAGCTACCTTAGGGCCTCACACTGACTGCATCATAAGAAGGCTGACCCTGTTTCCTAGGTCACAGGCTTCAATCTGTTGCCAGGTTCAGCCCCAATTCATAAGAAGCTGCCTGAGGCCAAACTTGGTATGGAGAAAGACTAGAAGCATACTATTAGTACCCTCTTCTTACTAGCACATCCTGGCTTCCATATTTTCTTTCCAAACAGAGTCCAAGAGAACCTCATTGGTTTCTAAGGTCTGCAACAGCAATTTTAAGAGATAGCTTTAACAGAAAGATGTTAGGAGGAACATTAAGCCCATATGTTTATCTTGGTACATATATGAAAGACATAATGAGTAAGAATAAGTTGTGATGAGTTATGGAGGGGAGTGTGCATTAAAGAAACAGAATATAAAACAGACTCTTACCGTGGACTTCTAGATCAAAAGAGCAGCTATCAACTTTATCTTTATATGTGACTTCGCATCTATAATTTCCTGCATAGTTTTCTTTTGCTTTAATGATTTGCATCTCAAATGTGTATATCTGAAATCCAAAGATACAGTACGATTGTTACTTTAAATTAGGTCAGTAATCAGAGGTTAAACATATATGCACATAACTATACAAAGAGCATATACCACATTAATTTAGTATTCTTGGAGACTGATTAATATTTCTGCTTCTAAGGGCCTTTATACACGACCCCTAAACTCCGGGGCAAATGGCTCCCAGCTCCGGAGCTTTAAAATGTTTATCCACCAGCTCTGGAGCTTACAGAAAATTAAGTGCAACCACGCCCCCATAAGCGCGTACCAGCGCACCTTTCAAGTACCTGCTCTCAGAAGGTGACAATTCCTTTATGCGGATCTGCCTGGCTCTCCTGGCTTCTTTTTGTTGTTGTTTTTTTGCCTCTCGCCCCTTTAAGAGGAATCAGGAAGTGACGGGGGCTCGGAGCAGCTTCCACCGGCACCCGGAGGTAAGCCTTTTTGTCCCTTTTTAAGGCTTTTCTTTCCTCCCTCCCCTCACGCAGACAGAAGCAAGGAAGTGCGGAGGGGTGGGGAGGCAGGAAGAGCAACGAACCCCCAAGATCTCTGGTCCTAATTTAAGGGGCCAGCAGATCTTAGGGGTCATGTGAAAAGGCGAATCTGTGAAGATTCTCAGTCATCCAGGTGAGTTTATCTGGAAGTTCAGTCATGGCAACTGGACTTCTTTTCTTGAGAGATTGTTTCACTGCTCATGCACTGTTTGGATGAGCAGCAGAGCATTTCAGTCTCTCAAGAAAAGAGGTCCAGATGCCATGACTCAACTTCCAGACTGCTTCTAAGTTGTGTCACTTTTGCATGTATTTCATAGCAACTCCACATAAACCCATAACTTTAACAAAAAAGAAAGCCCTCCTACAACACATTCTCTTGTTTCAAATTATTTAAATGCATTTTATATGTTTAAACTGCTAGATCACAACATAGCCAAAACGAAGAGATACACCTATTACCAGCACTAAGAGAACCAAGTTGTTATGCATGACATAAATGTGATAAAAAGTAGGAATCTCTTGGGGGTATTTGAGGTGGAAAACCTTAACTTGGCAACTACTGTAGTATTGGTAAATTCACAAGGTTTCAAATGCAAGCATCTTAAGGATTATGCACTCAGAAGCAATAATCCCAGATGGACAGATGAATCTGTACATTTAAGTATTCCCACAGAACTTTACTTTCAGGTTTTATTCTGAAAGATCCAGATTCTTTCCACTTGCAAATGTCAGAAGATATATTTGAAGCTGAACTGAAACAAAAGTCTCACCCATCACACTCTGAGCAGGCTGTATATAATACTTTAAACAAAGAAACAAATTTACAAAATGGCCAACTGAGGCCAAGTTCATGCACACTCTATGAAGAAATCCAACATTTCCACTGAGAGAAAAGGAACATTCTTTTATAGGACTACTTCAGATGTATGGGATAACTTGTGAAAATATCTGTGACAGACTTCCTAACTGGTTTCAGCTATCTAGATCACATAACTTACTCTTCTTAACTATTGGCCATGCCTGCAAGAGACTGTTGGGAGTTACAGACAAAAACACCTGAAGGACACAAATTTGAGTGTCAATGATCTATGAATTTCAGCCCTTGCCCCATATTTTCCATCTCAATAAATGCGAAATGAGAAGTAAGACTAAGACTGCGGTCACACCTGGGTTTCCTTCATATTTAAATTTCCTGCATATTTTTGGGGGGAGCGGTCATGAGGTTTTTAATGAGCAATTGGTGTCCTTTCCTCTGCATTGTACCTTCCTATTCTGGTTCTGTCCTAACCTGTGTACTACATATTTTGTCCTACTTTCCAGCTCCAGTTTCCAAGGCTCCATCTTTTAAGCCGGGTAGAAAGGGGAGAAACTGAATTTATTGAGTATTTTCAGTGTTCTGTCATTGCAACAGAAGCAAACAAGTAAGCATTTTCAAGCGAAGTTTCTAAATCCAGCCCCTGGTGGTGGTTTAGGAAACTTCGCTGAAACTGCTGTTCGAGGGGCATGGTCGGCCGGAAGCAGAATTTGCTTCTCTTCCTGGTTAGCACACGATCTTTTACTGCATGGTTTGCCAATGGGAAACTATGCAGAAAATGCAGGTATGACCACGGTCTAAGTGAGGAACCAGGAGGGGATGATACTGGAAAAGGGTTAAGAAGGACCTCCTCTGCTCAATCTATGAGCTGACCTGGCATATCTCATGTCCTTCAACCACCAATTCAGATGGCTACCAAACCACAAAATAAGCAAACATAATCCATGTATACCTTCGTTTGTCGCTCAAATGTCTCTTTCAGCTGAAGGTGCTTCCCTACTTTGCTTGCCAGGTCCATCCATTTCCCTTTAAACCACTTAACTGTTGGCTTTCTGAGAAGATCCTGGGCTTCTACTTTGGCTATAAACGTGATATTTTGCCCTTGTGAAGAAAAAGATTAATATGGTTTAACATGTGACTTCCTCTTATACATGCATAGATTATAGATAGATAGACAGATAGATAGATAGAGTGTAAATAAACATTCTGAAGACCAATTCAGTGTCCATCAGCCACATTGGCCAGAATCCAGTTGGCATAACTCCTTCAAGTGTGAATGTTCATTTGTGAAGTGTCACAAGTTAATAAATTGGCATAGGCATTTGCCATTAGACATTATGGTACAATATGGAGACCTTAACTTCTAGAATTTTGCCACAAATTTTACATTGAAGGAATAAGGTCCGCACAAATATGAAATAGGATTTCAGTCATTGTGTAGTTAGAAGTGGGCCTTTCATACTTTGCAAAATCTGAGTGCTAGCCAATTCGGTACATTCGCTGCTTGACTCTATAGTTAGGATGGCAAGCATTTCCCCCCCTAACATGGTTTGACTATAAATAATATACAGTAAGCCAAGCGAATAGACTACACAATGCCCTCTGCAACTAGAAGCAGTGCTCCCTGGTGTGACAAAAATCATCAGAGCTTTTCTTAGCTCTGAATGTTGACAATTAACTTGCTTATGTGCTATGACTGGCTTTCCAGAGATAAACATGGGCTTCATTTACAAATCTGATTGCACAGGCACATGGCTACAAGGAAATAATGCAAATGAAGATCAGATGTCCCATAATTTATTAATTAGAAGCTCAATGTCACATGTAGCTCCACTCTACATGATGAAAGTGCAGTTCTACTAGATCCAGCAGCAATTCTGATGGGCACATGAAGCAATCTCTTTTTATAAAATTACAGTCCCATACATTTTCTATTTAGAAGGCGTAGTGGAAAAGATGAATACAAATTACAACTCCTTCCTTTCCCTTCACTTTACCCATTGAAATACCTTGCTGGTGGAATGTTATTCTCTAAAATTAGATAGTATTGCTTCATATTTCTCATTTAGATTGGGCACCAGCCTTTAAAGAATAATTTTCAAAGTCAGGTCAAACCATTATAATCATAGCTTCTCCCTTCTGACTCTTGGGATCCATGATGATTCTGAATGCACAATCTCAATGTATTAAAATCTTGAGAAATGTATAGAATATACCCTAATCAACACATTTTATCAGCCCATTAGGCCAATTAAAGCTTACTTACAGGTAACACATACAGGAAGGTAGTATTTAAAGAAGAAAATATAAATTATTAATCAATAAAGAATTTAGAAAAATGATTTTCTGGACTCCAGCTCTTCAATCCCAAGGCATGCTGGTCACCACTTCATAGTCCAAAGAAGTAACATTTTTCAAGTGTTGTATTTATATTTATAGAAAAATGAACATTTTCCCTTTTTTGGTGCTTATACAAGTACACCAGTGAGGATGGCTAACAACAATCAAAGCCACATAAAATATAATACCTTTCAAAAATCAAACCCAATAAAAATAAAGTAAGATGGTACAGAAAAAGGAGTAACCCCTGGCTAGATGGATGGGATACAAATTGAAGAAAGAAAGAAAGAAAGAAAGAAAGAAAGAAAGAAAGAAAGAAAGAAAGAAAGAAAGATTGTTTGACGCATCTATTGAACTTTATTTATTTAAAGATACTTACCAACACTAATTGAGCCACCCTTTGGTTTTTCAACAAATAAAACGGATTTTTGGGAGTTGTCTTGCTTCTCTGCTTCTTCCTGAACACCTTCTCCAGCAGACCATACTAAGGGGGTGGGGAGAAATATAACTTGATGAAATATTACTGCCAATCACGTATTTTTAAAACTGAATTGCCTTCTCAGTCTTCCAGTTAACGCTACGTGTATTTGGCTCACGCACTGTGGCTTACATTTAAACTACGCATGTCCAATGTCTGGCCCGGGGGCCAAATGCAGCCCCATTACAAATTTTGGGTGGCAGGAGGGAGCGAGGGAGGGAAGAAGGAAGGAAGGAAGGAAGGAAGTCAGCGAGCAAGCAAGTGAGCGCGGCAGCAACCAGCGATTATGCGCTCACTCATGTTGCTCCTGCCTTGGTGAAACAGAGGGAGAGAGATTGGAGCCACCTCCCCTCCCTCCCTCCCTCCCTCCCTTCCTTCCTTCCTTCCTTCCCTCCTTCCTTCTCCTTCTCCTCTTCAGCTGACAGGCCACACCAGAAGATGAAGAGTGTACCTCAGCGGGATGGAGATCCCCTCCTCCTACTTTCCCCCTGCCACCCGCCGGGGCTAGCCCCATCTGGATTTTTGGCCATGCCTTGTGCTCCGGCTTTCATCTTTCCCTGTGGCTGATTGAGGCAGAGAAGGGCCGATGGAGGTTTTTTTTGGGATTGGGGGTTGGCTGTTGTTCTTTTGCTGGTGAGGGTTTGGGAGTCTGGCAATCACTTGTGGAGAAGGAGGAAGATGTTCACTAGTGCATGAAAACTTTCTGGCTCTTCTTCTGCATGGCCTGTGGTGGGCACCTCTTCTGAGGAGGCCAAGCGGAGCAGGTGGGAATTGAGAGAGGAGTCCAGAGAGGGGTTAGGGTTAGCGGCAAGCTGTGGGGAGGGAGGTGCCCAGGCTCTAGCAGGGAACACCAGAAGGCCTATCCGTCAACACTGCAGCCGCCGCTAATGTTGATGGTTCAAAGAATGTCAGGCTGAATGACTGGCCCCCACACATTTTTACCTCACCAACTCTGGACATCCTTGCAAAAAGTGTGGACACCCCATTTAAACAGAGGAACACAAAAACAAGAACTGATAGAAATGTATAACATACCAGAATACAACTTTTATTTCAAGTGCCTGTAATAAGTATTTTATTCCTGCAAAGCCTAGTTTGGACCACAAAAGTATTAATCCTATAAAGAAGGGTTGGGCCAAATGCAACTTGTGGTCCCCAAGTTGTTTTTTAGCAGCCCCCCACTCCAAAAAAAAAACCCACTGGTATGAAGTAGAAAAGTGGCTCAAAACTCTGTTATAAAAAGTAGCATATTGGAATAGCTACTTTTGAGGGGACTACTCTTCCCTTCACAGCTATTTAAAAACCCATACCTTGCCTTCTCAGTCTTCCAGTTAATGTTATATATATATGGCTTGTGTATTCCTGCTTACATTTAATTGAGACTGGGACTACCAAAGGGATTTTGGTTAGCATATTATGAGAAATAAATTAGAAATCAAGCAGATGTATGTACCCAAGTGTGAACATTTAAAATAAGATTTGACTTTCTGTTCTTATGAGGGCTCTTTTTTAACAATCCCATTGTAAACATTATAGCAACAGTGCATAATAAACAGAGGTCTGTGATTTGATTTTTCACATCAGTCCTTTGGATTTGAATTACCAATGCACATTTTTATACTGCAGAGCTCCCTGTGATCAAGGGAATCTGTTTTCATTACATTGAAGTGAAGGCTCACAAAGAGCTGTATTTGTTTGCTGAAATATTAGTGACCTTTGAAGCAGGAACATTATATATACCTGAAACAAATCTTAAAAACAAATAAAATGGTTAGCATGAAATAACATGTAAAACCAGAAACCACAACAGTCAGTGATGAAGAAAGGTAAGCTACAAGAAATCAAGATGTTAATAGTTATTTTATTAAAGGAAAAAATGGAATGTTTCAATATTTCCCTTCTCCTGTTCTCTTTTAGAAACTCTCACCTGAATCTTTCCTGTCTCCAGATTTACTCCCATCTGAAAAGTAAGAGTAAACTAGATAACACCACTTCAAAACTTGTATGTGATTGTTATTGGTTACAGATTGTCATCACATGTCAGAAGGGAAGCCTTTAGAACATAATTGCCTCAACTAAATGAACAGCGGAAGTGAGGAAATGAAGTTTTCTTTTGGCAGACTCTGAACGTCAAAGATGGGAAATGTGAATTTTTATCAGCTAAATCCAATTGTTGATCCCAAGGGTAGACATGTAGAATCAAGCAGACTCTGGTAAGCGCCATTTATTCAAAAAGCCAACTCTCACTGGAACTAATAATTGGATTTAGACCTTGCATTACAATTTGTATTACAATTGTGCTGTCCGTAAAATTGTGGTAGATTTGGTCCCAAAAAGATAACATTTCCCATGATTACATTAATGTTGTACCAGTGAGTCAGCTCTGGATAAGACCCAATGCACAGATATGGTAACGGAGAACATTATGAGACGTTCCTATGGACCTTTAAAGGCTGAGACTCAGACCGGTTAGGCTGATGCTCAAAGAGCAGAAGAATTGTAATTTTCTTCTCTTTGTCCATACAAGCAGTTCTCCTGACACTTATTCCAGTGAGAGGAAAAGCAACCATGACATCAGCTCTGGAGCTGGAATATTCCTCTATTCAAAGGTATATTGGAGGCATTTTCTGAAGATCCATGCAAGATTTAACTTTCCACACTTGAAAGATAAGAACTAGACAACATTGTGCTCCCTGGAATGTTCTCCCAGGGCAGATAGAACAGAACCTATATGTCTAATATAAGCAAATTAATGTACTTGTCAGATAAGATTTGACAGTGCTCCTCCTGTTCACATAAATCACCCATGAATGTCATTTTTGTATGCACTGCTGAGTTCCACCATGACAGAAAGTCTTGATATAATTATAATAAATAAATAGGTCTTTGAAACATTTTCTTCTTTTCAGATCAGATTGCATAGACCTATAAGCACCCTCAGTAAGGTCTGCTGAAGCTTAAACTGAAGTTAAGGATAGACCATGTCTTAAGCATGGTTCTTAATAGGGAATTCTAGCAGAAATCAAATATGAATCTATAATTACTTGAACATATTTATTCTGGGATCTGCAAAATTAAGCATAAAATTGAAAGTCCTCCTAACCTGCAACTGAAGCATCATCTTCATCTGTAAAAAGAAATTAAATAATGAATAAAATGAAGCAAACAAGGAAAGAGAACAGTGTAGGTTATCCTTTTTTAGTACAAACCATTGAAAACAAGAAACCTGTAACAGAACGTGGAGGGTGGGTTGCAGGAACCATGAGAGCTGTAAAACTGGTAATGGAAATAGCAAACTGATGGGGAAAGCTTTATGGTGATTGAGCAGCTGAAATGTCCACTCTAGGTTTTCACACGGGAACAGAAATGGGAGGTGGAGTATGATCTTTTATTAACAAGGATTTGAATGAGAGCATTTGAAGGATTGTGTTTGTTAGAAATGTCATCCACAAAATACAAAAACTAAGGAGAGGAGAGGAAGATGGAGAACAAAAAGCAGCCGGAACACCGCAATGAAAATTAAGGTCAACCATAGACCTGACCTTCTGAAGAAGATGTCGTTTCACTGGTGGTCTCGTCTGCAAGTGAAATGTGTACCATATATACATTTATCACAACGGCTCATTATTGTTTTTAAGAAAAGACAACAGTAGCACTGTGATTAGGAGAAAGAAAGAGATCAAGACTTCCACACTGGCAAAGGCAGCCTGTCAACATTAATCCTTAGATGTCATTCCTTTCAACAGAAAAGCTAACTCAGAGGTTTTCAACTTTTGATTCCCCCAACTGTTTTGCACAACTTCCAGAATCACTGACCTGTGGACATGCTAACTGGGGCTTCTGGGAGCTGAAGTCCAAAAATACCAGACAACCAAAAGGTGAAAATCATACATCAACTATTCTTTCAAAAAGTTCTGTAACAACTACAGTGTCAGTTCTTATTAATGGATCTTCTACTGTTGCAGAATATATGGAGCAAATAAAGAGCAGGAGTCTAGATATCTGTGAAATGTAGGAAAATAATTTTATGTATGCATAACCTATACTCTGGGTGTGAAACCCAATCCTCAGCTTCAGATGCAACTCGACAACAGCACTGCCGTCTCCTGGCTCATCTAAGACAGACATGCCTGGCAAAAATCATCTTGCCAAGAACTTTACATCTAAGATTACACTCCTGGCAAACCACTCTTCCCATGTTTGGACTTTTGGTACTTGCCTTAAAGAAGTGGAATTTGTGCACAAAAGCTTGCAATGATTTTTTAATTTTTTTTTATTAGTGGCCTATAAAAATATCGCCTATATAGCCTAGGCTACTATTTGTATGAAAACATTACTTTCGCTTTTGGACTAAACCAATGACGATAGAAATCATATTCTGTTGTTACCTCCCTGGTAGTAAGTAATCAAGGCTCTTGGAAAAAAACAAGTACACATTTAACTCATAATTTATAACTTTGCCCACCATCAGTGTAACATATCTGAACAGGAAAAAACTTCTGCTCACATCTAGGCTGTACATGTCACCAAAAACCTTAGGATTGTCATGTATATGCAGCGCAGCATCTATACAGGAGCATGAGTTTCACCCCTTCAGACACACACTACACACCCTTGAAGAGAAAGTGGGAAAGAAACACTCTTGGTCAGTGGCGGCGAACCTTCAGTGCTCCAGATTTTTTGGATCACAACTCCCACAGTCCTTTGTCACTGGCAATACAGGCTTGGAATTCTGGGAATTGTGGTCCAAAACATCTGGAGTGCCAAAGGTTTACCACCACTGCTCTTGGCTGTGTTGATCACAACAAGGGAGGTGAATGTGATGTAAGATAGACAGATATCCTAGTTCAAAATAAAAACTGCATTCTAACATACTTATACTTTTGATTAGCTTACCATGCAGCTGTTGAATTAAAATTTCAAACATTAGCCCATCACAGATACAATTAAAATGGAAATCCTATACCCATTTTCCTTGGAGCAAGCACAATCAAACTCACTTACTATTAGAGTTTATATGAATAGGATAGCACTGTCTCTGCTAACCATAAATGTATGGGTATATTTCAAGCAAATGAAAACTGCAAGAACATCCCAACTGCGTTTACCATATGGAAGCCAGGAGCTGATCCGCAGCAGATACTAGTATCCTACTGTATACACCAGGGAAATTCCTGGTGTAATGAAAACTCAAACTAAGAAAACCAACCTTTTATTAAGGACAAAACTCATTTCAGTGCAAGATTTCAGAACAGATATCTGCTTATTTCTATAAGAAAAACACTTTAAAGTAAAAAAAAAAAATGAAAATAATTGGTATACCGGCCCTATTAACACCAACAGGGTCTTGTTTAGTTACTGGAAGCCCAGATGTTACATTTTCAGTCATTCAGTTTTTAGACTGATAAACAGTTTTGCCTTAGAAGTGACAAAATATATTGCACCAAATCCAACTTTAGACTTTTCTGGAGCAGACCCACTGAAATAATTAGGACTGTTTTGTGAAGAAGTTCTGTTCATCCCAACAGAACTGTTCCAGTTACGTCTAACATTAGGTTTAGCTTACAATTTTCCCTCTAAAAGGGAATAAATATTCAGGGAAAGGTTGAATATGTTGTCAGTGAACAAACTGCATTTCAATAAATATCTCAAAAAGCAGTACAGTACATCAGTCACATATCTCGGTCATCATCTTTGGTCAGCATGTTTATACAGATCAGTATTTTGAGATACTGCAGTCCCAGATTACAATGCTAAAACATAGTTGTAATAAAATTGCAACAATTATGCTCCAACACAAGAAATGGAAATACTGATATAAGTGCAAAAATAATAATTCCTTGTAAGGAAAATTCCTGTAGGAAGAGATGCTAAATGTAAATGTGTTGAGGGAGTCAAAACATCATCCCACATTAAATGAACACAATGGGGACCTTTTTTTCACAGGAAAATTAGTTAATAGACCAACAAATACTTTCCCGTGAGCAAAGGTCAACACATACGGAACAGCTGCAAACTCCATGAATTGCAAGACAGAAATTGTTCGAAATTATGATCATGATAAATGGCAGATACCAGTGGTTGAACCATATGGATATTGAGCTGACCGTTGAGTAGGCAATAACCAGTTCAAAGACAGGCAACAAGAACTGCATATATTTACACCCTTCAGTTTTCATGATAGATTTTGTAAAGCCTATGGGTTTACAAAAAAAAAAACAACAACAACAAATACAGCAATTTATTTTGCTCAGTCAGCATAGTATTTGCAATCTCATGCTTGTTATCCAGATGAAAAGTGACAATCAGATAAAAGAAAGATCTAGTTTGTTACTCTCTTGTTGAAAGAGGAGAAACTAGATTAACAAAAAAGCCAGGATTTGGTGCACAAGATGACAACTGCAGTTTCAGTGCAACATCATTTCTACGCAAAAAGAGTTAATGCTAGTCATCGATACATGTCCATGATATTAAGATGTGACGTGTAACTTCTGCGTAAACTGGGGTTATAGATGGAAATGGAAATGCATTGAAAGATGTGGTGGAGAAAAAAATCCTGGTAACAAACCATCTTTCATAATTCTTTAGTCTGTAAGACTAAATGAATGGACTGCTTCCTCAAAATGGAGGAAAGATTCAACCACAGTTGATCCAGCTGAAATTAGAAAATGATAATCTAATCTATGTTAGCCACATCATCTGTTCAAAAAATAACAAATACCCAAAGAATATCAGACCTGATGGTGGATTTGCGATCATTTCGCTCTCCTTTTCTTCTGGAAGTAAAATTGTAATGTGATTTTCACAATGCAACTCATGGAAAGAGCTAGACAAACACAACATAACGGCATCCTGGTGCAAACAGGTTTTATTACTTTAAATAATAAATATGCCTGCTGGATAGATTAAGTAATTGGTTAAAACAGTTTTCCATTTGTTAGGAAAACTGACCTTTCTTTCACCTTGTTCTTGCTAATATATTTCTAGTCTTTCAACATACAGAAAATACTAGTGTAGCTCTATTGATTGGCAAAGTTATCATCACACTGATTGTAGATTAGGCAGAGGCAGTTCAGGGAATTGGCCAAAGTCCACATACCTGTAGTTGCAAAATTACAATTTTATCCCTTTGTTCAGTGATACAAAATATTTCAACTATGGATGGGAATATCGTCTACCTGATCACAACAATGTGGATGTCCAAAAGCCCTAGTTGCAAAGGGATTCACTAGTCCCAATTGGTTAGTTTAATTTTTGGGTTTGAAATGAGAGCAGAAAGATGTACAGCTATGAAAGATTACCGTTGTCTGATGTATAGTGCTGCTTCTCAATAACCACCTGTTGCACTGCAGCAAAATTTTTGACTTTTGAGAAAAGCTCTCTGACAATGAATTGAGCAGCTATTTTGTTGGACTGAAATAAGACTTTATGAAATCTTGACCTTTTGAGTACATGTTTTTGACTAAGTAATGGTGTTTAAGGAATTCTGGGCTAAATCTACTCATTCATCCCAACCCTCAAACTTGAATATTTCTTAATTGTAGTGGACCGCATCTTGTCCCTCGTTATTGGAAGCCGCTTCAGGTCTTTTTTCAAGGAGAAAGGCAGGGTAAAAATACTCTAAATAAATAAATAAATAAATAAATAAATAAATAGTCCAACTACATTTGGTGGCCCATTGGTTTCTCACAGTGGCTTTAACCTAATTCCTCTTGCAAACATTATAAGGAAGTTTGCCTGCAGAAAGTGCAGTAAAATGCAGTGCCTAAATGACACCTGGGTGTTACACCTGAAAAGGTGGGATATCCATGAGACAGGCAAATAAACAAAATGGATAGAATCAATAGGAGACCCTTCCATTTCCACAGAAAGCAGTCGTCCATCAATACATTTGAGAAGACTGTGTGTGTGTTGTGTTGTTACAGTCATTACCGACTCTTCATGACTCCATGTCCATGGAGTTTTCTTGGCAGGAATACTTAAGTGGTTTGCCAGTTCCTATTTCAGGCACCTACTGCACCTGGTACTCCCTGGTGGTCTCCCATTCAAGTACTAACCAGGGCTCACCCTGCTTAGCTTCCTAAATCAGGTGAGATCGGATATGCTTAGGCCATCTAGGCAGCTTTGAGAAGACTATTTAGCCAATATGTTATAAAAGAAGGAAGAGTAGTGGCTTGGTATTTATCCATGGTGGGTGGGATCAGGTGGTTGGGCTTCCACCAGTCCTAGTGAAATTTTATATATGCCCTTGCCCCAGCTCAGTCATAGCTGCTCGTAAGCTTTAAAGATAATCCACATGCTCTGAAAAAGACAGCTGAGATTTTATACAGAGATTATGTGGAGACATCAGTCAAAGATGAAACATACAGAAGTTTTAATAGATGACAGCATGGAACCTAGAGAGAGGAGGTTAAAATGAAACACCCAGACAATCTGTGGGAGGATTTCCTGCATGGAACCTGAAGGGGGAAACAACCACATTAATTTCATGATATTGTGTCAGGAAATGAACAAATTGTAATAATTATATTGTCTCCACAAAAGGGCAAGGAATAAAAGGACAATGCGGAATGAAATACATGTGGTCATGATGCTACAGAAAACAGACATAGGACAATAGGCATGGAGCCAGAAAACAACGACAAGGTGAATGTGGTAAGACAGCTAAGATTTTAAGAAGAAAATACACTTAATTCAATTGAGCTGACTTCCAAGTAGACCTTTCCTGGATAGCATTGCAAGTTTCCTAACATTCTATATTTTCCCTTATTCAAAACCAGAATTTGGTGGTGTGGCCTTGTTGCTAGATGGTTCGGTATGTAACTCTAATAAATAAATCTAATAAATAAATACTTTACTTTTTGGAATGTAACTCCCCAAATTCCGCAGCCTGCTACTCCAAAATGAAAGAAGTTCTGTTTTAAATATGATGTGCAAGTACACACCATTAATCTCACTGAAGATCCTATCCTTCCCTTTCTTTTGAAACAGTTTGCTGGGCAAACACCTTCAAAGTTGTCCATTAACTGTGGGATGTTTGCATTGCATTACGAAGGGCACTTGTAGACAGAGTGAAGAACAACTGTAGGCGATCTAAGGGCTATTTCCCACTACTCCTGTCATTTATTCATTTCTGCAAAACTTGAAGTAAGAGAAGATTGCTTCTGGCTTTCTGCAAATGGGTTTTGTTTGTTTGCTTGGCTGAAATAAGGTGGTTTGAACTCCTGGTGGTTTCTGGAAGCATTATTCCCTCCATTCAGTTGTCCAGAGTAGGTTGCATGTTGTCATGTGCTTTCACTCTTGTCCTAGGCAGACAGTTTCCACAGCTTCCATGCTGAGCGTCCCATAAAGGTGGGACTTTATACTAAAATGGCTCTTGAGCCTCTTCCAACTCTACAGTTCTGTCATTCAGTCTAATGCCATTGTGTAACCAGTCCATCTTTCCTCCCTCTGTACTAAGAATAAAGGTGGAAGAAAAAGTGGAAAAACTTGGATTGGGATCAGTGGGAATGCAATGTTGCCTTACCATCCTATAAAATTAAATTCCATGGATTAGGCAAGGCAATTTCACAATGAAAAGACCCATCTGGGAAAGTCATAATAAATAATCATAAGAAACTTCTGATTCTGGCCAAAGTAGTTAGTGATTAAATTTGTATAGGACACAAAAAATTTAAATTTTAGTGATGGCATCTTCCAAATTACCCAGTTAGCATGGCCTGAAAAGCTAACTTGTCAAAACCCTGTGCTTGAAGTAGATTCTCAAAATGTGAGAATTAGACTCTTGATCAGAGAAGGCACTCCTTGCTAACCGAAACCTAGTACTGAAAATGAAGATGAATAAACAAAAGGTACAACTGAAATTGTAAGTTCAAGATGCTGTACAGCAGCCTGGCAGGACGCGATTTGCTCTAGCTGAAGTGCCAAGATGCCTTTCAAGGGTCTTGAAATAATCCAGTCACAGAGTTACCAAAGCACAAAGGACAAAGCATAAATCCGCCCTCAAAGCTTGTCAAGAAGAAGCAAACATAAGATAACAGAAGAAAAGATGACACGACACGACATGATATGACATGACATATATATGACATGATATATATCAGGGAGAGATCCAGCAATAGTATGCTATATGCAGCTTGTCCCACGGATATGAAGAAGAAGAAGAAGAAGAAGAAGAAGAAGAAGAAGAAGAAGAAGAAGAAGAAACAAATCACACAGAAAAAGAAAATATGACTTGGGAAAGAAGGAGGAGGGGAAAAATCAATAATCTACTTTTGCTTTCTCCTGGCTTTAGTCCATTTCTACCTGTTGGAGAATAAGCAAACTCACCTTTTCCAGGTGCAGTTCCATCTTCCTGAGGTTTACTTTGTTCTGTGTAAGAAGCAGAAGCACATTTGTCAGAAAAAAACAGCCTCATCATAAATGTTTGTATTGGTGTGTTCACTAGAGGTGGACACGAAATGAACAATTTTTCGTTTCCGTTTCCGTTTTTTCATTTTGTTACGTAACGAAATGACAAACGAATTTTGTCTCTAAAATGAAACGAAACGAACAGAAACACCGGAAATTTTGTTGTGCGTTTTGTTTCCGTTACTGCAATATGAGTGAATTGCTTAAAATCCTTTAAAATCACAAAAAATTGAAATAAATGGTAACGAAATGGTATCGAAACGAACAAAAACATAAACGAATTTTTTCAAAAATTTGCGAAAAACGGAAACGAACCAAAACGGACCCTACAACCGACAAACGACAAACGAAATGCCATTTTTTTTTATTTGTGCCCATCTCTAGTGTTCACCTAGAAAGCTGGCATAACATGAGCATTTATTAAACATTATGCAAGCATCACAGTTGGCATTATCCATTCCACAGAATTAATTGCATGGGCTGCAAGAATCAGGGGATTAATTTAAAATAGAGCATGCATAATAAACTTATATTAATTAAAACAACCCCTTGGATTCTTTTAGCATGCCCACATTTTTGGAGGGGCAGGATGGTGGACCATATACTTTGTCCAAGGTAGTTTTATCTACACTCCTTGGATTTGAAGAAGGGTCTCTTGCACTAGCTATACTCAGACCGATGAAGCTGTTTGGATGAACAGCGAAACGTTTCTATCTCTCAAAAAAGAAGTCCAGTAGCCATGACTCAACTCCCAGATAAACGCACCTGGATGACTGAGAATCTTCACAGATGAATCAAAAGGATTCATTCTTATGAGATGGAAAAGGTGTCTGCATGATAGTCTAGGAAGCAGTAGCCAGTTAAAGTGGATAAAACTTAACTACGTGGGCCACCATGTAGGTTAATTACAGTTCTAGGGATGGGCATTTCCTCCACTCTTTGATGAGCTGCAGGGGTAGGTTGGTTCCCTTCTCTCTGGAGACCAAACAACCTGATTGCTAGAGTAAACCATCCCATCCAAAGAGTGCCACTACTTGTTGGAGTGTCTTACTCCAACGTCATCTTCCCAACCCATCAAGTCATCATAGAGGAAGCTCCTCCAGGTAGCCACCCCAAGGGAAGCCCATAAATTTTATGAAAGGCGGGGCCTTTTCTGTGGTTGTTCAATCCTTGTGGAATCAACTCCTAGAGGAGCTTTGCCTTGTCCCCTCACTGGCAAATATTTGAAAGGATGTCATATTGAAGAGGGGACTGGTTTGTTTTCCATGGCTTCAGAGACTAGGACTCGGGGCAATGGTTTCAAACTACAGGAAAAGAGATTCCATTTGAACATTAGGAAGAACTTCATGACAGTTAAAGCTGTTCGGCAGTGGAATATGCTGCCACAAAAGGTGGTGGGGTCTCCTTCTTTGGAGGTTTTTAAGCAGAGGCTGGATGGCCATCTGTCGGAAATATTGTGATGGGGTTCCTGCATGGCAGGGGGTTGCACTGGATGGCCCTTGAGGTCTCTTCCAACTCTATGATTGTATGATTCTATGGTAGTATTTAACAAGCAACTAATGGCATGGCACTTCAGGGAGACCTTTCATTTTTTGAGCCCCTGGCAGGGGCTTCTACTTTTTGGGTGCAGGTAAATTCACTCCAGTTTGGTCCATTTCCAACATGTGCAATTTTGGGGGACAGAGTAAAACTAAGTCTTGCAGCTATTAAAGATGCCAAGACTCCTTCCTCAGTTAATTTCCAGAATCATGAATTGATTTAATAAAGTGTCAATTCAGGTTATCAGCAAATTGAACACTTCCCTTCTTCCTCTGCAGAGGGATCATGGAAGTGAGATTAATTTTTTTAAAAATTGTGCATGGCAAAACATTGCTGAAGCTCTGAATCACTTAGATTAAGCTTTTTAGAAAGATTTATTTGCCTTTGTGAGAAGTGCCAATGGAAACCACAGTTGCAGGCAATTTCTCTGTTGACACTATTCACAAGACAAAGAATAACATTTTTAAATTTAGATTAAACTTTTTCAAAAGATTTATTTGCCTTTGTGACAAATGCCAATGGAAACCACAGTTATTGACACTATTCACAAGACAAAGAATAACATTTTTAAACTTAATCTAAGTGATTCAGGACATCAGCAATAGTCTACCACAGGCAAAAATCCCAATTTCACTTCCCATTCCCCTCTGCATAGGAGCAGAGGAAATATTAATTTTCCCATTAACCTGAAGTGGCTCGTTAGTGAAGCCATTTTACCATACCAGAAAATGGCAGTGGAGGGAGATGGACTCAATAGGGTCACCTGAGGCCAATATGTAATTTGGACATGAGGATCACACCAAATGGCATATCACTCCTCCCACTAATCTTAAGCAACCTTATTTAGACCACATCAGCCTACTCCAAAAAGGCCAGTGTATTCACACCCTTGATCCTGACTTGAGTTTGTCATGTAATTTCATTAATTTATCTGAGAGGATAAAATTAAGGTGGTGGGTGTCTAATAGGCACTCTGCCTTGAATGCTTTGGAGAAATGGCAGTGCATAGGTATGTGGAAAAACAATCAGTTTTCCACATCACTTAGAGCTTGCGTCTGATAAATACAGGAAAAAATACAGGAAGATTTGTTTGACGTCTTCCCTCCCAATCTTTAAGAAACATCTAAAGATGTGGCTATTTAAAAAGGCCTTCCCTGGGTATTAATATATGCTATTAAGGATTCTCTGTTTATGCACTTTATTTTTTGTTGTTTGTTTTTAGGCCATCTTGCTCCTATTTGATGCTCTGATATATATTGTTTTATTACATTTTTTATTATTGGATTGTTTATTTATTGTGTATCTAGATTGATATTTGTTCAACCTTGTAAACTGCCCAGAGTAACCGTGCAGCTAGATGGAGCGGTATATTTAACAAATAAATAAATAATTAAATAAATAACAGTAAATAATGTCTGGCATGAGAAAGGAAGAGAAGGGAAATCTTTAAAAAAATATGTTATTTTATCAGATTGCAGCTTTTGAGGAATAAGTAAAGTCACCTTTTCCTGGTGCAGTTCCATCTTCTTGAGGTTTAGTTTGTTCTGTGTAAGAAAAAGAAGCAGGTTTTTTAGGATAAAGCACCCTGACTATAAATAGAGTTACTTGTAATGCTGGAATGGCAATAGCATTTTAGATATTGCAAAAGAACTGTGATTTGGTGTGCTTCACAGCATTATAAGCCAAAGGATCAAGAGTCAGAATACAGTATTGTTTTTTTAATTCTGATGTTGATTTTGATTTTAATTATGGTCTATTATTTTTGTTTTAGGTTTGATATTGTGTTTTATTATTTACCCTAAAATTCTGAAAACTGCCCAGAGTGGTTTTTATGCCAGATGATACAGTATACAAGTCAAACAAACAAACAAACAAACAAACAAACAAACAAACAAACAAACAAACAAACAAACAAACAAACAGTTCCTTTAATATGGAATAGTTAATGAAACTACAGTGTGATGAGGCAGCCAAGAGCACCAACCAACCTAAAAACAAACAAACAAACAACAAAAACAACAATACTCTACCAATACTCTATCAACTACGGTACCACAATACTCAGCTGAAGCAACAGCAGGCATGAATCAACAGCAGCCTGTTACCCTTCCCCACAAACTAGATCAGCCACATACTGCTCTTAGCATGGCGTCAGAGTCAGACCTGCACCAGTTGTGGACACTGGCTGGCCTGCTCTTTCTCCCCTCCTCAAGCAGTCAGCCATTTTACAGCTGAGCAGAGAGACTCTCCATCCCACCCCCACAGTAGAGTGGTCAGCTATATTGAGGGGCAGGGAAGAGCTGGCTGGCTAGCATCCACAATTGGCACAGGTCCAATGACATTGGAGCCTTACACCATGGTAAGACCAGTAAGCGGCCAGTCTGGTTTGGGTTGGGGGTGGAGAGAGTACTGGGCTGTTGCAGCACCTGTGGTGTAACAATTCATATTTGTATCCTCCAGATATGAATACAAACTGCCCACCTCTAATAGTAATGCCTAAATCAAGGAAACATAAATTAACAATAGCAGGTGAGGAACTTTACTCCCATCAAAGGCTCTCCAGGCCTACTCCTTCTAGGCCTTTCACAAGTTGTGTGTGTGTGTGTGTGTGTGTGTGTGTGTGTTGCATAGTTATAGTTGTGACTGACACTTCATGACTCCATGTCCATGGAGTTTTCTTGGCAGGAATACTGGAGTGGTTTGCCAGTCCCCACTCCAGGCGCCTACAGCATGTGGCATTCCCTGATGGTCTCCCATCCAAGTACTAACCAGGCCCGACCCTGCTTAGCTTCCGAAATCAGGTGAGA
>JAHTLZ010003526.1:17592738-17612427 GCA_023846285.1 Phrynocephalus versicolor | reverse complement strand
GATAGATAGATAGATAGATAGATAGATAGATAGATAGATAGATAGATGCTGAGTAAAGACAGGCAACCTTGAGCAGAAGAGAAGGAACATGGATGCCCCAGAAAACACTGAGAAATCAGCTACATCAGGCTCCCCTCAGTGCCATAGTGGAATTTCCTCTCAAATAAGTGCATCTAAAATCAGACTTGAAACTTAAATTTTATCAATCACCAATCACAAAGCAAAGCATTGAGCACAAATATTGCTCATGTGGCTATGACAAACAGGACTCTTTGGCCACTTGAGAGCACACCTCTTCTAAAAACTAGCTGAGTGTACACTGAGCCAATCAGAGAAATTTCCCTGATGTACAGCAGGATATTAAAAAATAATAGGAACACACAATTGTCAAAGACAAAACAAAACATGATTGCCATAGACAGCCATATGGTAAGACTGATTAAGGTGACTGATACACTGTTACACTTTCCATTTTGTTTGAACATAGGGACATGCCTTAAACCAGGTGAGATAAATTCAGCTATATAGCCAAGTGCTTTATCATAAATCAACCACTTTGAAACACTCCAAAAAGCCAAGTTGGAAAACAAAACAGAAACAAGATGCTTTTAGAGATCTAGGTGGGATTTCTAGTCACTGGAAACAGTATGCTCCATTCAATTCAATGTCTATTTTAGGATCACCAGATCTACAATCCAAGGGTCAGAATGTATTTTGGAGATCTTTTAGTACGAGCCCTTGTTCGGTGCAGGTTTCATGGTGTCCTTCTGTACTGGTGTTTTAGAAGTTTTAACAATGACATTGAATGCAAATCTCCATTTCTGCTTTTATGCAATTCTTAGAAGGGACCGAGATCTACTATGCTCAGGTTTTGGATCTCTTGACTCCAAAGTGGTCTTTCTCATCCGCCAGATGACATTGGAATGTCATTCCTCCAACCCCCAAGTAGCAGTTCTATGGACAGGAGATTGGGAAAAGCTGCTCCTAGGAATTCATGTACAGTAAAACCTTTTCACACTAACTAAAGTATCCACCCAGAACTCTGGTGGCCAAACATTTCACCATAACTGTGGAGGCTTTAGTCTGCCATCTAGAATTATTTTGGATTCTTTAGAAGAGATGGAATGTACACGTATGGCTAAAGCAAGGCATGAGTAAATAACAATGTAATCACAAGTACCTGGCGTATAGATACAACAATCTCTTCCTATATTTACAATCTCAGAAGTCATGAAAAAAGCTATATTCTCTATATCTCTGAACTTATAACAGTGCCTACCTGGATCACCTTCTCCAACCACTTTGAACACAGTCAAAAGGGAGAGATGTAGTACTAATGGGAGATTTTAACTATCCTGATATATGCTGGCAGTCCAACTCAGCTAAGAATGCAAGGTCTAACAAATTCCTTACAGCCCTTGCAGACAATTTCATGGTCCAGAAGGTAGAGGAGGCAACAAGAGGCAAAACCATTTTAGATCTGGTCTTAACCAATAAGGAGAACCTTATAAATGGGGTCGAAGTGGAGGGATCATTAGGTAAAAGTGACCATGCCCTCTTGGAATTTGTTATACAGTTGGAAGGTGAAGCTAAGCATAGTCAGACAAGAATCCTGGATTTTAAGAAAGCCAGTTTTTGTAAACTTAGGGAATTATTGGCTGTGATTCCATGGACCGACACACTGAAAGAGAAGGGAGTCCAAGATGGATGGGAGTTCCTTAAAAGCGAGATATTAAAGGCACAATTTAAAACTGTCCCAACAAGAAGAAAAAATGGGAGAGGTCTAAAGAAACCGCAATGGTTTACTAAAGAACTTTCAGCTCAGCTAACTATAAAGAAAAACAAGTACAAGGAATGGAAAAATGGGAAATGCACCAAAGAGGAATATAAGCATACAGCTAATATATGCAGGGGGGTGGTAAAAAAAGCTAAAGCGCAAAACGAACTTAGACTTGCCAGAGACATTAAAGATAATAAAAAGGGTTTCTTCAGTTATGTCCGCAGCAAAAGGAAAAATAAGGAAATGATAGGCTCTCTGCGTGGCGATAATAACCAGTTACTAACAGGAGACAAGGAAAAGGCAGAACTACTCGACACCTTCTTTGCCTCTGTTTTCTCCAAAAAGGAAGAAAGAGATCCACTGGGACAAAGACTAGATGAGGTAGGATGGGATTTGCAACATAGAATAGGTAGAGAGGTGGACAGGAACACCTGGAAACATTAAATGAATTTAAGTCTCCTGGGCCAGATGAATTACACCCAAGGATATTAAAAGAACTGGCGGAAGTAATTTCAGAACCATTGGCAATAATTAAATTTGCAGATGATACCAAATTGGGAGGGGTTGCTAATTCCTTAGAGGATAGGATGAAAATTCAAAAAGACCTTGACAGATTAGAGTGCTGGGCCAAAGCCAACGGAATGGATTTCAACAGAGGGAAATGTAGGGTGCTACATCTAGGTAAAAAAAATGAATTGCACAGATATAGGATGGGGGATACATGGCTGGAGAATAGTACCTGTGATAGGGATTTGGGAGTCTTAGTGGACCACAAGTTGAACATGAGTCAGCAGTGTGATGCGGCAGCCAGGAAAGCCAATACAATTCTTGGTTGCATAAACAGAACCATAGTGTCTAGATTAAGGGAAGTGATAGTACCACTCTATTCTGCTCTGATCAGACCCCACCTGGAGTACTGTGTCCAGTTCTGTGCGCCTCAATTTAAAAAGGATGTTGACAACCTCGAGCGGGTGCAGAGGAGGGCGACCAGGATGGTTGAGGGTCTGGAGGAAATGTCTTATGAGGAACGGCTTAGGGAACTGCGAATGTTTAGCCTTTCAAAAAGAAGGCTGAGGGGGGATATGATAGCTATGTTTAAATATTTGAAAGGATGTCATATTGAAGAGGGAGCAGGTTTGTTTTCCATGGCTTCAGAGACTAGGACTCGGGGCAATGGTTTCAAACTACAGTAAAAGAGATTCCATTTGAACATTAGGAAGAACTTCATGACAGTTAGAGCTGTTCGCCAGTGGAATGTGCTGCCACAAAGGGTGGTGGAGTCTCCTTCCTTGGAGGTTTTTAAGCAGAGGCTGGATGGCCATATGTCGGAAATATTGTGATGGGGTTCCTGCATGGCAGGGGGTTGGACTAGATGGCCCTTGAGGTCTCTTCCAACTCTATGATTCTATGATTCTATGATTCTATGATTTATTGGAGCCAAAGACAAGCCCAGCCACTTTGTATATTTTTACTGTTCTTTCCACAATATAGAAATCCCATGATTTTTCAGAGAACTCTTCATTAATTTCCTGCCATATTCACAACCGTCTCTCTCTCTCTCTCTCTCCTATTGTTCCTCCTCCCGGTTTCCAGAACAAACTCAACATTTGCCAGGATAAACATCTCAAAAGACTACACAGGGCTGACTCTTTACTAGCCAATGGCTGGTCAGTCAATTCCTGAAGCTATTTAATCAACAGTCAACAATCAGACACCAAATTAATCACATTTAACAGTTAATTTAACAGTGAAACAGAATCTGGTCTTCGAGGAAGAAAAAAATAGTCTACACATACCAAATGTGTGTTTACACAGACTAAAACAAGGAAGTGATCTTTCAAAACGCTCTGTTTGTTAGAATTACTAAAGAAAAACACAATTTACCAATGGACAAACTTCCATTCACTAAACCTGTCCCAAGAATGATATACCTAAGCTGAGTATTCTCTGAGATCATTGCAATGTTTTTGCTGCTGTGTACTACTAATTCATTGTCAGTTTTATGGTGATTCTAATAGGGTTCTCAAATATAGCAGAGGTTCCGAAACATTGTCCATCTACGTATTAGAGAGGTGTTCTTAAAACACGCCTTTCATCTGCCAAGGAGAGTGTACCCCTCTTCCATCTAAACTCTATTTTCAACTGGATGTTAATTAAATCAGCTTAGTAGTGCATCAGAAGGTTCATCAGAAAAAGAGGAATGTAGTATAATGGATTTTGTGTGCATGGATGTTTTAAATTAAGATTCCTTTTCTATGCTGTCTTGCGAATTTTGAGATGTGAAGTCCCCCCCCCCAAAAAAACCCAAATTGCATGCCTCTTAATACTATGTTAAACACCCACCCATACATACAATTTAATTCTTTTAATGTTGTACTCTGAAATATTTTATATTCATTAAACATAAACTGTCCAGAGAACTTGTTTAAAAATATCTTTATGTTGGCTTCTTCGTCATAAGAACATAAGAACATAAGAAGAGCCATGCTGGATCAGGCCAAAGGCCCATCTAGTCCAAATTCCTGTATCTCACAGTAACCCCACCAAATGCATCTGGGAGGGCACAAGACTAGATATCTGTTTCCTGATACCACTCCCTTGCATCTGACCCTTGAAGTACCTTGGTTTTTAGACTGGAGATTATACAACTCCACCATGGTTTGTAACCTGTGATGGACTTTTTTCCTCCAGGAATCTGTCCAATCCCATTTTGAAGGCATCCAGGCCAGATGCCATCAACACATCCTTTGGCAGGGAGTTCCACAGACTAAAAACACGCTGGGTAAAAAAAAAATATCTTCTTTTGTCTGTTCTCACTCTCCCAACCCTCAGTTTGAGTGGATGTATGGGTCAAAACCCCATACATCATTAAATAAATAACTGACAGAAGCAGAAGTGTGAGCTCCTCCTGAGTTAGAAATGTCTTAGCTCCACCTCCACGCCCTCATCTTCTCACTCTCTGTTTTGTTTTCTCCTACCTTTCACCCACAACTCCCCTGCTCCCACATATACACACATTTTTAATTTAATCCCTTTAGCTCCCACCTCATGCTGGTTCACTTTCCCCCTCAGCTTGCTCTCCTAAAAGGCAACAGAAACTCATTTTCTCCTCAGCTATATTTCAGCATCCAGCAGAAGGATTACTCTTAAGCCTGCAAGCAGAGAGACCCAGAGCTGTCAGAGAGATGGACACAAATGAGAAAAATGCTGGTTTGTTTTGATTCATCAAAGTTGAAAAATCATAAACAATGAATTTATGATTTTTTTCTGATAAATAAAAAAAATTTGGTGTTTGTTTGTTTACTTCAAACCCTATAAAATGGCTCCCAGAGCACCTAGAGATATCAGAATTGCAGGGAAAAATCCCTGAACACTCTTCTACAATCCTTGCAGGTTTGAAGTGTGGGTTTTGGATGTCTGAGTTGTGCACCCACAGGAAAGTGCCTCCAGGCACCTAGAAACACTGGGATTTCAGATAAGCCCCCTTTAATTTTCCTCTACATTTCTGGCTACATATCTGAGTTATATACCCACAAATTACACCCCCCACCCAGTGCCCTTTAGGAACTGACTTGGGAAGATTCGGCAGGGTTGTAGAAATTAGTCAGAGGACACTTCCTTGCAATTTCAGTGCCTTTCCTTGGGGGGGGGGGTTATGGATTAAAAAATCGTTAATTCATATTGGTCAGAGGGCATAGATCCATATGTATATGAATGAATGAATGAATTGAGCAATTTGTTTTTTAATTCATGTCCATCTCTAGTCACTAGCCATTTGTGGTGGCTGGGGCAAGCAGCACTATCTCTCACCCACTCTCACTTTGAGGCAGAGGCACAAACTCATTATTGAGAGGAAGAAAGGGGAAAATATGGTACCCTCACTCAAGAGAAAAAGAAAAATGTGCTTTAAAAAATAGGAAAGTGAAGACGCTAGGAGTTTGCCCAAGATGAAACAGTTTGACAGTTACATGTGTGTGAGAGATGGAAGTATGTCCCTATGCACATGGAAAGCTTCGATTTTCCATCTATGGTAAGGTATGTTTAGTTGGTGGTACAAAAGGCAGCTTAGAAAACCCGTCTGAGGTGGCAGTCCAAATCCCGTTAGTGATTTGTGTATGAGTTATTCCAATACAGTGGAACCTTGACTTACATCATTAATCCATTCCGGAGGTCTAGACATAAGTCAGACATGCTTAAGTCAAACGAACTTTTCCCATAGAAAGTAATGGGAAAGTGGATTAATCTGTTCCAGATGATGAAAAAGACCCCCAAAAACAGCAATTTAACAAAAATTTGACTGGGATAGGAGATTCCTTCCGGGGATGTAAATGAAATGTCTCTTCAAAGAGAGGAGGAGGCAGTGGAATTATAGTCCACAAGTTATACGCCTCCACTTTTTAATGTTCATAGCAACAATGTCTAACATTTAAGTTTTACTGATTTTTAACCTGACATTCCACGTTCTGAAGAACTCTATGCTTACCATTAGATTCCCACAACAGTACAGCTCCCCAACTAAAATGCTTCCATTATGGACCAGACTTCTGCAGCCAGATTTTTTACAAGACTGAGACGACTGTCTAACCAGCGAGGGCAGCCCCGAGCTCCTGGCCCTTCTTCTCCTCTGGCGGCAGCAGCGGCTTCGGCAAGGCCGAGGACCAGCTCCAGGTGCTCGGAGCTGGCCTCGCCGAAGCCGCCACTGCCAGGGGAGAGGAAGAAGGCAGGAGCAGTTTGGAGGTGGCAGCTGTGATGCTGGGTCGTGGCTGCCGCCTGATTCCGGGGCCTTGTGCTGGGGCTCCGAGCTGTAAGTCAGAGCCAGTGGCACAAGTCAAACAGGCCCCTTCTTGCTGCAAGTCAAATATGCTGCAAGTCAAGCAGCATGTAAGTCAAGGTTCCACTGTAGTGTAACTCACTGCGGTAAATTGCTGCTAACTAATCAGGCACTGGTTGCATTATACTGTGTCTCCTTGACAAGTTCCCTTCCACCTCTGCAATTGGTGATGATGATGTTAGCATATCTGTTATGCAACAGGGACTCAGACATCATGATGCAACCAACACAGCTTATTTTATATGTGCATAAATCACCCACAGGATTCTGGTCATGGGAAGTTCCTTTTCGGCCCTGTAAGCTAAGGTATTCTGACTGTAGTCCAAAAAAAAAGCAACTTTCTCCATTTAAAGGATGTTTTTGCATGCACAACGGCACTATTATTCATGCAAAGATTTCCGCAGGGCATTAGTCTGATGCCTTAAAAAATAAGAATGATTCCTATGGCAGGCCTGCCCAACAGGTAGACCATGGGCTACCGGTAGCCCGCAAAGGGTTCAAAGGGAGCCCACCGGCCACCAATAAAAAATGAGGGGATAAGTTCTCCACCCCTCCCTCTCCCATCCCAAGGACCACCACTGCTCCAGCAAAGTTCTGGGTCTGCCAGCCCACCGTCTCAGCCGAGCAGGGCAGTTCAAGGGCCATGGCGTGGTCCCCTGTTGCCCCCACTGGCCAGATGATCGAGCGGGTGCAAGGGAAGTGTGTGCATGGTCAGCTTTCCCATAGGAAGGCACTGAAAATCAATCCATTCCAGAGGGACCGGATTTCAATGCATTCCTATGGAAAACTGCTGCTGTACTTACATTTTTTTTTAACTTACAAGCATGTGCTTGGAATCGATAAAATTCATAAGTAGAGGTATTATGTAGTAGCCCTCAGGCACTTTGGGCCAGAAAAAGTAGACCTCGGCCTGTTCAAAGTTGGACAGCCCTGTCCTATGGCATCTGGATGACTGACACTTTTACACTCTTGTCCTTCCTTAGAAGGAAAATGCTTTTTGAAAAATCAGTTCTGATTCTGGTGACTGTCCAGCTGCCAAAGAACGCTTGTGGTGGATTGGTGCTCTACTCCTAGTTTTCACCAGTTATAATCACTTTCAATAAAATTGTGATTTGTTGTTATGAGCTGTTGTATTTTTTTTATTTTATTTTCACCTGTGTTTAAAGTGCTTTGAGTCCCAGTTAGAGGAGAATAAGTAGCAAGTTAATAAATAGAGAGGTAAAAAATGTAAACAAATAGCACACTGAGTGAGGTACATTGCTGCACAGCTAAAGACAGAAAGTTTCCTCCATGAATCACAGAAGAGCCAGCCTGTGTGGCTTTGGGCAAGCTGCACATTCCAAGGGCTCCCCAAGAAGAAGGGAATAGTAAACCACTTTTGTGTACTCTATAACTATAAAACTCTGGAAACAATTGCCATAAGTCAGAATTCAATTGGTGGTATATTGTTATTATAAATAAAACTAGATTTTTAAAAAAGTTTATATTTAAGTTCATGGCTGCAACTCTTTGTAAATCAGAGCTTGGGGAAAAATTACTGTTTCTGAACTGCACCTTCAAAATTTCACCCAACAGCACACACAAACATATGATGCAGTTCACGAGATTGTGGGTAGAAAAGAGGTCAGAGGAAAACTGTAACTGCAGAGGGCATTTATGTGTATTGGTATCTCCTCCTCCTAGAAGAGTATAAACTACGTAGTTCTATTGCTTTCAATCCTCTAAGTCAGGCATGCCCAAAGTCAGGCCCGGGGGCCAAATGAGGCCCATTTTCAAATTTTGAGTGGCCCGCAGCCTCTTCTCCCCACCAGCTCAGCCTGGCATGCATCCCCGCCAGCTGGCCAATTTCCATACCGGGTGGAGACATCAGCTTGCAGTTTTATGGTTTGCTTGCCCTCTCTGCCTCTGTCCATCCCCCCAGCCACCTGCCCAGCCTACCCACCCCCAGCTCCGTTGCTGCAGCTTCTTCCCCAAATCCTTGCATGTTATAGAGACTTGTCCAATGTCCTGCCCGGGGGCCAAATGTGGCTGAATTTTCAACTCAACAAATTTCGCCCTCCTTGCAAAAAGTTTGGACACCCCTGCCCTAACTAATATCATTTATATTCAAAGAGCTACTGGGTAGTAGTATGCAAAGTCTTTGTTAAAAGTTGTCCAGTTAACGCAATAAAATAATGTTGGGCAAAAGTGCTTGTAGGAATTTGAGAGGTGATTACAGAGTAACTGAACTTCTGGACAGCTTAGTGGTCTAGGTATCTGGCTACAGAGCAAGAGGGTTAGAGTTCAGTCCCCCAGTCTCCACGGGGTCCCTTTGAACTTTGCAATTCTAAGATTATTTATTTATTTATTTATTTATTTATTTATTTATTTGTTTATTGGATTTAATAAATCTGGCAGCGAGGTCACTCTGGGCGGTTTACAACAATTAATAAATTCAAATAATTCATACAATAAAAACATAAAACAGAGTAACATAATAAAATAGAAATAAAACTAAAATTAACATTAAAGTGGCATAAAATAATGTATTATTATTGGCAGGCTAATCAGTTAAAATCATGATTTAATGAGTGAACACTGAAATTGCAATATATTTGAGGGAATGCTTGCTTAAATAGCCAAGTTTTAAATAGTTTTTTAAAGGCAGACAAGTGGGGGGCAGGCAGATGTCTGGTGGAAGGTTATTCCACAGGCGAGTGGCAATGGCGGAGAAGGCCCTATTTCTAGTTTTTTTCCTTTTGGCCCTCTCGAGGTGTTAGTTGCCTCAAACACCTAGCCTGGGAAGATCAGGTATTATGGGCGGTTTTCAATGGGAGAAGGCGCTCTGACAAGTAGCGAGGTCCTAAACCCTTTAGGGCTTTGTAGGTCATAGTTAAAACCTTGAAGTCAATGCAGAACCGAACTGGAAGTCAGTGCAGGGCAGCCAGCGCTGGGGATATATGATCGTATTTTCTTGTCTTGCATACAGAATAAGACTATTCTGATATTATATATAGAATGTATAATCTTGAGCACATGAAATGCACCATTATAATACAGTGCATCTGCCTGTGTACATTAAAACCACAAATATATGTAGGGCTCTATCAAACACAACTGCCCGCTGCAGCCACCCATACTAGTGGAATGAGATTGGCAGGAGACATCATTTTCTTATTTTCTTATGCACTTGGGTTTACTTGCTTCAACAAAGTTGCAAATACTTCAAAACTTAAAACAACCCTCCAGTCAATCAACTGACGAAAATAATCATTGCTCGGGAACTGCATGCAGAATAGATTCTAACGAAAGACATCTTATATCTAGCCTAATCCCCTCTCAAATATAAACCAACATGGATATATATGTAAACCATTTGCATTACAAATACTTTAGGAGAAGGTCGGCTGTCGTTTGGAAGCAGGATTAGGCTCTCATGTTTGCGTGCGTATTTGGTGCCGCTATTTTCAGCAGGATACTTCATACGTTATTGTCCTCCGGCATGACAGGCCAATGCCAGCCAGCAAGCTGATCCTTTCAGCCTGTCAACACTAGTTGCTTTGAACTCAGCCCTGTATGGTGGTGGATCCCAGCTGGAGGTGCTAAAACCCTTATATCCTCCAGAAAGCCCCCCATGAGTTCTTCTTTCTAGTGAGAACCGTAAAACGAAATAGCTAGATATTTCAGCTGCTCTTTTTCCACGGTACAGAGACTTGATCAAATTTCACCAAAATCTAAATCACACCCAAATCCATCAAATCATGCCAAAAACATTTAGTGGGGGGAAATAAAATAAAACAAAGTCCATCGAGTTACTCTTAAACAGCTCTGTTGGCATGACATAAATTAAGAGTGGACAGAAGACAAAGCAGTATCTAATGATGGATCTCAGTTTTATTCACTGTGGTATCTGTGGACACCTGTGCTTAACACATCAAATTGGAACCAACTTATAACAACCCTAATAGAGCTTTTAAGGCAAATGAGATACTTAAGGAATGTTTTCACCAGTTCCACTCCCCCCCCCCAATGAGTTTCCATGGCTGAGCAGGTTTTCAAACCCTGTTTCGCTGTCCATTGAACCACGCTGGGAATCTGTTTTAACCATATCAAAAATATTGCTTTGAATCAGACTGTTTAATAAAGAAGGTCTCAGGGAAACATTAGCGTCATGGGGTTTTGTGTGTGAAAGGACTATAAACATAGAAAACTTTTTGCAGGACAAGAGAGCTCACCCACCCACCCAGTTTTTGGGATAAGGCAAATCTGGGTTCTTGGTGCTTTGTTGTTGTTGTTGTTGTTGTTGTTGTTGATGATGATGATGATTTGATTTGATTTATATACTGCCCATCTGGCAGAAAGCCACTCTGGGCAGTTTTAACTCCAAATAAATCCCTTTTCTATTTTACACACAGTTATAAATGGTGGATCTTGTGACTTTAGTAGAAGAACAAAGTCAAGCTTCAAATACAATCTCTTTGTCTCAGTCATCTATACTATAGATAGTATCTTGGAACAACCCTAATTAATATGCTCTGTTTTCTTAAGGATAAGGAGGTAATTAATGACAATGCCCTAAAACCTGACAAGCTGATTAATGCTTCTTGTAAGAAATACTTATAAGGCACAGTTTTTGCTCATCATTTGGCTAAAAATGACATTTTCTTCTTTCAAGAATTTTAATTTTAAAGTTGCCGAAATGGGGACAACAGAACAAAAGTGTATGTTCTTGTTTTTATCATCACCACAGCTGGGTTACCTTGAAGTCTGAACTTTGGTTGTAACTCAGAATGGCTATTGGAATTAGTATATTATTAGTCTATGTATCCATATTATTCCTTCATTCCTTCACTCCCCTCATTTTATTTTTTCTTTTCTCTCTCTTTTCTCTCTCTTTTTGGTTCAGTATCATTGAATCAACTTTTCAGTGGTTTTGTTCTTTAAGTTTGCGTTTTAGCTTTGCTATTCTTAAAAGAATAAATTTATTTATTTATTTATTTATTTATTTATTTATTTATTTATTTCCTCTGAAGGAAATCTGGGCAATATATTCACAATAATCACAATTGCATCACTAGAAAACAGATATAAAATACCACATCCAATAATAATAAATAAAACAAAAAACAGCAAAAAAAAAAAACCAAAACTAATAGTAATACTGGGGCAAGATGGTGGCATGCACACACACACACACAAATCTAATGGTCACCAAATGCCTCTCTGAAAAGCTGAGTCTTGAGGGCTTTTTGAAGGCCGACAGGGACTGTGCTAGGCGAATCTCACTTGGTAATTTGTTCCATAGCGGGGGAGGGGGGTGGCCACAAAGAAGGCCTGGTTTCGAGTAATCAGTTTCCGAGCCTCCCTATAAGTAGCCACCTAAAATGAGAGTGCCTGCGATGTTCTGGTGGGTCAGGCCACAGTTCACCTTTGGAAGATCTGTTCCACCAGGTATTCAGGTCCCAAGCAGTGGAGGGTTTTATAAACCAAAACCAGTACCTTGAACCGTATTCAAGACACAAGGACAACCAATGCAAGTGGTCCAGAATAAAGATTAAGAGCAGATTATGTTTTAATATTTATTTATTTATTTATTTATATCTTTAGGATGTTCTTGCAATAACATCAGTTGTGTTGTTACAAATTAGAAAATACAATAGGACCCCCGTATCCACTGATTCAATTATCCACAATTGGCAAAGGAAAAAATTAAATAAATAATTCAGCCACCACAAAGCAAGCTACTGTCACAAACAATAATTTTGGGGATTTTGGTGTTTTATCTTATCCACAGTTTCCATTATCCACAGAAAGCTCTTGAACCAATCCCCAGTGGATACCAGGGTCCTACTGTAATGTACTCGCTCTCGCTCTCAGTTGCACTCTCACTCCCTCTGCTCTGCTTGTGATTAGAACAAAAGCTATAATCTGTTTCTGAATACAACTAACAAGAGTAATAAATGCTAACTCTTTGGATCACTCAGCTATTCTGTAACCACTGTCTCAGCTCTGCAAGCTTGCCATTCTGTCAGAAGAATTCTAAAGAGGCTGATGGAAATACTTCACTATAAACAGGAGAAGCAACCTAACTATATACTGTATCCAAACTGAATAAAGAAAAGAGACTTCCCAATACATCTGTGGCCTCATGAATAGCACATATTATTGGTGGGCAACCACTGATAAAGCTCAAGAATGTTCCACTGGAAACATTTTGAAAGAGCAACAGTGAAACCTCACAACTCATAAGATGTTTTACCTCATAAACTTAAGGGTGAAATGGTTCTCCAAATTTTCTTGTGCAACCTTTTACACTATGAAAATCTTTAGCATGGCAACATCTCTAACAAATTCTGGTCCATGTCACAGATAGTGTGCAATGAAGGAATGGCTCAGCAAGGTGCGATATGCACAACTTGGACAAGGACTACATTTAGTAAAGCACACCCTTTAAAACACTCAAGACATCCATGCTACTTGCTAACAGGGAAGGTGAAAACCCCACAGAGCTGCCATCTAATACACCCTGCGGATATAGCCTTGCCAGATCCCAAATATGGACATGAATTATAGCGAGCGTGAAAGCAAATACGGCATAACTGAGATACATCTAGAGAAAAATGTTGTTAGCTTGTTAGCAAAAGGATGGCCAGAAGATAGTAGAGCAACGTCCAAAGGGAATTCTAGGTTTGTAGTCGAGTTGGAAGGTTTTCTAACTTCCATGGCAACAATGTCTCCTGCCCTATATTATAACGAAACGAAATTAAAGCACGGGCAAACCCACCAAAGTATTTAAAAATTGTTCTGGAATGCAGCCCAAATTCCCGAAAGATCTAATTGTGAGTCACAACCATTCAATTTAGCCTGGAATCCTCTTGACTCTGTCTTTTTAGCATGTTAATATTATGTCTTATTGTGTAAGAAACAGTTCCACTGGCTGCAAATCAGCTATCGAGCACAATTCAAGGTGCTGACCTTGACCTACAAAACACTATATGACCTGGGTCCTAGCTACCTCAAAGATCGAATCTCACAGTATGAACCAACTCAGGTGTAAAGGTCATCAGGAGAGACCCTTCTCTCCATCCCCTCACCCTCACAGGTACGTCTCGTGGTAATCTATGAAAGGCTATGCTGCACCCAGACTCTGGAAGTCCCTCCCACTAGAGGCCAGGACTGCCTCATCTCTGTTGTCCTTCCAGAAACAGGCAAAGACCTTTCTCTTCATGCAAGGTTTCCCTGAATGATGGACTACTATGTGTATTTTATATGAGTCTATGGGTTCACATAGAGTTTGTGTTTATGATGATTTATAACCGTGTTGCTTTAATGCAGTGTTGTCTATTAATGCTGTAAGATGTTCCTCAATTCCTTGCTCTCAAATAATTCAACATGTCTTAATTGTACTGGACTGTATAGTATCCCTCATTACTGTAAGCCACCTTGGGTCCTTTTCCAAGGAGAAAGGCAGGGTAAAAATACTCTAAAATAAATAATAAAAATGAAAGGCAACAGTAGTTCATTTAGATTGAACTGTGGATTTTCACATGCAACACTGATGATAGCAAATGTGGCATTTTTCTCATATTCTATGAAATCTCTACAGATACGTTGTCATGCAATGAAAGAGTGGATGAGATCCAGAAGTCCGAAGGCCACTCATGACCACCCTAGAACTTAGAAGACCACTAGTACAGCCACTACCATTTTCATTACAGAAATACTGTACTGTTTGAAAACAAAACAAAAAAGCTCCCATGCCCTCTAGTGGCATGATTTAAAATCACAACAGTCCTGACGCAAATGGCAGCCAAAGAGGTTCTGTCTGTGTCCTCTTAATTAACAGAGAAAAATGTTTCTGAGGAAAACTATATTTTTTAACACATGAAAGTGGAGAGTGAGTCATAACATGCTTATGGAACTGCACTTCAGCCAACAGGACCATGTGTGTTTCATGTTCCCTCTGTTTGATTTAATTATTGTTAAATGACCCTAATAGCAAGGGCAGGTTTAATTTAGAGGAAGAAAATCAGCAGATTTAATTCAGAGGAAATGCTCAGACTTGCCCATGTCCACAGACCTGAGATGAAATCCCATTGAACATAGTGTTATTTGCTTTCTGCACACCGTGCACAACACTGGGCTATAATGATAAGCCGAGTAGACCTGAAGTAAAAGAGCTTGGGGGGAAAATAGTTTGCCTTTTGACTACAGTTCTCAGGGCAAAAACAAATGAGCTGGCAGCTACATCATGAGCAGCACAGCTGGCTTGAGAAGTAAAGGACATTTGATTTTCCTCTAGTGAAATATTTCAGCTCCACATGTTGCTCATCAGCTTGCTTTTGTTGGGTGACTACTCATCGGAAAGTCACAAAATGACACTTTTCTAAAGGTGGACACGTGGCAGTTTGAAAAAGCCCTGCAGTGTGAATGTTATATCATCTTCTAATTGCAAAGCTGCCGTACCATCTGTTTCTCTTCTCAGATTCTTAAAGCTAAAAAAACCTAAGCTGGCTGCATGATGCTAAGAACTACCATCCAGAAAAGTAACTTTTCCAAGTTTGGTAAATGATGCCATCAAGCAGAGAGAGAGAGAGAGAGAGAGAGAGAGAGAGAGAGTCTTTGTTTTGTGGTCATTGTCAACAGGACAAGAGGCACTGTGGCATGAAAAGAGAGGTAATACGAACTGCTGAATATTTGAACTTTTGCTAAACTACATGAAAGCCAAAGAATCTCCTTCCCAAAGGGCAGCCTGTTCAGAAATATTTAAGTCTAGATCATCTTCCCAGATGGATTAAATGCTTCTAAATATGTTACTCTTGTGTGAAAGCATTGCTGGGAAAAGGCTGTAGTCCTTTTTCAAAGTTAGACTAAGGCCAAGAATAATGACAGCATCTTCGCCTTTGTTCAGAAATAGTCTTCTCCAGATTTGATATATAGGAAGGAAACTGCATCAGATTTGATATATACGAAGGAAACTGATGACAGAATAATAGATGGCAAACATCCTTGGATAAATAGTAGCACTAAGTTACAATTCTCCTCTTCCTATTAACATACAAGGCAGATTCATTTGCAGTAATGAAGACACATATACTACATGAAGAAAACACAAAGAAAATGTGAGAGCCATGCTTGTTAAAATGGGAACTTGGTGAAAAGAGCACTTTGCTTTTTCTTTATTAGCAAGCTAAAAGGTTTGCCTCCTCTGATCATGGTTCAGTTGTCACCTCATGTTGAAAGGAGCATTTTAAATCTAGATAATCCACATTCTCTGTATATAAAAAGAGGGGTGCAATTCAGCTTACCAGCTTTGTTGGTGGGTTCTGGCATAGTTTCAGTTCCTTTTTATTCCTTTTTTATGTGTGCCAGACACAACAGCGAGTAGCCACAAGTCCCCTGGAGAGTATGCAGACCAATATGGCATGCAGAGGGAGAGCGGAATTCTTGGACTTTATATACAGCATTGAAATATCAATCAGAATAGCACCTCCTCTCCTCCCAATGTGAACCCTCTGAAAACTGACAGTTATGGGAGCTCCGCTTACATCTGTTGTTTGCAGCCCCTGCCCTCTTGGCTTTCAGAAGGAATCTCTTCTGCATTTCATGCAGCTGAGGAGAACAGCTATAAATTTCCATGTTCAGAAGCATCAGAGTCATCCACAAAGTGGGGGGGGGGTAATAAAACAGGCTGCCAGACAAAGCTATCAAAGAGCTTTCAGAGATGCAGGATTTGTTCTGTTCTGATAGATAGATAGATAGATAGATAGATAGATAGATAGATAGATAGATTTTTCTACACCACCCCATCTACTATAAAGACTGTCTGAATCTAGTTTTGTTACTGTGGTTTCTCATTTATATGCTGAAGGGCTCTGTGGTATGCTATGATGATTATACAATATTTCTTAAATATTTATTAACCATTTCTTAATAGTGCCATCGGTTTCTTTAGGAAGCAGTCAAGTGACCGAGTCTGGGATGATGCCACCCGAAAGACTGTGTGACCAACTAGGTCGAAGGAGTTTAAACCTATGCATCTTGTATATACAGTATCTCTTTCCATCTGAACTTCTGAAAGAGACAGGGAAAGCTCCTTTTCTGGACTACAGTAGATAGAACACTGGATTCCTCTTTGTGTGAGCTCAAAAGATGCCAGACTGCTTTCCCACTTTAGACCATTATACATGCCCTTCACCAAAGCAATATTTTGCCCCCTAAAGCTTATTTATTTATTTAAGTTATATACAACACCATCTAGCTGCACAGCTACTCTTATTTGGCAGTCTTAGACATCAAGCAACTCAATCCTATAGCCTGCAATTTCCATTTTTGTAAAACAGTGCTTATGTCATTAAGGGAACCAGAAAATACTGGGCTTTGGCTTGGAACAAGTGTAGGGAAATAATGGAACATCAAGCCTCAGTAAATATGTATCAAAATAACAAAAAGTCTTGTGGTGCCTTTAAAATAGTACCTTAATTTCTTCTGCATAAAATACCATGGACTGCAAATTGCTGATGAGATCTTTTCCTTCCTAGGTGTATAACAAGCCAAGGCTATACACAAATATACCCATTTTTACATGATACATCAACATTCAACACCATCTGTGCAGAATTGGTGAGTTTTTTTTGTCTTCCTCTAATGCCCTCGAGCTGAGTGGTTCTCAAATGTAGATCCTCTGTTGATGTTGGACTTTTAACTCTCAGAAACTCCAACCAGCATAATCATTGATCAGGGATTACAGGAATTATTCAGCAATATCTAGGGATTTAAATTTTGGAATTAGTGCTACAGTATAATCCAGTGGTATTATCCAGCTATTCTCTGTTGCTGCCACCACCAAATCCCTCCCCTCCTTCTTTATGCTTAAAAAAAAAACCACATAGGTGAAGTGCAGGAGACAGTGGGAAATCTGTTTTGGGAGCAATAAATAGCGTTAACTCTTCTCTCAATGCAAACTTGGTATCATCCTTGGTACCCTGAGATATTTACATGCATCAAGAACATAGCCTCGATGAATCAGATTGTGGTGGTTCTTGAAGATGGCTCAGGAACATTTATTTCAGGGATTACAATACTGTCAGAGTATGTGCTATTTGATCAGCTGGCAGAAGCAATACTTATTGAATAAATAGTTAGCCAGAGACAGAGTTTTCCTAAAACTAAACAGCTATATTACAAACTGTACAAAAATATATCACAGCATCACAGAACTTATACAAAGTTCAACAAAGCATAGAGGGAAAAGTCACATTGGTACATTTATACAAAATTCAATAGAATAACAGCATAACATTACATTGACAGAATGCATGACAGAGAAACAAAGTGGGTGCCTTACTCCGGGAAGGCCCAATGAATAGTGATTTACCGAACATTTTTATACATGTGTCTCTCCAATCATAAATGACATTACCTCATACCTGTTGCAATTTGCAACCCCTTGCATCAGCCAAAATTCATTATGCTAATTCTTAACATCTGTACTCCATTAGAAAAAACTATACATTGAGTCACTGTGACTTTGCACTTTTGCAGACTCCATCTTTAAATCAATTAAATACATATCAAATATATATAGAACATCCAGTCTAATATATATATTTCACTAACTAATATCTGACATGAGTCGACCATGTTCTTTGACTCTATTAACTCTATGGGAGAGAACCAGTAAGTAATAAATATATGACCAATGCTTCTGCACCTTCAGGAAATGTCATGGATGTGGATTCCATGATAAAAGTCACTACCAATATAATGTCCATGCTCCATAGCCAAAGGTTCTCAATGGTTTTTTCCTTTTCTTTCTTTCTTTCTTTCTTTCTTTCTTTCTTTCTTTCTTTCTTTCTTTCTTTCTTTCTTTCTGAGCTCCATCATCCTCAGCCCACCAGGTCAATGGTTTGGGTGATGGGAACTGTAGGGAACACAAGGCCATCTGAGGGAAAGTTGGCCTTAGCGAACAAAGCAGTAATTCCCCCCTTTTTTCCAGGCAATATTCCTAGACTGAGTGGAATATTTGGCAGACCTCTTTTGTTGTCAGGAATGGATTGTGCAGCTTCTGCAACATTCTCTTATCTCAGCCACCGGAGGAAGCAGAAGGGCAAGAATTTAAACAGCATCCAGATCATGTCAGCCAGCTTTGCTTATTTCACCTGTGCAATAAAACAAGATCTTCCTGAGCTTCTTATCAACTGTAATGCTTTCTATTCTAAGGGCTAAACAGTCGACAGAGTTAAATCCGCAACTTGCTGTCTCTTGGGTTTTAGAGTTAAACATTTAATATTTAAACCATAATTGTAACACATCTCATCAGAGCCCAGGAAGATGGTAAGAACCAATGTCTGTGCCTACTCTTGGATTTTACAGTTATAATAATAATAATAATTTTTGCACTGCAGGAGCAGTATAGAAATATAAATAAATAAATAAATTAGACAATTTAAACAAATGGAGGACCGCTTACCTTCAGGTCTAACAGCATCTGCAGTGATAGGAGGGGTCACTTACCCCCCCCCCCTTTTAAAAGAGAATGGTCCTCTGTTTGATTTGACCAAACTATGGATTTGAACAAACTCTGGGAGGCAGTGGAAGACAGGAAGGCCTGGCGTGCTCTGGTCCATGGGGTTATGAAGAGTCGGACACAACTGAACAACCAAACAACAACCTCTGTTTGAAAGGCTGCCAAAGAGCAGTCCCAAAAGTCATTGCAAATTACTGAAGAGCTGCCCAGTCCATGCTTGATTTGAAGATAAAGCAACACACAGAGGAAGACCTTGAAGTTTGCCCGTTCATGCTTACCAGTAGACTCAACTAGCATGGAGTCATCTGGTCACCATCTTATTTATTTATTTATTTATTTATTTATTTAATATATAACTCCATCACACCCAAAGGCCACTCTGGGTAGTTTAAAATCAAGGAACACAAAACAATAATAATAAATCAACAATAATGTAAAAATATAATGTAAAAAGACAATACAGAGTGAATTAAGAGTCTTACCCACTCAGGTGGATGTATTATAATTCAGTTTAGATAAGTAAATTATTATTATTATTATTATTATTATTATTATTATTATTATTATTAT
>JAHTLZ010003526.1:17566659-17586539 GCA_023846285.1 Phrynocephalus versicolor | reverse complement strand
AAATAAATAAATAAATAAATAAATAAATGTGGCCCCTAGATCAAAGCACAGCTTCAGCCTTCAAACAAATACCCTGAATCCACTGCTCTAATATCAGCTCTCCAATGAAGCAGCTAGAAAATCTAAATGCCATTATATTTTTAGCATGGCAAAAGTCAGCTCTCTGAATTTACCATGACTCAAACCTATGACCTATCCTTTTGTTTCCTTCACTCAGACCTAGCTGGACCTCTTCTCATGATTAATAAGCCATTTCTGTAAACAGGACCTGTGTTATGCTGAGGTGGGAACTTGTTTCACAACCGGACATCATTCAGAACAGCTCAGGAGCGGCCAAAACAATGACGAGATTGTTCCCTGTGACTTCTAGGGGATGTGAGGTAGCTCTTTCAGTTGTTTAAAAAAGTAAACATAAAATATTTTTACAGTAGGGAATGCAGGAGCAGGCATAACCCTACCTAAAGGACCGCCTTCTTCCATATGAGCCTGCCCGTACTTTAAGATCAGGCCAGGAGGCCCTGCTGAAGGTGCCATCCCTCAAAGAGATAAGGGAGGTGGCATGTCAAAGCAGGGCCTTCTCGGCAGTTGCCCCCCAAGTCTGGAATGCCCTCCCTATGGAGATCCGCCTGGCACCAACCCTTTTGGCTTTTCGGCGCCAAGCAAAGACCTTCCTGTTTAGCCAGAATTTTAAGTAGATTACTCAGTTGGACACACGAGCAGCAGAGTTGTATAATCTATAATTGGTATTGTATGTTGTTTTAATTGTATTGTATTTTATAGTTTTAATAATTTTATTGTTTTATAGTTCTTAATACTTGTTGTATGCCGCCCAGAGACCTCTTGGTAGTGGGGCAGCTAAAAAATCTTGTTAATAAATAAATAAATAAATAAATAAATAAATAAATAAATAAATAAATAAATTCAAGGTATGGGTAGGTATACATGGTTCCTTGAAGTTCAGATTGATCATGGACTGAAATGGAGGCGTCCCCCCCCCTTTCCAATTTGGGAAGATGCCGCCTGCCCAAATCACAAGCTGCCCATCCCCTGAACCTCTGGAATTTGTCAATCCCAGAGGCTGGGACTTCAATTCCCCATTGTACCTCCTGTGAGAAGAGCTAGCCTGTGTGGCCTTGGGAACGCTGCACAGTTCCAAGGCATCCTGAGAAGAAGAGAATGGGAAACCACCTCTGAGTAATCTAAACCTGGAAAGTGTTGTAAGCTGCCCCAAAGTGGCCAGATGGCCAGATTTTTTTTTGGGGGGGTGATAAATTAAATCAATAAATAAACAGACTCTGGAAAAGTTGTTGTTGATGATGATGATGATGATTTAAAGGAAAGGAGTGCAACTAGACAGGGCTTTTTGAGCACATTCTGTTGCCTAAAACAACCATTTTTTTAAAAAAAAATACACATTATGATTGTGCCTTCAAACCATATCAGTGGCAACAAGTGACAAGACAGTGTCTCCTATTACACTGAGATTGCATGATTTTTGAACCACAGCTGAAATACTATAGTGGCCCGAGGTTGCAGTTGTACAGAACAAACCATTAATAGGGAAGATGGAAGATCACTATACAGCAGTTTTACAAGTATTGTAGAAGTACTTGAGAAGCTGCTGCTTTGTACAACACTGATGCTATGATTGTTCCCACAGCTATTCAGGAGAGCTTTCTCCCACCAATTGTAACAAGTGTGACACTCTTTTTAGAACAAATAATTCAGTACCATGTATCTGCTTTTTCAACCAGGGACTTTTGTTGGAATGAGAGCCACTCCTCTATGGGAAAGATTCTTTTTCCAAAAATAAACTCTTCCTGCTCAAGTTAGAGCCTGTGGCTTAAGGGCCTTAGCAGTTTGGAACCATAACAATGCAAGCCCATGGTAAGCCCAAAAGAGGCTGGATGGCATTTCTGCGTAGTGTGCTCACCAATTGTTATGATAAGCTCAACAAGCCATTTGGGGTGGCCCCTGCAGGATTATTTCAAGAGTATCAACTGGGTAAGAGGGGAGACCGGATGCCATCTACTGGCGACCACACAAACCTCTCTTGTTAACCCTTTTCAATGGGTATATCCAGACCACCCATCTGGAGGATCGCTTGTTTCTTTAAAACCAAGATTTTACAACATAAATCATATCCCGCTTCATCTGAATGGGAAGGTGGGAGCAGGGAGGGAGTCCTAGCCCCATCTGTCTCCATGGGAAGTAGGACATCCTGAACAGAAGAACATTATGGAGATTTCCTCTGCCAGCAAGCTCCCATGGACTTTCAGGTTCAAAGTGGGATGGAAAGGCTGCCCACGTAGCAGAAGCGTTCCTCTTGACAGCTTATTTCTGTGTGAAGGCTAGAACTGTCTTTTTGCTCATGCTCTCAAATGAACCCATGTTGAACACCCGAATAGGGACACCATACATAAAATCATAAGGGAAGCACCCAAAGTTTGAAGATATGTGGATGTCTTTGTGGATATAGGCAGATTACTATGTTGTGCATTAGGGAAGACAATTATTTAAGATTAAATACAGTAACTACAACTGACGACATCAGGCCATTTTAGCTCTTTTTGGACTTGATTGGTTCTTTAACCAGCATAACTAAGGGTTAGATTGCAAGGAAATGAAAGAACATCATATAAAACCTAGGGTTAAAACTCTGGATGCACCGTATAAGCCCTGAGACCCAACAGTTCCAGTGATGACCTGAGTTCAATCCCAATGGATTTGAATAGCCAACTCAAGGTTGACTGATTTGTACATCCTTCCATCCATCCAAGGTCGGTAAAATGAGTATCTAGTTTTGAGGGAGGGGATGAATGCCCTCATTCCAGTCCATGCCCTGTTTTTACAAAGGAAGCAGAAGGAGAAAGGAAGGTGGCAACCTATGAATGGGACAAGATGGCTCCTTATCTTTTGGGAGGACCATCTGCCCAACTATAGTGAATGACAAGAGGACCATGCTCACCTGGAAATAAGGGTCACTGATTGTCAGGGATGTTGGAAAATCTTTGGATCTCAATGCATATCTTTGGGTATTTGTACACGACCCCTAAACTCTGCTGCAAATGGCTCCCAGCTCCGGAGCTTAAAATTGTTTCCCCACCAGCTCCGGAGTTTACAGAAAATTAAGTGCGACCATGCCCACCTAAGCGCGTCCCAGCGCACTTTTCAGGTACCTGCTCTCGGAGAGTGAAAAATCCCAGATCCAGATGTAACCTAGAGTGCCGGGCTCTCCTCGCTTCTGTTTGTTGTTGCTTTTTTTGCCTCCCGCCCCTTTAAGAGAAGGAATCAGGACGACGATGGGGATCGGGGCGGCTTGGACCGGCAGAGGGAGTTGAGCCTGCATTCTTCTGTCCCTTTTTTCTCCCTCCCCTCACGCAGACAGGAGCAAGGAAGTGCAGAGGGGTGGGGACGCAGGAAGAGCAACGAACCCCCAAGATCTCTGGTCCAAATTTAAGGGGCCAGCGGATCTTAGGGGTCGTGTGAAAAGGCTCTTTGATACCAAGACCCAAGTCTGAGACTTTGGTACCAAGTCCTGAGTCTGATTTACTAGGAAGGTGGCTTGGTGCAAGTTGCATTTCTAATGGAGAGATGTTCCCTCTTCAGTGGGCCCAGAGCTACTACCTCTTAGTGGATCGTGGCCCTTACAAATTTAATGCATCTTTCAACTCCAAAATTTTCCAAACCAAAAACAAAAAAAATCTATACAGCTATTGTAGCTTAACGTAAAATAAAAAAAAGCTTTGGCCTTCCATATTCAAGAACAATGGGATGCAATGTTCAAAAAACAACCCTGTGCCTCTGAAAACCCTGTTGGAAAAACTGCCTCTCCAGGGGACATTAGAAGTGCATAACTTGGGAGATCCTGATCAGAGGATATTCTTGTAAATTATGTGGCATTTGCTAAAATTATCCTTTATTCCTAACGTTTAATGCTGAACCAGCCATGGGAAAAATGATAGTGACACTCCGAATTTAACAGAGTGGTTTGCCTGGCATTAAATCTGATAGCTTTTAAAAAGTCCCCCCCCCTCTGTTGAAGACTACACTGCTATTCTTGGCGAAAAGCACATGCCCCACAGTGTTCCTAGGATGCTGACAAGAGAAACCACAAATATAGTGGGAAAATAAAGTTTGTAATCAGACAAATCAGTTAAAGATTGGCTTTGCAGCAATATTCCCCATGGCTCTGTCATTGGAAAGAGAAGCGTGAAAAAGATACAGTAGGACTAGAGATGGGCACGGAATGAACATTTTTTCATTTCCGTTATTCGTTAGTCATTCCGTTACGTAACAAAAGAACAAACAAAAATTGTGATGAAAATGCAACAAAACAAACAGAACCACGAAAATTGTGGTCGTTACGTTTCGTTTTCGTTAATGGCGACGCGCAATGAAATGAGCTGTTTTAAATGTTAAAAAAACGCCCTGGACATCCGTAAAAATGCATCGATAATTATTTATATTGTCTGATAATACCTACCGGGGGGTTGGGGTTCTTAAAACGTTTGTTTTTGTCTTCTCCTATCGTGATGTATTTTTTTCCCCTTTAAAATGGATGTCACCACCAGCCACAAAACGCAGGCAAGCCATGTGATGGGATCATGTTCAACCAATAGCATGCCCAGGTTGCAGACTGGGCAAGCAGGTCTGGCAGCCACAGAGGTCATAAAAAGCTCTGGCAGCCCCCGTCCTCCTTGCAGTCTCTGGTGGGAGTTAGGGTGGGATTGCTGTCTCTGCGACTCTAGCTTCAGTCCTGCAGCCTCCCTGTGTGCGTGTGTGCTGCGTACCTCTCGGTGAGTACCCTCCCTTGCCCTGCAGTGCAGTCACTCTGCGGCTGCCCTGCACCCTGAGCAACGCCTGCCACTGCCTTTGCAGCCTCCCTGTGTACCTAGTCTATACTGTGTCTCTGCCAGCATCCATTTTTTTTTTAGTGTTTTCCCTCTGGTCTGGGGCGTTGGGGGATGCCTGCGCACGGAAATGCTTTAAAAATCTCGCAAAAAGTGGGTAGAAATGACAAACGAAAAAATGAAAAACGGTAACGAAATTTTTTCAAAAATTCGCAACAAATGGAAACGAACCGAAATAGACCTCTTAACAACAAATGAAAAACCAAAACACCATTTTTTTGTTTCGTGCCCATCTCTAAGTAGGACTCCCGTATGCATTTATTCATTATCCACTGATTCAGTTATCCAGAGGAAAAAATTAAATAATTCAGCAGCCACAAAGCAAGCTGTAAAGCAAGCTGTTGTTACAAACAGCAGCTGTATAGCAAGCTATGTGACAAATAGCATCTGTAAAGCAAACTACTGTCACAAACAGTGGCCATAAAGCAAGCTACTGTCTCAAAACAGAAGTCATAAAGCAAGCTACTGTCAGGAGACAGCAGTTTGGGGGTGAGTGGGCAGGCATTCTCTCTTATCCACGGTTTTCATTATCCACTAGAAGGCCTGGAACCAATCCCCAGCGGATACCGGGGTCCTACTGTATGAATCTTCTTGAAATGAACATCTTCTTGAACTGAGAATACTCTACACAAATTTCTGTTGAGCTTTCTTTTCCAGCCAAGTAATACAATTATGTGGGCACAGGGCTGTGGTGAAGAATAGCTAATATGTGTTGGCTTGCAGCTGGTGATAAGTTGGTCCTATTGGCACAATGGCACAATGGGGGAGCATGTACAGAACACAACAAGAAGAAGCATGGTTGAATGAGGCAAAAACATTCAGCATTGTATACACAGAATGATGAACCAGAGAGGAAGCATGGCATTGAGGCAGGAGATCAACAGTACTCTTTTGTGTTCCCTACCAACTGGTATGCCTCTGATACTAGTCTGGAGACTGTTTGCAGCTGTCATGACAGGTAGCAACCAATAGCCTTATATGCCATTCAACTGTCCAGCTTCTTAAGTACAGCTATCCAAGTTGGCAGCCATCAGTACATCCTGTGGCAGGGATTTTCACAGTTTAACTAGAGACTTGAGTATACTGAGAGGCTGCTCCAGACTGATTTGATGTTTTTCTATATTAACCCAGTCCTCAACTTCTGTTTCTTATATAGTTTCTGTCACTGGAAATATCGAACAGAGAGACCTATTTATTTATTTAGCATATTTTTACACCAACTTTCTCCATGGAAAAGGACCCAAGGTGGTTAATAATCATTAGGGACAATATACAGCCCAGAACATTTAAGACATATTCCAGTTAAGAAGAAAAAAGTGGGTTTAGCTGTGTGATCAGAAAAATAAATTCCAAGTTAAGAACAGGGAATTAAAAGAGGCATCTTACAACATTAAAAGATAAAATTAAAGCTACAAAAACCATGCAAAAAGAAGGGAAAAATTCATTATGAGGGATGTAAACTAGCATGGAAAACACTGATGTTCTTATGAAATCAGTCCAAGCAATCATGCATGGTAATCCATCTAAAAGTCACATAGTAGGAACTAGGAAGCTTGCCTGAACAGGTAGGTCTTTGCCTGCTTCCCCAAAGACAGCAGAGATGGTGCAGTTCTGGCCTCCAGAGGGAGGGAGTTCCAAAGTTCTGGGAGAAACAACAGAGAAGGCCCTTTAATGTGTTCTTCTGAGACACAACTGTGAAGGTAGCGGGTGGAGAGAAAGGCCTCTCCTGATGAACTCAGCACCTGAGCTGGTTCATACTGCAAGATTCAGTCTTTAAGGTAGCTTGGACCCAGCCTATTTTGTGCTTTGTAGGTTAAAACCAGCACTTTTGAATTTGTGCCCTATACCTAATTGGCAGCCAGTGGAGCTGCTGGAGATAACATTGTGAATGAGAGAGCACACCAACCTTTGAACCAATATAGGCAATCGTGCATGCAAGAAACTGATAAAAAGTGGTGTGCATAGTTCCCCCCACCCCCAGATAAAAAAAGAATACTATGAATGATCATGGAAAAGAACCAGGAATACTGTACCAACGGTAAGCTGTTCCCGAAAAAGCAGGGTTTTAAGTGCTTTTTTGAAGGGGAAGCTATGCAAACTCTTCTTTGAGGAAATCCTCCTTGATTTCCCAGGCCCTCCTGAAGGATATAGGGGCTTTCTCCTTCAGGACAATTCTGAACTAGTCACTGCTCGGGTGGCTGAATTTCAAACAGCTGTATTTTAAAAAACAAGAACAACCTGTAACAGTAGCAATAGAGAAATTTATAATTAATCTCATAATTAAGGATTATTAAATTATATGTACTGGGCAAAAGAGAAAAGCCCTTCCCATGAATTACAAATATCTCTTGTAACTTCCGTAGCTAACCACAATGCCTTATATTCCTGTAAGTGTACTAAGAAAGAGGAACTCTGTGCAAGATCATTTACAGCCGTTAGGATTGTGGAATCTCTGTCCAACTGGAAATTTTAGAGAGGATAGGTGTACATCTGCGCGTGCTTGTTCTGAAATATATGACATGTCTCTATTGAAGATGACTGCTGACGTGTCTATGTAAAATGTATAAATTGTTTTGCTGAACCCCAGAAGTTGTCCTTCTATTAGAGAAGCACCACAATGCATTGATCTAATAAATTCTTGAAGGAACACGGTGTCAGTGTATAATATGTTAAACTGTCCTGAAGCCTGCATTACAATTTAGAATGGTTTATCAGTTGACAAACCCTCTGCGTAACTGTTTAGTCTTTATTTGTGTACTTCCTCCGTTTTAATGCCATTAAAGGTTTATGGAATGGAGTCAAAGCACCTGAGTCAGGTGTTCATTCCTCCATAGGGTGGCCTTGGCCAAGCTACATGCTCCTAAAGTACCAACACACACATACACACATACACAACAAGACATCAGTAAACCACTTCAAAGTAGGAAATCCTAGAGGTGCTGCACCCATTATAGATTTTTCAGAGCGTTGTACTTTTAGTATGGCTGCACTTTTAAAATATCAAACGTAAGATGTGCTTGTGAAAGGCACACTTGTTTTTCTGTACTTGCACCAAACCTGGCACATCTCTCTCTCTCTTCTGTCGCCACCTACCTCTTCCTTTAATTGCAGATGGAGGTATTAACATCAAGAAAACTGAAACCAATTAATTTTCCTCTTTAGCAATATAGCAGGTGGGTACTGACTTAACTCCCCAAATGGTAAGTACTGCCCCGGCAAAGCAGCTGGAAACAACTGATATGTGGGAGACTGGCTTATATACCAGTTGCTAGAAGGTACTAAAAGTACATGTCACCTTAGCATACATGATTAAATGGCTGAATTCCCATTCTAGCACCAGAGGGGTATGCCAAAGGAGCAGTATGTACTTGACTGAGATTCTCCAAAGGTATGGATTGTCCTGACACTGAGTTTAAGTTGTAGATTAATATCAGTCCTTAAGTTCAAATGAAGATACAGTATATGACCTGGTCATAGTACATACTTCTCTAATTACTCTATGAGCAAACAAACTGTTGTCAGTAGTTGATACATGACCTGCAATGAACAGATAGTTACTGGCTCCTTTCCTTTTGGTTACTGAATATAGACAGAGATGGGGAAATTTTACTTTTTGGGAGAATATGACCTCCTGAAGCTATAATTCTGGAAGATGTGGTCTGCAAGAAGTCATAGCCTAGAAATATAACTTTTTTTGTCTCTGGCATAGCCCAGTAAACAGCAACAGTCCCTACAAAGATGTCAGTGAAGATTCTCAGTCATCCAGGTGAGCTTATCTGGAAGTTGAGTCATGGCAACTGGACTTCTTTTCTTGAGAGATCCCTACATTTTGCTACTCATCCAAAAGAAGTCCAGTTGCCATGACTTTCAACTTCTAATTTCATGAAAAAAAGTTTGAGACAAGGTAATGTCCACCCCTTTTAGTAATCTAACCAAAATGCAAAAGGCTTGCCCCTGTAGCCATCTTAAATTTGCCCTAAATTAGAGAAAGACAGAGAAAGGGGGCAGATCACTACTCCAGAAAAAAAGATGACAAAGGACAGTACAGCCTATCAATATCTGGAAGATGACTTTTGTCCACCACTGATCTAACTTTGTAGTGGCTCTGGAGAATATGGAATCTCACATACTTTTGTAGCATTTTGACTAGCCCTAATAAAGGTTCTGTTACCCAATTCTGGCCCAAATAACTGTTTCTTATTTATAATCAGCAAGATGATGCAGATATGACATCCAAAAATCCACAGATAAACCATGAAAGGAAAGGAGCAGTTCTCCCCTTCTTCTGGTTTTAAGATAAATGAATCAGGCAAACTACTCACTGCAGGTCACAAGATACAGCATGAAACAAGCTCACCGTCTAAGAATCCCAAGTGACTGCATCGCCCAAAATAGCAGCCTGTCCTGGGTCACAAATGAAAGGGGGATGGAGAATATACTCACAATTTTTCCTTAAGAAGATTTGATGTGGGCCTCTATGCAAAATTTAATTTCCAGATTAAGTAATAAGATCCTTGCCTTGTTCCTCTTTAGCCATTACTGTGGCACTGCTCATTGAAGACACGTGGCAGGCAGTATTATGGCCAAGTGACACACTAAAATTTATCATAAAGTCTTATAAGACTGAGAATTGGCTATCAAACTGTTAGTGTGTTTTACTTCGTTGCTATAATAACTCATTCTCATTATAAACATACAGAATCTTGCATTTTGCCATGTTTTGCTTTTTTACATGTCATCAGAAGGCAGTGTGTGTGTGTGTGTTGTGTCGTTACAGTCATGACCGACTCTTCATGTCCCCATGTCCATGGAGTTTTCTTGGCAGGAATACTGGAGTGGTTTACCAGTTCCTACTCCAGGCGCCTACAAGCACCTGGTGTTCCCTGGTGGTCTCCCATCCAAGTACTAACCAGGGTCAACCCTGCTTAGCTTCCGAAATCAGGCGAGATCGGATGTGCTTAGGACCCTATCTAGCTTAATTTTCAAGTCTGACTGCCAAGGCAGGTGTCTCTGAGAGAATCCCACCGTGGGAGGGAACGTGGGTTAATTTAAGATAAAATGCTTTACTGCCCCCTTACTGTCTCATTTGATACTGCTGGACATCAAGTAGGAGCTTTCCCAAACCATTCCCTGTTACAAAATTTATTATCTCAATTTTCAGTTACAGGCACTATTCTTTATGGCATGCATAGATACTCTTGCTCCCCAGTGGTGCCTTTATCAACCCTTCAGTTCTGCAGACCAATCTTTCTGAAGTCATCATGGCCTAGAGATTACCATGCTCAACCCTGTTTTTGATGCCATCAACCCCACCGTGTGAGAAATACAGAAAAGTGCTTTTGGGCACATGAAAAGCCAGGATGTTTTATTTAATTATTTGTGAAATTGGCGTGTGTTTTGTTTCAAAACTCGTGTTTTCAAATGGTTCCTATAAAAGTATGGAAATATCTAGATTAGTTAAACAGTGCCTTATATTGACTCAAATTATTGGCCCATCTAGATTAGTACTGTATCCTCTAGACCCAAAAACTAACTTATTCAACTTCTGATCTTTTAGATGGGTGGAGAAGTTGTGGTCCTTAATATGTTATTCATTTCCAGTTCCCATGGTCATGGATAAGAAATTATGGCTGTTGTCATTCTTTGACATGTAGGGGACCACATACTGACCAACAGTCAGAGTTTCTTGTTTTTTTTTTAAATGACATGTCTTACCCATAACTTGTTACTTGGCCATTTAGCCAAGGTGAATGCATATCCTCCATTCTGAACTTCTTAAGGAGTCCCCTAAATCAGTGGTTCCCATCCTTTAAAAGCACAGGTCTTCTTGGACTGCAGTTCTCATGAGACCATACCACCAGCTGTGCTGGCCAGAGTTTCTCAGAGTATACCAGGGTGGAACCACTCTCCTAAGTGAATAATAATTATGTGCCATTAGGTCGATTCCAACTTATGGTGACCCTTTACAGACAGTGCTTGGAAGTGGTTTACTACTCACTTCCTATGGGGTGCTCTGCGACTGTGTACCTTGCCCAAGGCTACAGAGTTTGATCCTTCTCCCAGGAGGCACAGAGGGAAATCAAACTCCTGACCTTGGTGCCTGCAGATAGATACCCAAGTCATTGAGCTGCCCAGCTAGCATCCTTCTAAATGATGTGCTCATTGAAAAACAAATGACCATAGAGTGGGAGGTGGTGGGACTTCAAGTTAACAAGCTACAGTAACCATCTGGACAGAAGATTTGGCAATAACACATCTCACCTGGTGATAATCTTCTCCACTCAAGTGAGGTGCATGGTAATTCTGTTCAAATTCAACTCAAATCAAATTTTGCATTTCATACGAATTATGCATTCCATACAAAATGTATTCCCCTCCCTCCCCATCATTCACTCTGGGTGATACATACCTTCTTTTTAAGAGATGATTTTAAGAGGCCATTTTACATTTAACTGAAGATGTAAAAGGTTAGACTTTGCACAATGTTGTACTTTAGAGAGCGGGGAAGCCTCTAGGTCTAAGGATCTGGTTTGCAAACAGGGATGTCAATGTGAAATGCTTACCAACTTTATTTCGCAATATGTAGCACAGGAAGTGCAGTTGTCTACAGTGGCCACAGACAACCAACTGATTTGTTCCTTGTTTCATGTCTAACCATACCCCCTCTTCGTGACCAGGGCAGAGGGAGGTGCCTGCTTCATTGGTGAAGTCATGAAATGGTTGAGTACTCAATTTATTATTTCCGTGTCTACATTGTTCTTCTGCTAAGTGGAGGGAAAAGGTGCTTGACATATTTCCTACCTTATGTATCAAAACAAGTGTATGATTACATGGGGAAACAGATCACAGTTTAGAGTTTTTTTAGATCTGTCTCATGCCATTTATTTCTCAGTGGACACCTGAGGCATGGGGAAATGCGTGCCAGCCTTGTACATCCTGTGTCTAAACTAGTCCTTTTTTTGTACAGATGTAGGGCTACCACATTTGTGAGCTGGACTGAAGTGATTCCCAGTAGACAGAAAGGTTACTTTAAGGCAGTTTCTTCACGTCCTTCTTTGTTCCACGACTAGTTTTGTACCGTGACAGCGTTGGTCGCAATCATGTGGTTTTGTCCCTGTTTCAGTGTTCCTATGGTCGTGATAACTTGTCTCGTGACATGTTACCTCACGGTCTTGTACCGTGACAAACACTGAATAGCTTCCTTTTTTCTTTTTCTTTTGGGGGTGGGTGGGTGTTAAAAGTTCTTTTTCGATATTTCGCTTCTGAAAAGTAAAACAACAACAACAACTGGGACACAGTTTTCTAAGAGAAATTAATGTTTTATTGTGTGACAGTCGTAAGTACTACACGGTGTCTTGTCTCAGAACAGAAAGCGCGAACAAAGAGTGACACGGGAAAACCCTAGTCCAGCACCAGGTACAGTATTATCGCGCCTGGCACCCGTTCCGGGGGTGTGGTCAAGACAAATTTCAGTAGTTGCACCACGGACGTGAAATAAGATTTTTTGTACCGCTCCTAAGTGCAACACTAACAGAGACAAAAAGGATGTGAAGTAATCGCCTTTATTGATGCTTTCTGCTGTGAACTCGCCATGCACTTTTCCGGCCATCTGATTGCACCCTAAGTTGACTGGCACTGTATGCTACACACTTGATCTTCTACTCATCCTGGAAACCCTGTTTATTCCGACCTATAACCCCTAAGGATCCCTCAACCAGTATAGGCTTCAAAAAGTAATTTCCCAACCACTGATTTGGATGCGCTCCTAGGCATGCATATTTCTTGCAGGCAAACTTCTCTGATATTGAGGAAATCTAATATTGGTGTTCTCTGTCATTTCTTTTAAACAAGCTGTGAACTATATCAGACTACACATGCCCAGCTTGCAGCAAAGATTTCCCTGTCTACTATCCTGCTCGTGCTGGAATGGTCAGGCCTAGAGCCAAGGATAAGCTGTACTCAGGGTGTGATTTTAAAAATGTCTTTAGTTACCCTAAAGGTAGTCTTTAAAAGGTTCTCAATTGCCCCGAGGTCAGCCTTGCTTTGCTTAGATGGTCGAAATAGCTTCCCAAGTGGCTTTGATGTCAATAGTGTAGTACAATATGGTTTCTCTAAGCCCAGGAGGTGGGCAAAATGTACCCCTGGCTGTTCTCCTGTTTCAGTTTCTTCTCGGAAAGAAAGTGAAAATTACAGCTCCTGAAAGCCTCCAGGAATGACTTTTGAAAATATTGCATACTCTTGTACTTAGGGATTGGCTACAGTGGAGCAAGACAGTACAGGCAAAATAAGGTCACTTGAAGATCAGGTGGTAGATCAGGCCATGTAGTGTGATCTTTGCATGCAGTAACACTGTGTGTCAGTGGGAATGAACTCTTTACAATCTAAAGCAGTAGTTCTCAACTTTGGATACCCAGATGTTGTTGGAATAAAACTCCCAGAAGTCTTCACCACTAGCTCTGCTGGCCAGAATTTCTGGGAGTTGTAGTCTGCTAAAGTTATTTTTCCCACCTCTGGCTGGAGCCTCCTCTCTTCATGGTTTGTTTGCTTCACTTCCTTTTTTTAGTCCCTCTCCTCCTCCACATGGTCATGGAAGCAATTTCTCCTGTGTGTTTAGACTGCAACCTCCCTTTTATTCTTCAGTTTGTAACTACTGATCACAGCTGTAAGTAAAGATACATTTACATTTGTTTCTACTTAAAATGTTTCCAGGGTGATCTTTAAATGCTTCTTGAATAGGTTTTAACATATAAATTGCTAGTTTATATTTTCAAGTTTACTTTGTCAAATTGTAGCTTCCAGTCATCTGCAGCCTACATCACACAAACATCCCCAAAACGCAGGGGAGAACTCACTGGAGATGGCTAAAGATCCACTTCCATCATAATCATCATCATCATCATCATCAACAACAACAACAACAACAACAACAACAACAACAACAACATTATTATGTGAGATATGTTAAGGGTGAGTGAACAAGAGGAGCCACGATTTATCCTAGAGGAAATGGCAGGGGAGCGATTCTAGGTAAGCCCCTGAAATTTGGAAAGGTTTGGGGTCAGGGGGCTGAGTTATTAAGGTCTAAAGGGGTTGCCCCCAGGAAAAATTCTTTCTAATTGGATTTAGAAGCCAAGCTGTCAGCAATCGATTAGCGCTTCCGTGGCTTGGCTTCTGTTCCGAATCCAATTAGAAATATTTTTTTCCAAGGGGCACCCCCTTTGGAGCTTCATAACTCAGCCCCCTGATACCCAACCCTCTCTAAATGTGGGGGTCTTAACTAGAATTGTTTGACAAAGCTAAGCCTCTCAGCCCCCTGACCCCCAAACCTTTCCAAATTTTGGTGCTTACAGGGAAATGCTTGAGGAAGCTCCCCTGCCATTTTGGTGCCTCTAAGACCCAGGGGAGCATAGTGTTTTGTTTCGTTTTGTTTCATTTCGCAACACAACTACTTTAAATATTCATTACAAATGAAAAAACTACTAAAGAAACAAAATGAAACAAAATGCTATTTTTCCGTTTCGTGCCCATCTCTACCAAGCAGATTTGAGGCCAGATTCTCTTGAGGGCCATATCTCTCCATGTGGGTTTCCTTGAGTTCTAAGGTCTCTGTGGGGAGTCTTCTTCCCAGTTTTACAACCCTCACAATCAAGGAGGACACAGGAGATGACTTTTGAACAGCTACTTCCAGGCTCTTGCATTCCCTTCCACAGGAGACCTGGTGGGCCTCTTCCTCACTGTTCTTTTACTAACAAGCAACAGTCTTTCCCTCTAAGCAAGCTTTTAGTAAGGAACTGATTGCCAAGGAAGAGATTTTTAATGGAGGATGTTGAAAGCCAGTGTGATACAATCAACAGAAGGTTGAACGTGGACTCAGGAAGCTGGGTTTCAAATCCCTGCTCTGTAATGGAAATGCATTGCAGGGAGGCCCCGATAAAATCATTCTTCAAATGTCTAATGTACCTAGAAAAGCCTATTAAGGTCACTAAGAATCCGATGTAGCTTAAGAGGACAAAACAGCAATAAGGAGCTTTTAATTTGTTTTAAACTGCTTTTATTCAGCTGCTTCGATCCGTGATATGTTTAATTTAAAAAAACATTTTGGTTCAATTTTTAAAGCAATCTTTGTATCAAGTCACATCCCCAGCAGGAAGTAGCCATAATTCCTTCATACAAAAATACTGCCTATGAGCAGCTGTGCCTATACTGTTCTTAGAGTGTCGGGCTCCCACTTGTAACCACAAACCTCACAGAAGATCCCAAAGGAGTAAAACAAGTCAGAGGTCATCTAGGATGGCCCTAACTTGTTATCTGAGAGGCCCCAAGGTTTCCTGCTAGATCTGTATCACAATGTAGGGCTTCTCATACTGCACATATCTTTGCCTACATCTCTGCTTTGACACTGATGTATTGAACAGTGCTACAAACAACACACTAGATAGTAGCATGACATTTTGTAAAATAAAGACCCTATAACAACAGTAGCTTGCTTTACAGCTGCTGTTTGTGACAGTAGCTTGCTTTGCAGATGCTGAATTATTTAATTATTTTTTCTCTGCCAACCGTGGATAACTGAATCAGTGGTTAATGAATCAGTGGATATGGGGTTCCTACTGTATATCATCAAACTAAGCTCTGCTGGGTCTTACTTCCAGATAACTATATTACACATACCATTTTACCCATGCCAACTGCAATAAAACAGGCCGTTTTATGCTGTTGTTTATCTGTAGCATTTAAAAAAGTTTGTTTTTTAAAATTGAGCTAAACCCACATAGTCGCATAACCAGCATGGCTGCTGGCAGCTTTTCCAATATATTATTGTTCCTCTGTCCAGTGGTTGAATTGAAATAGGCTGAGGGGAAGCCATTGAATCCTATTGGTTTTCTCATAAGGTCTGCATAACTTTCTGCAGCTAATTATGGCCAACTGACAAGGTGTTAGGCACAACTAGGCTAACACCTTGTCATAAATGGCATATGACTGAGACACAGCTCAGCATTTAGCTACAATTAGCGACAGCAAATAACTCAAACCGTATACAAACACTTGTAAGATTGTGGTCATTGTCTTATTTATTGGATTGTCTGGGTCTAACCACTTCTATCTAGATTTTCTATTGTGAAGTTGCTTCTGATATATACCAGCCCTATTAATTAATGACCTCCAAAAGGACATAGAGTAAACACCACTGCTCAGCTCTTGCAAGCTGAAAGCTGTTGCTTCCTTGATTAAGTCACTTACCTTAAGAACATATAAGAACATAAGAACAGCCTTGCTGGAACAGGCCACAGCCCATCCAGTCCAGCACTCTGCCTCACACAGTAGCTCACCATGTGCTTCACCATATTCTCAAGCAGATGTCTTCACCTGCTTACGATTCCCTGCAAACAGCATTGAGAGATATCCTGTCTATCTCTCCAACCAGGAGGTTGTCCTTAGGCATCCATAATGATAGCCATTGTTACCCTTGTTCTCCATGAACTTATCTAATCCTTTCTTAAAGCTGTCAAGGCTGACAGCTGTCACCACTTCCTCTGGCAGGGAGTTCCATAGGCCAGTGATCCTCTGGGTGAAAAAGTACATTCTCTTTATTTGTTTGAGATCTAGCACCCAAAAGTTTCATGGAGTGCCCCCTAGTTCTAGTGTTGTGCGATAGGGAAACTTTGTCTTTCTCTTTTCTTGCTACTCTCAGCTTTTCCAAGCATTAGTATTGCCCAAGGACTCTTGTCTTTTCTTGTGGTGCCCACATCATGAGAGGTTCAGAAGGTAGAAGAAAAGGCACTAGAGTCAAGCCAGGAATAGGAAACACATAAGCATGTCAGCCAAAAGGTCTCTCAAGGGCCATTCTTTCCTGCCACTGAATTGCTGCCAGAGTCTCTTGGCTAAGTCACAGAAACTTTAGACACCAAGGACTGAAACACTGGCTCTGATATAGAGGCTCCATCCATCTGTCAACAAACAGTAAGAAGCAAGCTGTGCAACAGGAGGTAGGCAGCTGTGCCAAGACTTCGATCCCCCATGGCTTCACAGACATTTGCCACCCGTGTACCTGTGCACACTCTCCTGAGCACAAAAACAGGAATAAGTTTCAAAGGTATTCTTTATCTGGGTGGTTGGGCCAAGAGAGAATAGAGAAGGAAACAGGCCACAAGGGCAGTAATGGTAAGAGGGATTTATTCAGGGAAGAGACCAACTGTGCTTCTGTCCAAACAGCCTTCAGAAAATCACCTGGAAAAATTATTTGATCCACCAACTCCTCCCAAGAAGAACTGCCAGGATCACCTGTGCTAGTTAGGCAGGACACCTGGGAGTCCCAACCCCGAGGGAGGCCCGGAAACTTGTAACAAGGAGTAGGGCCTTCTCAGTGGTGGCTCCCCGGTTATGGAACCATCTACCCCCTGAAATTCGGCTGGCAGGGTTGCTTCAAATTTTTAAAAAACTTTTGAAGACCTGGTTGTACAGAATGGTCTTCCCTGAATTTTCAAACAATTAGTAAGGCACTAATTTTTTTTTACCGCTTTTCTTCTCTCCCCCCCACCCCGTTTTATTAATCTCCTGCCATTTTTAATCTTCATTTTAGCTTAATTTTAGTCTTTCATTGTTAATTTATGTATACTTTTTTATTATGTGCCTTGTATTTTGGATTTTAAAATGTATTTCTCTCTTAATTGTCATGTTATCACATGTTATAAACCACCCAGTGTAGCCCTAGGTCTAGATGGGTGGTCTAAAAGTCAAATAAATAAATAAAATAAATAAATAGAATTCCTTTTAGGGGGTTCTGTGGGTTATTTGAGTCCAACCCCCCCCCCACACAATTCTATGTTCTGCTCCCCCAAAGACAGAATTCACACTAGTGTATTACATCCTTCCTTCAGCAGCCTTTGCTTGAAAGGGCAAAAGGTGGGTTACCTGTTACAACTAACAGAAGGGAGGTGGATTCACCCATGGCAAACACTGGATAAGAGAGACAGGTCCAGCTGCATGTTTTGGGGACTAGTCCCTCCCTGGACGCTGTGTAGTGTGTACATTTAATCCATCACTACAATTTTCCAGATGCTGGTTCTCCATTTGAAAGACTGGGGGAGGGCAGCGCCATTTTCAGAAGTGCCCTCAGAGGTGTTGACATTGTGTCGACAACTGACTCCTTGACTGGAGACTGAGTGGCAGGCCTGTTAGTTTCCTCTTCGCACTCTTTTTCCATAGAGGAGGGAAGGTATACCATAATTCTATTTAATGTATAACAGTAACACAAACTGTTACATGTCAAAAATGCAAATTTTATGTCAATGTACGATGCTGTTTTGGTGCTCTTCACATTACGTGTTTAAGTTCCTAGATTTGAAGGACAACTGTTTTAATATTCAGGGAGCGCCTTTGAGGGTGTTCCACAAACTGCGTCATTCAAGTGCTCTGATCATGAATTTCTGCTGCAAGATAGAACAAAACAGGGTGACCCGGGTTGGAACCCAGAGAGATCAGTCTTAAAGCTGGCCCTCTATCGCTTGATGGAATACCACTGGCAGACCGGCAACTAGCTTCAAAGGGGTTCCATGCAAAACGCTAGAGAGACGATCCTGCCAGAATGTAATCTGAAGTCTTGTGGTGGTTTTATTTATGTATTGTTATTCTGTTGTTCCCTCTCCAGCATGTGGGCAGTTTGGATTGTAAACGGGACATGCTTCACACACATGGTCTTGGCTCTGGATTAGAAACAACTAAGGTTACTGCCAGGGCAGTTGAGTGAAGGTGACTTTGCAGCAACTACCTGTGAAAGAAAAACAAAGATCATTACATGTGATGGTTTACAGAACACAAAACAAACCATACAACCAAATTTTAAAATAAGCAAAGAAAATGTTCTCGGTATCCTGATCCAACAGAGAGATGAACAGAGACAAAAACAAAAAAAGCAACCCATCTTTGACCCCTGTCATTAATAACTAGAACCAAAGTGCAGAACCATAACAGAATAAAGAGTTTATATAATATATCAAAATAATAAGTAACAAATTACAAATTGCCAGCAAATCTAAAACACAAATAAGGCTCATTAAAAAATAAAAAAGATTATCAGGCCTTTTGGGGTTAAATGCCATCAGTATGCTGATGACACCCCACTCTACCTCTCGTCACCTCCAGATTCTGAGTGGAGGTGATGAATTCCCTGAATGATGGGCTACCTATTGCATGACCTTTATATGACTGTGCCATACCTTATCACATAGACATTGTGTTTATATATTTTGTGATTGCATTGACACTATGTTTTCAATTGTTAGTTTCCCTCACTCATAACTTTGCATGGATTTTTTCACTCTCTTTTTAACTGCTTCATTCTCTTGTAGCTTTAATGTAAGGTTGTCTTTTAATGCTGTAAGCTGTCCCTCTATTCCCTGTTCTCAATTACTTGAAGATGTCTTAATAATTGAACTGAAGTGTATATTATCCCTCATTACTGCAAGCTGCCTTGGGTCCTTTTGCAAGGAGAAAGGCAGGGTAAAAATACTCTAAAATAAAATAAAATAAAAAATTTGTATCTTAAAATATTAAAATGTTACATCGTTTTTTAAAAGAGGTATACTATGCTTCCAAGCAAGAAGAAGAAGAAACAAAGCAATACAGAGCACCTAGGAATACTGTACAGTACTCATTTGGGGCCAAAGGAAAAGGAAAGAGACAGCTGAACCTCCATTCTGGAGTCCTGGAGACTCCAGCCACTGTGTTGTTAGGGAAAGTGGTGTCTGGTGTCACTGAGTGCTATATATCCTCTTACATCCATTCGGCCAGCAATTTTGCAGGATGAAATGAAAAACCTGTATCATTGTTAGCCTTGGTTTGCATTCTAGATTTTTATTTCTTTTTTGCCTTGCTTAGATTTGTTTATTAAACTTTGCACAACCATGGTTCAATCTGAGCATGTGTGTGTGTGTGTGTGTGTGTGTGTGTGTGTGTGTGTGTGTGTGT
>JAHTLZ010003526.1:17528445-17548731 GCA_023846285.1 Phrynocephalus versicolor | reverse complement strand
TAGGTAGGTAGGTAGGTAGGTAGGTAGGTAGGTAGGTAGGTAGGTAGGTAGGTAGGTAGGTAGGTAGGTAGGTAGGTAGATTATGATTCGGGACTATCTTCCTCATGTTAGCATATTGGTGCATGCATGACAAAGCGAAAGAAAACAGAGTACACAATCTTTTGGCACCTTTAACACTAAAGTGTCAGAACTGTAGTCCCTAAAAGCTCAGAGTAAAATAAAAGTACCACATTGCTTTTGTTTTTGCTGTTGTAAAGCAGACTAGCATGGCTCTGGGAACTGGTATGTATAGTACAAAATATTTTTTCCAAGTGTAACTTGCAGCTAGTTAGAGAGACTTTTTGTGCAACATGAAGGATGACTAAAAATGTCTGTCCAGATTAAAACTGTTAAACTTACTATTGTGTTCTTCCAGCTAAATTTCTCTGTGGGAGACTCTGCCAAGTAACCTGGATTTTCTTGTAGAGAATGCTGCTGGTACATCAAACAGCTGTTATAAACTCCTAAAAAGATGGATAAAGAACACACAACTCAAAAAGGAAGTCGGTCAGATAACCGAACATGTAGTAGTCATGTGTCTTTGCTTGTACATTTCTTATTTGGTCCAGTTAGGTGCTAACAGGGCATGTGACTGCATGCATGGGGCATCTCCTCCTGGCTTCCTTGTGAGGTCTCATTTGGATACAGAAGCTTCTGTGCCATCAGGAACTCATATTTATTAGGGTTTCCAATTCATGTGGAGCGTTCTGCTTGGGCTGAAGCAAAAATGTGCAGAAGTAGAAAAGGTAGGGAATGTTGCTTTGGGGGTTAAGACACTCTGAATCCCTCGGCCAGGATGGCCCCAGGCTAAGAAGAAAGCCCTTTTCCCACCTCAGAGACAAAGGTTCATGCAGAACATGAGGAGCAAGACAAATATACACAGTGGCTGAAACCCTGTTGCCTAGCATAGGAAGAGGACAAACATCCAAACAACCTTCACCATTGTGGACACAACCAATGATTGTTCTGAGTATGGCAACAAGGATAATACAGATAAAGGTCAATATGTAATCATTCTATGTAAACCATGTCACTCGGACCCATTATTATGAACCTGCAGGGCTGTTCAGTGTTGAACCTGAAATCTCACCTGAGGTCTTTGGAGGAAGGGCAGAATACAGACATAATGGCCAGAATTTTGTTAGCAATTGTAGAGCACAGATGCTCCTCAGAGGCTGGCAGTTGCCCTGTTAAAAATGTTTGAGATTATATGTGATTGGGCTGGCAGGATAGCTTTGTTGTTTAGGTATCCAGAGGTTGGGAGTTTGATTCTCCAGCCTATGTGGTCTTGGGGAAGCTGAACAGTCTTAAGGCACCCCCCCAAAAAAGAAGGGAATGATTATTACATTTGAGAATTCTCTACGTGGAATATCTTGAAAGGAGTCACCATAAATCAGAACTGACATGGCACATCATCATCATCATCATCATAACCACCACCACCACCATCATCATTAGATGCACCCAAGGAACAGCTGGATTTTGGATGGTTGACATAGAAAGACAAGCCCCACCTGCAATGAGCCGTGACACACACTGAAAAAAATAAACAGGATCTTGGCCAATAAATAAAACACATATGAGGCCCCTTGTCTTGGCCTTAAGACCACTAAATAGAAGACATTTTTAGAATGAATGTATCATGTTTGGAAACAACACTAAAATCAAAATGATAGTTCCATGCCCATGTCTATTTTGACATTTGGAAATGATTGGAAACCATACACAATTGAAATCAGAATGGCTATTGTTGTTCTTTTTACCTGGCACATATTCAAAGTCACCATCTGAATGTTGCTGTATTACCTCCAAGGCGTCTTCAAGAGCTTGTCCTAATAAGTCTTGGTCTGTAAAACTCTGAAACAATTTTATTTTTATTTTTTACTTTGTAGTTAAAATCATTCAAGGATCAGGTGTACCATGTCCTTCATAGGAAATACACTCTTTAATAGGTGATGGTGTTTCCCGACGTTTATTTGCATATAATTAAATGCTTTTAAACATCCCCTGCAGGCAATTTCTGTGTCTATGTTGGCTGCAAAAACATAACCCCTTATATCTGAAAGGATACAAAAGTAACCATGGGAAATATCATGGTGTGAATAGTGCCGACCCGGGAGATTTTGCAACCAGAGGTGAAACACAAGTTATTTGTCCTTCATTCACCATAAGAGATAAACTGGCTAGACTGACAAACCAACTATCAGATCCGGCCGTGAAAGCCTTTGAGAATACATTGACAAAGCATACTTTACCCCAAGTTAGGAGATAAGATCCTCCACTAAGACAAAGGATGTCAAGAAAGCCGGGGGCAGGGGGACTCATAATACGTTGTATCACATATAGGCCTGTGTTCCAGTTCCTTACCAATGCTCACCACCCTGCCCCTGCCATGTGAGGCAGCCATCTCATTCTGCCCAATGACAAAGCTGACCCTAGAAACAGCCAATCACTAATTCATTAATTTATTTGATTTTATTGACCAACCCATTTGTATGAATGCTTCTCAGGGAGAGGAGACAGGACTGGACTGACAGCAGCAGGAGAAATAGGTGATTGATGTCTGAGATTTCCCAACAAGAATCAAGGTCCTAAGCTATTAAGCATTTTAGAGGTCATAGCTGGTGTCTTGAATTGAGAACAGAAACTGAGAGGGATCCTGTGAAGGTGCACAAAGACTCTGGTTATATGATTGAATGTACCAGCCCTAGCAATGGGTCTGGCAGTTGTGGCAATTGTTTTCATAATGGTCTCCTTTCCTCCTGTTTTTCAGCAATACTCAGACTAAAAAACAGTTCTGTAGTGAAGGTGGAAAGATTGCGTGGCAAATGTAGAACCTGTCCACCTGAATGTTCTGCTGTATCTAACTTGCAATGTTAGTCAGTAATTTATTTATTTATTTATTTATTTATTTATTTAATTTTATTTTTTCAACTTATATGCTGCCCACTACCCAAAGGTCTCTGGGCGGCTTACAATCAAAAGAATTAATACAGTTAAAAATAGTTAAAAAGAGATTATCCATAAATAATCAAAGCAATAATAAAAACCTTACACTAAAATCATTACACTAAAATTGTCATCAGAAGACCCAGTCTATATTGTATTAATTAAAAACCTTCTGGAACAGGAAGGTTTTTACCTGGCATCGAAATGTAATCAGTGTTGGCACCTGGTGGATCTCACTTGGGAGGGCATTCCACAATCTGGGGGAAGCTGCCGAGAAGGCCCTATGTCTGCAAGCCATCCCTCTCACCTCCTTGAGGGATGGCTCTTTCAAGAGGGCCCCCTGGCTCGATCTTAATTGCTGGGTAGGTTCATATGGAAGGAGGCGGTCCTTCAGGTATCTAGGTTCTAATTGTCGTTTCTGATATCCTGAAGATGGCATAATGGGTATAGGTACCAAAAGCTTGATCTTTTAACTGTGTTAAATGTTTTTACAGTTTTTACTTGGAAGCGAAACATATTAAAAATGTTTCAGATCTTTTCAGTCCGTTGGCTGATATTGCTCTAACCTCTGTTTAAAATTCAGAATTTTCCAAGAAAGAATTAAAGGTTTTATAAAGATTAAAGTTCTTCTCAAGGTGGAAAGACATGGTTTATACACTTACCATTTCTAAAACCAACACCAAATCCTCAGATCTGTGAGTAAAACCAAGATAACTTAATTTAGAAGATGAAAATGTAATTTGACATAATCTTGTGAATATAATTTTTTTTTCTGTGTAAACTGACATTCCTCATTTCTTGCCATTAATTTAACTATTCACCCTTTCTGGTAACCTAACATCATGTGCATGGATGTTTATACATAGTTAATGGTTCTCAACGAATGGCATGTGTTTCACCAGCAGGCCACAGAAGAAACCTAATGAGATGTGATCCTTTTTCGAAACAGTTACAGTACAAAGAATTCACTTTTCATTTATTGTTATCAATTAATTGTGCAAATGCACTCCTGGCCACTGCCAAGACCTGGGCCTTTTGAGTCAAGAATAAATACAGGAGCACTTCCAAACTGCTCACTTGTTTTTTTTCAATTGGGAGTGTAATCTAATCCAGGACAGGCAGCATCCCTATTCCTTGATCTCCCTTTTGACTGGCAAGAGGCACCTCTATCTTGTCTGGATTAAGTTTGACATTTTTTTCACCCTCATCCAGTCTGTTACTGATATCAAACACTGATCTAAGGCTGAAGCAGCTTCCTCAGATTTAGGTGACAAGGAGAGGCAAAGTTGGGTGTCATTCGCATACTGGGGACACCAAACCCCAAAACTATGGATAATCTCTCCCAGTGGTTTCATATGGTGGTGGTGATGGGGAAACCCTGAGGGATCCCACAGGTATGCAGCCAGGGGGTGTCAAACATGAATCTTCTAGTACTGCCTTCTGCATTCTCTCCTCTAAAAAGGACTGGAACCCACTATGCCATAGCAGGTTTTAAAAAAAAAAGCAGGTTCAAACAGTTGACACTCCTTTATAAGGCACCCTTTCCCCCTTTGACTTCTAGAGCAGTGCCAGGCAGCTGGATATAGTGACCCTCTTAAATTCCCACAATGTCTAACTCAGCATTATTCAGAGGAATTGGGGAAGATGCAGAAGATGTCTAGATGCAGCCACTGGGCACTGTTTAGGTCAGCTGTATTGGATGTGTGCTCCCCCCCCCCCAGGTCTCTCAAATCTGGAGCAGGTCCTGAACCAGCATTCCAGAAATGTAATTTTGCACTACAACCAAAGAATCCCCGAAGCAGTCTGGTCAGTATCTGGCTAAGGGATTCTTAGAGGGTTAGATCAAAAGGCAACTTCCCCAAGCTATTCTATGAACACAGCAATCATTATTCCACTTCCTTAGACCCAGTTTATCCCAGATATTGTCACCTGGCAGCTGCCTAGATGCCCTGAGCACATCCAATCTTGCCTGATCTCGGAAGCTAAGCAGGGTCGGCCTTGGCTAGAACTTGGATGGGTGACCACCAGGGAATATCAGGTGCTTTAGGTGCCTGGAGTAGGAGCTGGCGAGCCACTTCAGTATTCCTGCCAAGAAAACTCCATAGACATGGGGTCATGAAGAGCTGGTGATGACTGTATGATACAACTGCCCATCTGGATAGGAGCTGAAGCAGTAATAAAGGAATAATACTGGAGGAAGAACTCACCTAACAGAGGACTCTTAACTTGAATCACACAGAACAGGCTTTATAGGTGCTGTAGAAGAAAACAAAGAGCTGCTACAGGAACAGCCAACAGAGGGGGGTGCATTAAATAGTCAGTTTTAGGGAAGTCTGTTTGGGGATTTTTCATTAAAATAAAAGATGCAGCACGTAGCAAGCTTAGCATGCTTTACTCTTTTTTTGCCACCTTCTTGCAGACAAAGGAAAAAATGAAGAGAGGAGGAAGTCCCTTACTGTTCACAAAGAAAGGACACCTTTTGAGATGGGTCAGACCTAATGGAAGCAATTGTTTTAAATTCTAGGAAATAGTTTGTAGCTGAAAAAGTTGGACGACTGAACATTCCCAAAGGCAACCTATTATTCTTTTGCTTTTAAGAGCTCCAACAAGACACACAGAAATTAAGTCAGAAAAATGTTCCATATACAGTGGTATCTTGGGTTTTTTATTTTCATCCTCTGCTGAGACAGGTGTTCTGAAATAGCCTCTGCAGATTGGGATGGGAAGGACAGAAGAGTGCCTGGTTTTCAATATGAGTAGGAATGTTGTAATCTACATAGTTCAGATATCTGGATGTGGGTAGGCACCAAGCAGGGATGGATCTGCACAGATAACTCCCCTTTATGACTTAGTGGTTGCAACCATGCAATATGGACTGAGGTAAGTCTGCATGGAATTAATGTGAATCAAACTTTTCATTGTGCCACAGACAGTGGGAACTCAAGTGGTGCAACTTGCTGTCAAGTCAGACTTGTTACATTGCTGACTTGACGCAGACTTGACACGGAGTGGTTGTTGCTTTCAATGATTCAGCCTCAACTTGTGACTCAGAAACCATCCACCCCTACTTTTTTTTCCAGGGGAAAAAGGTTATTTTTAATAGGGTCTCAGACTTGGGGCTTGGAACCTGGGACTCAGTCAGGACTTGATATCAAAGACTTGGACTGGGACTTGGCTCAAACCCCAAGACTTGTGTGTGTGTGTTTGTGTGTGAGAGAGAGAGCAATTCAAAAGAGAGAGGGGGGTGGGTGGGGGAGAGATCTGGGGGCCACAAGTTATTGGCTTATGATACACTCTATATGAATTTTCTGTCCCCAAGAGGATGGATTTACCGCAAGTTATTCCATCATTATTAGTGTATCCTGAGTTGGTGAAAGATTCATCTAAAATACAGCAGACCCTTGTATAACAAACGGTTTGTATAATATAAAATGTGTACAACATAAAGAATTCCGGAGATAGGGGAAATTTGCTTAACATAATAGCCTATGGGGCGAATCTGTACAACATAAAAATGGGATCACTCTGTTTTCAATGCATTCCTATGGAAAATTTGTATAAAGGAAAATTTGCTTAAAATAATTTCATTTGGAATGATTTAATTCCTTTATACAAGGTAACACTGTATAAATTGTACATAAATGAAGGATTGTGACCTCAGTACACTTAAAAGTTGTACTTAGTGGATCACTTGATTGATAATTTCAGCCAGAGAAGAAGTCTCATTAAGCTAAATGTTGAATGGTAAATAAACACTCAGACAAAGCCCTCTGATTCCATATGTGTACTTTAACTGGGACTACCCATGGTTTGTGTTTGGATTTAGCACTCTATGACATCACTGTCTGTGGTTCCTACCTTAGATGTGCATAGCATTCTCTCAATCTAATGGTTATAGTCAAAGACACCAAACATCAGTTACATGGTTCAGATTTATTGTTTAAATGAAAAAGACAACAGTTGACTGTATCTTGAGGTTTGCTGCCACACCTCTCATGGAACATGATATTGGCACCATGTTGTCAAATATTTCAGATCTTCCAATACCTGATCAATACCTCTTAATATATTAATCAGTTTCACTAAATTATTCTTAAAAATAATTGATTGATTTAAAAGCACCACCAAATTAATTAGGCAGTGAATTTTTAAAAGTAATTATATTTTAATAAAAGTACCAACCAAATCCATGACAGGCAGACACAATTATTACAAGGCATTCTATCTTTTTTCACTAATGAAGGGATTTCTCTCCTGAGTTATCACCTTGCTAGGGAAAGTTAAAGGTGCAGGAAAAGAAGGAGACCAAATATGAGATGGGATGATTCTGTAAAGAAGCCATGGGCTTAAGTTTGCAACAACTGAACATGTCTTGTTAACAACGGGACATTTGGGATGTCACTCATTTATAGAAATTACCAAACCCAAAGGTAATTTGATGGCACATAAAAACAAGGAGAGCACCCACTCCAACAAAGACAAGTATCACATCAATAGAAAGTTGAGGAATAATTAGGTCACCCCCCCACAGATATATTACTTCCTTTATGTGCCAACTCAGTAGAATTTAAATGAATAAAACTAATGTAACTTATCAGCCATTATTATTCAGTCCAGAAACAACTCAAACTTTTTACAACTGAGGACCAACCTGTTACTGAATTGATTGTCAAGTGCTGCCCTTCAAAAGAGAAAGCAGAGAAACAGCAATGTCAGTTCCTTTGTTACTTCCTCCTGTCCTTTAGGCCTCACCTTCCTACTCTCCTACCCTGGTGCAAGGACCAATGCATGAGAATCTGACTGGGATCCTTGACGGGTCTGCATTGACACGTGAATGTGATGCATGTAACAGGCATTGTGCATGCCTATATACACATCCACCTTGATGTAGCAATAGAGATCTTATCCAAGATAAATCCCACTTCGCCACACTTCTCAGATAACTGCTCCCTTGGCCCCACATAACCCATGTCAGTGCCCTGTACTGGGAAGTCCCATTGAGAAGGGAACCCTTGGAAACCGCAGCAACGAGGAAGAGGTCTGTGCGTGTTCCAGAAATCCAACACAAATGCTTTCCTTTCCTTCAAAGATGCTGAGATTATCATTTCATAAGCATACAAAATGTACCGTCAAGCATACAAGAGGGGGTGAGTCAACTTATCTCCCATTTTTAAAACACATTCTTTCTTCTTATTTGACGTTAATACTGTCTGGCAGCATAATCTGCATTAAATGATGGAGCTGGCTCAAAGTTAGCAGCTAGATTTCAAAGACACCCACAAGGAGGTCATGACAGGAAAACACAGTGGACCCTCGTATAACAAACAGTTTGTATAACATAAAATTTGTACAACAAAGAAAAAAATTCTGGAGATAGGGGAAATTTGCTTAACAGAATCGTCTATGGGGCAAATCCGTACAATATAAATGGTAGCAATTAGGGATTACTCTGTTTTCAATGCATTCCTATGGGAAATTTGTGTAAAGGAAATTTGCTTAACATAATTTCATTTGGAACGAATTAATTCCTTTATACAAGGTACCACTGCATGTCCATCCTTTACATTATATGAGCAAGGGAACTTCACTGAATCTCTGAAGGCACATTTTAGCTCTCTCTGAGATGACTCCCATTAAGTTTGTGGGACAACAACTCCTCCCTGGGTCCTTTTGGGGAGTAAAGCAGGACAGAAATATTTTAAATGGATGGATGGATGGGTGGATGGGTGGATGGGTGGATGGATGGATGGATGAACTATACCTAGTCAGCATGGCCAATGCGAACTGTACACTACTGTGTTATTTCTAGGAAGGCTAGTGGGTAAAATTAAGGCACAAGCCCCATCGTAAGAAAAATTGGACATGGGATTTATAATATTAGGATGTCTCCAGACATCAATTTTCATAACTGTAAACTCAAAAGACATTATACAACTATTCAATCTTTTTGTAGCAGATTTTCTTTGGTAACAAAAAAACAAAAACAAAAAAGGCTGTGGCACCTAACGTTGAACTGCTATATTTTAAAGTGTCTACTTGGAACGAAAAGAGATATGTTGAGATTAGGCTTGCAGCCTAAAATGTTAAAAGTCCAAATAGTCCTCTGTCCAGCATGGTCACTAGTAGTTGTAGTCTAAAAATTCCATTTTCTAGACTCTGGGGTTAGACAACTAGCATTGACATTAGTATGTCACGTAGTCTACCATGCTTTAAGAAATTAACCATAAGCCTCTGGTGAACAACACTTACCCAGCCACAGGGCAGGTTGTTATGTCTTTGTGTGCTTGATTGATCTGCCCTTGGCTCATTCTAACAGTCTCTAGAATCATTGTGTTTTTCCCCAGTACTTTAAATTAATATGTTGTCATCCAGAATAGAGGTTCATTCAAGAGGTAGTTTCCTTTAAAGAAACTTCTGCTGACAGAGGAATGTGAATTTCACAATCTCCTGCTATGAAAAAGAAAGGGGGGGAGAGATGCCTTTTATCCCCTCAATGTAAGACTTCTCTTTGCCAAACTAATTTGATCTCTCTCTCTGATAGAATTACAGGCCTAGTGGATGAGGGGAATGCTGTGGATATTATCTGGACTTTAGTAAGGCCTTCAATAAGGTTCCCCATGGTATTCTTGCTAAGATGTTAGTGGAAAGTGGGATAGATAGTGTTGCTGTCAGGTGGATTTGTAATTGGTTGATGGATCGCACCCAAAGGGTGACCATAAATGGCCTCTCTTCAGCTTGGACAGACGTGACCAGTGGGGTGCCCCAGGGTTCTGTTCTGGGTCCAGTGCTGTTCAATATCTTTATTAATGACTTGGAGGAAGGAATAGAGAGTAGGCTGATTAAGTTTGCAGATGATACCAAATTGGGAGGGGTTGCTAATTCCCCAGAGGATAGGATGAAAATCCAAAAAGACCTTGGCAGATTAGAGTGCTGGGCCAAAGCTAACGGAATGGATTTCAACAGAGGGAAATGTAGGGTGCTACATCTAGGTAAAAAAAATGAATTGCACAGATATAGGATGGGGGATACTTGGCTGGAGAATAGTACCTGTGAAAGGGATCTGGGAGTCTTGATGGAACACAAATTGAACATGAGTCAGCAGTGTGATGCGGCGGCCAGGAAAGCCAATGCGATTCTTGGTTGCATCAACAGAACCATTGTGTCTAGATCAAGGGAAGTGATAGTACCCCTCTATTCTGCGTACTGTACCCAGTTCTGTGCACCTCAATTTAAAAAGGATGTTGACAACCTTGAGCGGGTGCAGAGGAGGGCGACCAGGATGGTTGAGGGTCTGGAGGGAATGTCTTATGAGGAATGGCTTAGGGAACTGGGAATGTTTAGCCTTTCAAAAAGAAGACTGAGTGAGAAGGGATATGATAGCTATGTTTAAAGGATGTCATATTGAAGAGGGAACAGGTTTGTTTTCCATGGCTTCAGAGACTAGGACTCGGGGCAATGGTTGAGTCTCCTTCTTTGGAAGTTTTTAAGCAGAGTCTGGATGGCTATCTGTCGGAAATATTGTGATGGGGTTTCCTGCATGACAGGGGTTGGACTAGATGGCCCTTGAGGTCTCTTCCAACTCTATGATTCTATGTTTCTATGTTTCTATGAAGACTTCCTTTTCACATAAGAAATCACATTGAAAATCTCACAGGGTTGCTCAGATGTTTCCTCCCCCCACCCCCACCACCGGAAGGAATTGTAATAATTGCAGGTTTTTTATAGTTCCTGGATTGTTCCTGCACAGGATTTGCCTGGGAAAAAGTGGAGGGGGACAACAAAATTGTGCAGGATTGTTTTCTGCACAGAAGGGCATTTTTTCTATGCACGACTCGCCGGAATAGGTGGGGGAGGGGGATCAAGTATGGAAGTTACAATTGATCATTTGTCTTTGTCAATCTATATGGGAGACTTAATCCTGTGTGTTGAGTCATTACAGTTGTGCCCAACTCTTTGTGGCTCCATATCCATAGAGTTTTCTTGGCAGGAATACTGGAGTAGTTTGCCAGTTCCTACTCCAGGCGCCTACAGCATGTGGTATCCCCTGGTGATCTCCCATAACCAGGCTCGACCCTGCTTAGCTTCCGAAATCAGGCGTGATCGGATGTGCTTAGGGCATCTATGTCTACCCTTAAATAAGGCTGACTCTCAACTTAGCATTTACACTGCAATTTCCTCTAAAAAACCAGAGGAAAATAATAATAACAAAAAAAATATGCAAACCTAAAGACTAACACATGAATATTGCTACTTGAGTGGAGCAGAGCCTATTCTTTAAGGTGGCAAAAGCCTCTGCTTCTATACAAATTTGCAATTTTGCAATTCTATTTATTTATACTCTATCTTTATCCTTAAAAGAACTCAAGGCAGCTTACATCATCAAAAGACAGAATGTAATGCTAAACAACCAGGAGCATATTAATTAGAAATAAGTATGAAACTAACCACAAAGCAATCACACACACACACACACACACACACAGTCATGTAGTTTTGTGATTCATTTGGGGTCACTTAGTGAAAACATGTCCACCCAAAAAACAAAAAAGCCAAACTGTTACTGATGTTGACGATTTGTATGCTTCGTTTTGGGGCACACCAACCCCAGGCCAGACTGTCCGACACCACTCAATAAATTCCCTAGCCAGCACTGGGGTATGCCTAAAGAGAGCTACATGTAAGACTGACTTAGACCAACAGAAGCAGCCAGCTGTGTTGCTCCAAGTCTGCTCTCTGGGCATTGATGGTTATAGGAGACACATCATAGGCAGTTTTGCAGCAGCCAGTGTGAGAAGACAATTATTTAGCTAGTCCATTCATCACCTCCATCCTTTTTCCACATTTGCCCCCTTTCTGTTCCTTCTCCAGTCCACCTTGTGATGAGCAACACCCTATTGCAGTTTAAATAAAAGGGAGGAAGCCATGTGACCATTACAAAAATACAAATGCAGGAATAAGCTGTAGGCGTTAACTATTTCAAGTTCCCTTGTACAAACCATTCATTTAATTTTCCCCAAGCCAGCTGCTAACTTTCCTGTGGGGACTTGCTTGGTGTGTGTGTGTGGAGATCTAACTTGGACATCCCATATCCAATATTTGCCAAACTTGGAGGGGGTGGGAATGACAGTCAGCTAAAGACTTGCTGTAAGTTTGTCATCTCTAATTCACACCGGGGTCATTCTACCACTCCTAGAAGTCCAAAATCACATGAACCACAAAACAGTTTCTTTTGTTGGAAACTTTGTGGTTCGCGACTAGGAACGAACCATCACGAACTGCTGTTTTCCCACTTTGTGCCCATCCATCTCTAAAATAGTTCAAAGGGATCAATCTAATACCATTCTTAAAAAACATAATACCAAAAAACACATCCAAAGGAGTAAGGTACAACAATCCATTTAAAACCCCACTCAGCCAGCCAGCCACTCAGGAAAAGCTTGCAGGACGAGAAAGATCTTTGCCTGCTTGTGGGAGGACAGTAAAGAGGGGGCCATCTTAACCCTCCAGTCACAGCTACCCCTCTGACAATTATTATTCTTTGAACAAAATTTCGGGTAGAAGGTGTACCCTTCAAGACACAACGCAACAACTCTTTGAGTGTGCTCCAGTCCTATGAATATGTATTTGAGAACATGAGCCAGTGTGCAAAAAATTCAACCCTGAAAAGTGTAGAATTCACACTCCAGATGTTGAAGCCAGATGTTGGAACCACTGAGCTATTCAGCTGAATTAACTCACTTGCTTTTGAAGGCCAATTTTGGAAACCTGAAAGGCAGCTTCCACCACCTCTTCCCAGTATCAACGTGCTTTAATGACAGGCTATCTGTGACCATGGTGTCTGACCTGAGAAAAAGAAGAAAGAAATGTAAGGTTTTTTTTAAAAAAAAAATCTCTGAGCTGCAAATATCCCACTTCTGTAAATATCTAAATATCTTTGCAGAAAAGTCGTGACATTTTAAGAAAAGGTGCTAGCTCCACAGAGTGGCCTTTCTATACCACTGCATACAGTCAAGTGATATATGTGTGAAGCTTGTTTATGGCATTTGAGAGAAAACTGGACAATAGGGATGGGCACGAAATGGGAAAAACAGAGTTTTGTTTTGTTTTGCTTCTACTAGCGGTTTGTTTCATTTCCTTTTAAAATGAATTTTGGTAAAAACAATTTGTAAAAAAACGAAACAATAATGAAACCATTCATTACTCTATAAAATGGCTCCCCTGGATCCTAGAGGCACCAAATTTGGTGGGTAGCTTTTTACAAAGGAGCCATTTTACAGAGTAATGAAACATTCCATTTTCAAAGAGAAAAAGAAGCATTTCGTTTCATAACAAAACACTGTTTCTCATTTTGTTTCATAACATTTTGAAAGCTTACAAAATGACAAAACAGCATGTCATTTTTTGTAAGGTGTCCAGTTCTACCTAACAACCATCTGCCAGATCTGCTTTGGTTTGGATTCTTGTACTGAGCAAGGGGTTGGACTCAAAGACCTCCTTCCAACTCCTAAATTATTCTAAGCTTTTGCTTCAAGAACTCCATTTTTTAATATTCTGCTTTATTTGAGATCCCCTACTTTTGATATTTCTGAACCTCTCTGTGATTATGATGATCTCTTTGTTATCATAGTAATAATCACAGAACTGCACAGCTGGAAGGGACACATAAACCACTACCGCACTTCTGATTTAAAACGCCTTTTCCTTAAAAACAAAGCGCCTTAAAAATCACTGTCTGGTTTTCAAAGCAATTTATCTGAAGAACACCCTCAACCATGCCTATTTTTGTCCGCTGTGGCGGTTTTTCTTGATATGGCCACTGGGGGGGTTACATCGCTTCCTGTGTCTCCCTTTTAAGCGATTTGGTAGAATTTTGGACATACTAAGTCACTTCCCCCCCCCTTGCCCCCGTTCTTAGCCTTTTTGCTTTCAGAAAACACAGAAAACAGAACCGCCGTGCCAGGACATTTACCAACTTCGTTATGCAAAAGTTTCAGCTCGTTGTCATTTAATTTCATTTCCTTGGTTCTTTAAAACCAAGTTTTAAAGCGGTTCAATAAAGTGAGAACTGGAAAGCCGATTGCTAGCTACGCGCTATAGTGCAAACAGCAGAACCGCTATAACAACCACATGACCACGGGAGGAGAAGAGGCAATCCAAAATAAGAAGCGACTGCTTGTGGAAGTGTGGTAGTGGTCATGATGGCAAATTGAACTCCCCAACCTCTGGCTTTGCAGCCAAGTGCCTAAACCATGGAGCTTTCCAGCAGTTCTCAGTGGATGACCCTGGTGTTGCCGGAGCAGGAGGCGGGGAGGATCAAGGCACCTCCAGCTGCTCTAGGCCCTCATGCAGGATTTGTAAGTGGATGTCACCAACTATGTTTACAGTCCCATTTGCACGCCTTTGGGTTTGCCTCATGAATGAGTGCGCCTAGAGGCTTTTCTCATGTCATCCCTTAGTCCTAGCTATAGATCCAGATAGACACACTTTCCGTGTATCACTTTCCCACATTCCCGCCATCTTTTACAGGTTCTGTAGATGGTGCTTTTCTGTGAAGCACAGATGGCTCAGCAGCTCATCTGAATAAAATGAGGAAAATGTGAGCGTCTGCTTCCTTAGAAGCCAAATAGTGGAATAAGGAATTTGATTAATTAATTAATTTTGGATCTTTTAACAATTAATTAAAAATTAATTAAAAACCAGTCCTAGTAAACAGGGAATGGTGGAGCATATGTGCAGCCATTCTCTGTTCTTTGGATAGTTCTTTCTTGTTGTAAAGACAACAGCTTTTGGCCTCGTTTGCAATGATAGCTGCAGTTCTTATCGGATGTTGTGGTATTCTTGGCCAATCTTTTAAGAAGCAGGCGGAAGAGAGGGGGCAGGCCAGTTTACATTCCATCGGAACACATCAGATCTCTGTTTACTTGCTCAAATGTGTAACTTCAAGGGCACGTTGGGAATGAGGTCTCTATAAATAATAATGCAGCTGCAACATTGTTACTGTTTCACTAGGATTTGCATTGGACTTAAAACAACCATATCAGTGTAGTGAAACCAAATGTACACAGAACAAGAGTCAGCACATTATAGTAAGACCTCCTTATCTTCAGGATCAGGATCTGCTGATTGAAGAATATAAGAAGAGCCCTGCGGGATCAGGCCAAAGTCCCATCTAATCTAGCTCCCTGTAGTTCCCTTTGGCCATACCAGATGCCTCTGGGACCACGTGAAACAACTTCTGTAGACACCTGTCTCCTGATACCACTCCCCTGCATCCAGCATTTTGAGGTACCCTCTTTTTTAAGCCTGGAGATAATACATACCCCCTACATGGCTTGTAACCTGCAATGGACTTTTCCTCCAGAAATCAGTCTTATCCCTTTAAAGGCAACTAGGCCAGATGCCATCACCACATCTTGTGGCAAGGAGTTCCACAGACTAAGAACCCACTGGGTAAAGAAATATTTTCTTTTGTCTGTTCTCACTCTCCCATCCCTCAACTTGAGTGGATGACCCCCTGGTTCTGATACTGAGAGGAAAAATTGTGGCTAATTGACATAGATAGATAGATAGATAGATAGATAGATAGATAGATAGATAGATAGATAGATAGATAGATAGATAGATAGATAGATAGATAGATAGATAGATAGATAGATAGATAGATAGATAGATGCATGTTTGTTTGCTAGAGGAACAGCAAAATGGCATTTTTTCAAGACATGATTGCATAATGTGGATGGGATGCGCCCCCCCCTTATCTGTGGGATCACTTCTTCACTTATAGATGATTTGAAAACATTATACTGAAAACATTATACTTTTCCTGTTGTTGTTTTCTTCCTTTATTACTTTATATGTTTGATTTGGTTTTAATAAGATACATATGTTGTTCTCTTTGTAAACCGCCCAGGGTTCCCTTTGGGAAAATTGTCATGGTATATGAATATTAATATAAATAAATATTAATATAATAAAATATATTTAGAAATATGAAGTTCCTTGATCCTGCCACCAGAGAGAGACAGAGGCCATGCAATGGGTAGATAATCTCTGCATTGTTTCCACATCTGCCTCAGTGCTTGGAACACATGAGCCATGGATACAAGAATCCTGTTGTATTTAACAGCGGCAAGGCCAGCTAAGTGTGTGCACAGGATGCATTTCTTCAGCCTGAGATTGTCCACCGGGCACTCCAAATGCCTTTGCCTTGGGCTCTAACTGAAGGCCTCTACATTTGTAGGAGTTGGCAGGGGCTGAGGCAGGCAACTCCATCGCGATAACTACATAATGGGAATGTTGGGAATGAGGCAGGATTTTGCATGCTTTAATTCAGTCCGCAGTCCAAATGGAGACTGAACCATGAAAATGGAAGACTAAGACTCGGAAGGGCAGCAAAGGAATGAATTAGGAAAGATCAAAACGCACCTCTAGAGACCAAGGCCATCCACGCTTGTGTACAGTGTGAAATCTGGGCAGTCAAAAAGCAGCCAGAAAAATACCAGTGATTTGAAATGTGCTGGAAGAGAGCTTCTGGATAGCTTAGGTCTAAGTGGGTCTTAGCCTGAATGGAGCCTGAACTCTCTCTCTCTGGAGGTCAACATGTTGGAATTGAGGCTGGACAATATGTTGGGCTGGACAATAGTGCTGGGAGAGGTCCGAGGCTGTAGGAGGAGAGGATGATCAAGTAGGAGGTGAATGGACTCCATAAAAGAAGTCATTGGCATCTGAATATAAATAGAGCTGGAGGCAGGACACTTGAGTCATCCCTCATTCATAAGGTTGCCAAAGGTATCACCCACCCTTAATATGCACTATTGATGGTTCTCTGTTTATGCATTTAATTTTTCCGGTTTTTTTTCGTTTGCTTCTAGTCCATCTTGCTCCTGTTTGATGCTTTGATATACATTATATTTTTATTGTTTATTGTGTTTTTATGTTTGCCTATTGTATTGTTGGTTGGTTTGATAGGTGTTCAACATTGCAACCGCCCAGAGTAGATGTAGCTAAATGAAGCGGTATATAAATTAAATAAATAAATAAATAGTATCTTCGGGGCTCACTCGGCTCGTTCCTAGGTGATTCGCCGATGAGGAGGATGACGCGGAAGCATCGATTTTCCTTTTCCACTGCCTTTGCAGTTCCGCCTTTCGGTTTCGTTTCTCTCTCTCCCCCTCCGCAAAAGGACGAGATAACCAACCAGGAAGGGAAGAAGCGAGAGCTGTTGGGAGCGGCGGCGGGAGAGAGCGGAGGAGCCCGGTGGTTTCGCGAAGCCCGGGATCGGAGGCGGTGGGCGCGGAGGGCAGCGCCCGCGGAGCTCCAGGGAGAAGGAAAGGGGCGTGATCGGGCGCGGCCGTCTTCCGGGAGGTTCGAATCCCCCGCTCCCCAACAGCCGGGCCTTGGAGCGGCGATGCGGAAAGCTAGGATGGCGACGGGGAATTACGCCTCGCAGTGGCTGGCCCGCGAAGCCTTGCAAGAGCTCTGCGCCTCGGGCGGCTGCTTGGAAGAGAGCGCACTCGCTCGGCGCCAGGGCCTCCAGGACCACCCCGATCTCTTGGCCCACTTATTGAGGGACGCGAGTAAGTTCACGGTGGTGACCCGAGAGGAGTCCCCCTCCGAGGGCGCCGCCGCGGGCCGGGACCACCGGGTGGTGGTCGCCACCACCGCCCTGCGCCTCTGCCGGGACCACGGCAGCCGCAAGTGCGCCGGCTCGTGCCGGCAGCTCCACCTCTGCCGGTACTTCGTCTATGGCGGGTGCCGCCTTCAGGGCACCAGGTGAGTCCGCTCCCTTCGCCCTGGAAAAGGGGCATTCCTTCCCCCCCGTCTCACCCCATGGCATCCGCCCAACCCACCCAAAGGGCCACTTCTTCGGATCCGTCGGGCAAGCACGGGGGCGCTCCCCGCCCTGCCCTCGGGGCGCCTACTCGGGAGGAAGCCCGGTCGCTGGCTTGGAATTACGCCGGATTTACACCCCGGCAACGGTAGCCAGAAATGTATGGGGTAAACCCCGCCTCGTTCCCGAGAAGGGTTACTTTCTCGGGAGCCGACTCGGGGCCATTCCGTCGGCGGGACTGGAACGCCCCCTTCTTGCAGGCGGTCGGAGAGTCCTCCTTCCTTGTAAACGAAACTGGGACCCCGGGCGCTCCCAGAATCAGAACGGCTGGCCTAGACAGTACGTGTGATCCTAAAGTGGATTCGGAGAGACAATTGACCCAATGGGGGAATTGATCCTTGGTCCTCCGTCCTCCTCGCCTTCCCCTTCATCAGGTAAAGGGGCTGTGCTGGAAGGAAACTCCTTTAAAGTGGAGGTGTAATGGAGGAAGTGGGTGGTTGTAATAAGAGTGGTTTACAGTAAAGCTGCCTTCATTGTCTTGAGTTTGCGTGTAAAGTGGGCTCAAACGTGGTAGCAGGGCACGCGTCTAAGCGGAGCGTCTCTTTCACACGCATGAAGAGACAAGACGCATTTGAAGAGGCACGAAAGTTAGGAAAAGTTGAATGGGGTACGGAAATGGGAATATCTGCATTAGATTGGCTAAATAAAGGAAGCAGCAACTCTTAACTGGACAGGGCCGAATTTTTTCAGGTTCAATAGGTCACCATCAGTCAGAGGCTGTTAGGTGGCACATGAGAACACCGGTGTTGGAAAAATACACATGGACTTTGTTCAAGTATAAGAACAGGGAATTGAGGGGTATCCTACAGCAGTAGAAGATGACATTAAAGCTAAAAGGAAATGTGAGCAATTAAGAAAAGAGTATAAATTCCATGCAAACATGTATAGTTGTTGGTCAGTCGTTAAGTCGAGTCTGACTCTTTGTGACCAGAGCACACCAGGCCCTCGTGTCTTAAACTGCCTCCCAGGGTTTGGTCAAATCCATTTTGGTTGCATTGATGACACCGTCCAACCATCTCATTCTCTGCCGTCCTCTTTTCCTTTTGCCCTCAATCTTTCCCAACATCAGGGACTTTTCCAAGGAAGTCCTCTCTCCTTATGAGGTGGCCAATCTGTCCTTCCCGTGAACTTTCAGGGTTGATTTCTTTCAGAATGGATAGGTTTGATCTTGCAGTCCAGGAGACTCTCAAGAGTCTCCTCCAGCACCACAGCTCAAAAGTGTCAATTCTTCCTTCTTTATAGTCCAGCTCTCACTTCCATACATGACTACTGGCAAAACCATAGCTTTGACTAGCCTGTCCTTTGCTGGCAAAGTGATGTCTCTCTGCTCTTTATGGGCGCTTTTACATGACCCCTAAGATCCACTGGCAACTTAAATTTGAACCAGAGATCTTGGGGGTTTGCTACTCTTGCTGTGTTCCCACCCCTCCGCACTCCCTTGCTCCTGTCTGCGTGAGGGGAGGGAGAAAAGAAGGGAGAAAAGAATGCAGGTTCATCTCCGCTCTGCTGCGGGAAGCATTCCAGTCTCTTAAAGGGGTGGGGGTGGGGCAAAAAACAAACAAACTGAAGGCAGGACAGCCCGGCACTCACTCCTTTGCAATCTGCATCAGAAATTTTTCACCTTCAGAGACCAGGTACTTGGAAGATGCGCTGGGACTCGCTTAGGTGGCTGTGGTTGTACTTAATTTTTTTTAAGTCTGGAGCTGGTGGGAAAACAATTTTAAGCTCCGCATCTGGGAGCCCTTTGCCTCGGATTTTAGTGGTCATGTAAAAGCGACCTAAGATGCTGCCTAGGTTTGCCATTGCTTTCCTCCCAAGAAGGAGACATCTTTTAATTTCATTGCTGCAGTCACCATCTGTGGTGATCAAGGAGCCCAAGAAAATAAACTCTGTCATTGCCTCCATGTACAGTAGACATTCTAAAGATATGAGAGATGGAAACTAACAATTGATAACATGCTATCATTGAGATCACACAAGGGATACAAGCGGTTGAGATCACACAAGAGATATAAGCACAAATTTATAAGCGGTTATAAACATAAGTCTGTGTAGCCATGTATGGTAGCCCATCATTCATGGAAAGCTTGCCTGAAGAGAAGACTTGGCCTGTTTCTGGAAAGACAACAAGGATGGGGGGGGGGTCAAAAATGTCTCAAATTGAACCACGACCCAGGCTCAATTTTCAAATCTGGCCTTTTGAAGTGGTCTGGCTGGGCCCTTCAAAAGGATGATTTAATTCGCCTTTTCCAAAAATGTCTATTTTGCTGTACTTCCTGTCTTAAATATGCTGCAGTCTGTGTTGAGTGAACTCACTGATACAAGCTACATTGTTATTCTTGTTTTAATTGCTTTACAGTACTCTCTCTCTCTCTCTCTCTCTCTCTCTCTCTCTCTCTCTCTCTCTC
>JAHTLZ010003526.1:17508789-17528435 GCA_023846285.1 Phrynocephalus versicolor | reverse complement strand
TGTGTGTGTGTGTGTGTGTGTGTGTGTGTGTGTGTGTGTGTGTGTGTGAGAGAGAGAGAGAGAGAGAGAGGAGACTACCATACAAATAAAGGAAGCCTCTTGCTGTGTAGCTCTATTTCTTCTGCCTTGTGTTTATTTACTATTGAGGGTGTTACATTCTTTCTTCCTGGTTGTGTTATGACTTGTGTTTTGATATGCTGCAGCTTCACAGACCTCAAAGTTGTACCATAAACTCATTCATCCTTCCTTTCACCATCCATCTTGGGGGGCAGTCAGACATGGATAGAGCTTGCTGTTGAGTTCACGAGTAGTGTTGTTTGGTTCACCCTATTTTCTGGCAACCCCCTGTATTTTAGAGTAGTCCGCCTTGCCTCATTTGTGAGCTGTTTTGCTCTTTTCTGGCACAGCACAGGGGTTGCTGTTTATTTGGTGTGATTGGGACTGCTCCTGATTATCCCATTCTAAACCCATTGTGGCTGCTGAATTCACTCTCCAAAACAGCTGCAGGTGGGGTTCTTGTCGGTGTCAACTTGGTGTTACATTGGCGACATAGCACTGGTTTAGATAAGAACATAAGAAGAGCCATGCTGGATCAGGCCAAAGGCCCATCTAGTCCAGCTTCCTGTATGTCACAGTGGCCCCACCAAATGCCTCTGGGAGTGCACGAGACTCGATATCTGTCTCCTGATACCACTCCCCTGCATCTGTCCCTTAAAGTAAAGCAAAGCAAAGCAAAGTGTTCTGCTTATATACCGCCCCATACCACTACAAGTGGTCTCTGGGCGGTTTACAATTTTAATTACAGTGTGCAGGCTACACATTGCCCCCCCAGCAAGCTGGGTACTCATTTTACCGACCTCGGAAGGATGGAAGGCTGAGTGAACCTTGAGCCTGCTACCGGGGATTGAACCCAGGTCGTGAGCACAGTTTTACCTGCAGTACAGGCATTTAACCACTGCGCCATGAGGCTCCTCGGTTTTAAGACTGGAGATTATACATCTCCATCATGGTTTGTAACCTGTGATGGACTTTTCCTCCAGGGATCTATCTAATCCCCTTTTAAGGCATCCAGGCCATATGCCATCACCACATCCTGTGGCAGGGAGTTCCACACAGACTAACAACACACTGGGTAAAAACATATTTTCTTTTGTCTGTTTTCACTCTTCCAGCCTTCAATTTGAGTGGATGACCCCTAGTTCTGGTATTTTGTGAGAGGGAGAAGAGTGTCCCTCTGTCCACTTTACTCATGCCTTGCATTATTTTGTATGTCTCAATCTTATCCCCCCTCCCCTCAGGCGCCTTTGTAAGGGAGCATCCGTGCTAGGTTGGTGTACTGCTGTAGCACTAAATTTAACATCAAAAAGAGGAAGTTGCCTCAACCTTCCGGAGTGATACCCATAACAAAAGGCAAGGAAAGGGCCAGAAGAGGTTTCAGAAATAGATCATACCTAACAAAAGATTTTGTAAATGTAATCCATATCACTCCATATTCTCCCATATAGTCACATTTCTTATCCAAAATCCTGTATGTTGTCTTTTTAGGCATTCTTAAGAGAGTGGTGGCTTCCAAAATGAAGTTTCCAGGTCTACATGTATTTTTTTGCCTTTGTTGTTTAGAATGATATTAGAAGAGGATTGGCGGTTTGGAATCCTATTCTAAGCTTGCCTCAGTCTAGGCCTTATTAAACTCAGATTCACTTCAGAGAAAATCTGCCTTGAATTGGACTGCACCCATGTCTGTGAAGCACATATATATTTAAAGTTATTTTGCATTTGATAATAAAAACAGGGTACAGCGGAAAGCCCATTTTTAATATTTTCAAAACTTTCAGGAAGGAATGCAAGTTCATCCATGACATTCATTCATCCCATAACTCCTCCATCCTAAAAGAGTATGAGCTGGAAAATTTAAGCAGTGATGAGCTATTTCAGCTTCTGCTTCAGAATGATCCTTCACTTTTGCCCGAGGTGAGGACTGTCACTCTTGACTGGTTTTTCTGTGTAAATGAATCTGTTGTAAATGGTATATATTTACAAAACTTCTTGATGTATACTGTATGTTCCTTCATTCATTTATTCATTGAGTTTATACCTTGCCTTTCTCCCAGTAACCTCCCCAAAGGTATTATAAATATGATTGATTACAACAGTAAAAACCAAGTAAACATCTTGAAACTGTCGAATAAAAGCATTTTAAAAAGTACAAAGCATATAAAAATGAAATTCATAATATTTTCTTTCCCTTTTACTACTTACAAAAACTGAAGAGGAAGTTTTGGGTGTTGGAAGAATAGCAGGGAGGGATCTAGCCGGGATTCTTGTGAAAGGGAGTTTCCCAGCCACTGAGACCCTCTCTCAAGACTCCACCAGCCATTCATGTGGGGGGCAGGGTCATGGATCAGAAGGAAGGACTCCTATGAAGATATTAAAACCCAGGGATGCTTATGTGCGATTGGGAATGTGGTCCATCAGATAGCCTGGACCCAAGACTTTTAGGACTTTATAGATGAAACCCTTCATGTGTGACACACAGTGGTTCTCAACCTGTGGGTCCCTAGATGTTCATGGACCGCAACTCCCAGAAATCCTGGCCAATTCAGCTAGTGATGAAGACTTCTGGGAGTTGCAGTCCAGGGACATCTAGGAACCATAGTGAGAACCACTGGTTTAGTATAACCAAAGATTGTGGCTGGCCTTGTGATAATTCTAGTGCATACTTCTGTTTATGTTTTAAGCTAAAATGCTATCATATGAAGAAGCTGCCTTATACTGACTCATCTGCCAGTGTTGTCAACTTTGGGCCATTCATATTGGTGGCAGATTCCCAGGGTTTCTGCCAGAGTCCTTTCCTACTCCTATTTCAGGATCCCTTGTGGTCTTCTGTTCAATAACTAATTGCTAATAACTTTGCTTAGTTTCCAGAAACAGAAGAGATCATTTATGTTGAAGGCGGTATAATCCTCATGCATACTGTATATCATGCTATGTTACTGTTTGAGGACGAGATAAGAGCATGGAATTGGAACCAACCAAGCTCCAATAGACCCATTGAAAGCATGGCCCACTGCTCATTTAGTCATCACTTTCTGGCACAACTCCCAAAACCTCTCAGGGGCTGTTGTGAAAAAGAGTCATCAGGAGTTGCAGACTTATAATAATGGACTTGAAGCAATGGGATTAATGGCTGCAAGATGCAGAGATGAATTGCAAGACCTAGCATACACATACAGAGGAAAGGGACTGCGATCACTGGGGATGATTAGAAGCAGAATGTCTTGGGTGCCCCATTGATGGCTGTGGTTGTAATCCTATCTTGGTAGTAGAGATCTTATGCCTGCTTGCTGAGATAGAAGATAGAACACCAAATGAGATTTGTGGCCAGATGAGCCTGCAGAACTGTAATAATGTCAACATGGGGGAGGATAGTATGGACCAAGGTGGGAGGCTGTATCCCTCCAGATGTGTTTGGCCATCAACTCCCCTCAGCCCTGCCAGCACAGACTAGGACTATGGTAAATTGCAGTTTCTGTACATAAGGAGAGCTATCATTGCCCCCCGCTGATCTAGAAGTTTTTAAACCAATTGAAGTGCGCATTCGGTGTGTGTTCTGTCTTGCAGAAATGAATAGGAATAGTGGATTCGAAGGCAAAAGATTAACAGAGCTGTGAGATAAGGACCATGGCATAATATTTCTGAAAAGTGGAAGGGAAAACTTTTGGAGGGCAGGCATAAGGTTCTTCCTACACCTTTTGACACATTGGTTTGGCAGTGGCCTTGCCTTTCTAGTCCAGTGACTGTGTGTAGGTTTATTTCTATACACCTTTCTTTTAGTAGCTAGCCTTCTCTAACGAAACATCTGCATTCAGATTTGCCTGTTCAGCCAGATGGATGAGAAATGAAAATAATTTTTAAAATGAGCATGGCAACGAGGAAATGAAACTCAGAAGCATCTTATGCATGACTCAATGACCCTTCTACCACTGAACACCACTGCTGAATTTTTCCTGCCTGAGGTATTTTAGGAATGCAAAACTGCATATAGTGATGCCTTGTGAGATGAATTTAATTCGTTCTACAGGTCAATTCGTCTTACAAAAAAAAAAAAACATTTTAACAAATGCGGCTTCCCATGGGAATGAATGGGAAATTGATTAATTCGTTCCAAACCCTAGAAAGACAGAAGCACCATATTTTTTTAAAAAACACCTCTTTATAAAGTGCACTTTAAAGACATAAACACTGTGCACACCTTTGCACCTGAAGCCTCGTGTTTATATCATTTTCGCGACAAAGAGGAACAATAGTAACAATTATTTTCTTCAACGGTGTTCATGCGGCTGTCTTTCCTCCCGCTTTCTACTTCCAGATATGTCCATACTATAATAAAGGGGATGGACCCTACGGGTCTTGTAATTTTAAGAAGATCTGTGTCAAACTTCACATATGCCAATACTACCTTCAGGGAGAATGCAGATTTGGAAGCAACTGCAAGCGTTCACATGACATTTTTAATCCAGATTGTTACGAGAAGCTGGAGAAGTGGGGAATGAGTCGGGCTCTGATTAGTAAGATTCCCTCAGTGTACAGGAATGTCTATGACATCAAGAACAATGCAGCAGCACATTCAGGTATATCTCTATTCTCTCATGTTGCGCCATCTTCATGAAAACTTGGGGTATAATTTGTGTGTTTGGTGTTACAGTAACCCTCATCTATCGCGGAGGTTAGGGACCCGACCCACGAACTCACGATCAATGAAAATCCGCAATATATGGATGCAGGTCGGGTCAGGCCTGGGGGGGGGGGGCGGCACGCAGTGTTTAAAATGACTTTACGCAATGGAGCCAAGCACTTGGCTCCGTTGCTTACAGACATTTTAAACATTGTACGCCACTTGTCCCCACCACCTCAGTGGCACAGGGAGCGGCACGCAATGGAGTGGTTCAAGTGCTTGGCTCCATTGCTTAAAGACAATTTAAACATTGCACACCGCTTCTCCCGCCCCCAGGGAGCATCCGCAGTGCCTCCATGGAGGCAAGCCCCGGGCTCCAGCTGATTGGTGCTGGGTGGGAGAGAAAGGCCTTTATTTCCCCATCTCAGCGCCACTTTTAAAACCTTTTCCCCCCCTCTCTCAAGCCCTTTCGGGGTACCACTGTACTGCAGTCCCGCAAGATAACACGACTGATGAAAACAGATATAAATGTATGCCTATCATATATTGAGCTAGACAAATAGACTTTAAAGTGCTTAGTAAAATGAAGAATTAAGCTTAAATAGGCTAGTTTAATACTGTACTTTGTTATTTCCACTTTTTCTGCTAGATAAGCAACGATAAATACAATTATGCAAAAGAAGTATGTAAATGTGGAATATTCCAAACACTTGGGCTGAAATATTGGGAAAATACTTGTATTTGAACTATGTAACAGGGCAACACACAAGCAACTTATTTCTTTTAACTTGCTATGTTTAGAAAATTCAATAAAATAAGGGGGGAAAAGATAACACGACCGCAGTATATGAACCACAAAAGGGCGGGGGATCACTGTAATTTTGATTTAATTTTTTTGGTACTTTGTCACTGTTTTTGTTTGTTTGTTTGTTTGTTTAGATGGTTACTTATTATATATGCTGTGATCCACCTAGAGTAGCCTTGGTAGCCAGATGCGCAGTATAAACATCAAGTGATTTGTTTGGAGTGGTTCAAGGAGAAAACAGATACTAGACAAGGGATGCTCTTCCTTCCTTACTTGGCTGCTGTCGCATCTTCTGAAAACACTGTTTGGAACCTGGTTCATACCTCATATCAGGGATGGGCTGTCTCCTGTCATTTGTGGGGGCTGCATTCTTAATGTCCCCCAACTGTTTAATAAAAAGGATAATTTTTTTGGGGGGGGGTGAGTTAACACTGAGGAGCCTTGGGCTGCCTACTGGCTAATACCATCTTATTTTTTAATAGGGTATCAGGGTCCTGAGGATACTGGGCAGCGCTCAGAACATGCTAAAATTGGCAATTTTGTGCCCACTGATTCATACGACCCACTGTACTAAAAAGCTAGCAGGGTAAGGAAACATCTCAGTGGTGGTGAACCTTCGGCACTCCAGATGTTTTGGACCACAACTCCCACAGTCCTTTGTCCTTGGCAATACAGGCTCGGAACTCTGGGAGTTGTGGTCCAAAACATCTGGAGGGCCTAAGGTTTCCCACCAGGGGTTTACGCTATGACTGCTAAGGAATAACCTTTTTTTTTTTCTAAGAAAGGACTGCAGTGGCCAAGGACCAGGTTCACAGGACGTAAGAGCATCCAAGCAGCTGCTCTTCTCTCCTGCATTGCAGATCAGTGTTGTTGTCTCCTCCCTCTTATTTCCTTCCTTAGAAAGAAGAGAAAACAGTGGCCAAGTAGCATCATCCACAAATAGCGTTGAGGAGTCGGATATGATTTGCTTGTACCACATTAGGAAGAGCTGTAGCTTTCAAGGTAAGCAGGGATGGGTGCAACTATATTAGGCATTATTTACCAGGGTGGATTTCATAGAATCATAGAGTTGGAAGAGACCTCAAGGGCCATCCAGTCCAACCCCCTGCCATGCAGGAACCCCCATCACAGTATTTCCGACAGATGGCCATCCAGCCTCTGCTTAAAAACCTCCCAAGAAGGAGACTCCACCACCATTTGTGGCAGCATATTCCACTGCCGAACAGGTCTAAGCATCATGAAGTTCTTCCTAATGTTCAAATGGAATTTCTTTTCTTGTAGTTTGAAAGCATTTGATTTAATTTTTTTTAAATAGAATTTTAAAAATGATTTTTTTAAGAAAAGGATTTTTAAAAATTAGCTATTATTTAAATTGATTCTTTAAAAGTCATTGCTTTTTATCCAAACAGTTATTTAACCTTCATTAAGTGGACAAATTTTCTCTCTTGTGCTGCTTGCTGTTGCTCTTTCAGTGTACTTTCAGAAATGACCCTGTAAGGTTTATCTACCATAGACACATTTTGTTGATATGAAAAAAAAACTCTCCTTTTTTAAAAAGGAGGATGCTGAGTGGCAGTACTGACTGGCCTCACACCCAGTGGCTACATAAAAACCTCATGAAATTGCCTGTGAGGAAGTGGGACCCTCAACAGGAAAAAGGAAACGGTCCAGTCCTGCTTGGGTTAAAAAAATAGTTTCCCTTCACAAGCTTTCCTTCAAGTGATAACTTTGTATTGAAGAATGGAGTTAGGCAGATGGATTACTCTGACTATTAATTTTCATATAGTTCCACATCGATAAGTGGCCTTTATTCATATGTACGTCTGTGTCATCGAGGGTAGAACCAAGCAGCCAAGCGATGAAATGTTGAATGGTCTGCAAGCACTTGTGGGCTTGGAGATGCAACAGCCCATGGAAATTAACAGGCCTACAAAATTCACGTCTCCCTGTCCATATTTCTCTTTGGCTGTACACTCGCTAATATGTATCGTATTTTTTGCCCTATAAGACGCACTGGGCCATAGGATGCACCTAGTTTTTAGAGGAGAAAAACAAGAAAAATGTTTAGCCTAAGGTTTTATGGTGGGGGGAAGGGGAGGCTTGCAAATGGGGTAATTAGAGTTATGGGATTCAAGCTGCAAAAGGGGAGGCTTGCGAACGAGGTAATTGGAGCTGTGGGATCTAGGCTGCAAAAGGGGAGACTTGCAAATGAGGTAATTGGTGCTGTTGGGTCCAGGCTTCAGAAGGGGAGGGCAGAGGCTCCATGGAGACCTCTTTGCAAACAAGGTGATTTTTGACTGGGGAACCTTGACTGCGGAAGGGGAGGGGTGGGGAGAGGCTCCCCGAAGGAAGCCTCTTTGCAAACTGGGTGATTGGAATTGTGGAATCCCAGCTGCAGCACGAGATTGGAGGGGCACCATGCAGGTATCTTATCTCTAAATGAAAATCTGTTATATATATGTAGCAGGGGCTGCTGTATTCGCTCTATAAGACAGACATTTCCTCTTACTTTTGAGGGTGGGAAAAGTGCGTCTTATAGGGCAAAAAAAGATATGGTAGTTATTTCTTTAGCATTTCTATTTCAAATCCATTTTAATAACTCAAGGCCCTAACACAGTGTGATATTTTTTATCTAGATAAATGTATCCGAATACATTTCCACTTGCCATATAGGTGGCAAGTTTTTGATGGAACCCAGTGGAAAGATCTGATCGATATGGAGAAAATTGAGCAAGCCTACTGTGATCCATTTAATGAGAGGTATAAATGTATTAATAAATATCCATTTGTGCTACAGATTCTCCTCTGGCATCTGCTGCTTTAATTTTTGTTTTGGGCAGAAATTTAACTACTGAAGTAAGGGAGCTTTCAGATGAGTATATAGCTCCCTATTTGGTTCACTTTTCAAACAGTATGTTTCGCCCTATGTGCCAGCCACTTGATCCTTTATTTCATAGAATCATTGAATCATAAGAGTTGGAAGAGACCTCAAGGGACATCCAGTCCAACCCCCTGCCATGCAGGAACTCCCATCACAGTATTTCCGACAGATGGTCATCCAGCATCTGCTTAAAAACCTCCAAAGAAAGAGACTCGACCACACTTCATAGCAGCATATTCCACTGCTGAACAGCTCTAACCATCACGAAGTTCTTCCTGATGTTCAAATGGAATCTCTTTTGAAACCATTGCCCTGAGTCCTAGTTGCTGAAGCCATGGAAAACAAACCTGTTCTCTCTTCAATATGAGTGATCCATCCTGCCCTTTTGTGAGCTGTTACGCTCTTTTCTGTCACAGCACTAGTGCTGCAATTTATTTGCTATGATTGGGAGCACTCTTGATCGTCCCATTTTGTAGTCTGTGTGGTTGCTTAATTTACTCCCCAATAGAGCTGTAGGCAGTGTTCTCTTAAATAGCAACCTAAGGACAGCTGCAGTGGGTTGTTACAGTAGGAAGAATGGCAGAGAAACCTTCCCTTTTATTTTCATCGTCTCATTTTTAAAACAAATGTTTTCCTATGTACCACAGCATTTCAGATATAAAAGATTATCTCTGCTACACTGATGTACTACTGTAGCGCTATGCCACTTACTGAATTAAACAAACAAAAATGTTGCTGCACCCCATGAAATGATAGCCACTTGGAAAGGGGGGAGCATCACTGATCAAAAAGGAGAGAAATTGGAGCACTCTGAAGTTCCATCTGGATCCTTCTCATGGGAGAAGAAACATATCTTGTGTGAATGGAAAGATTGCAGAGGTGTGAGATAAAAACAAATTGCACCAAGGATAAGAGGCTTTTAAACATGGCCAGTATTGCTCCCCTGTCTAGTAGTGCTATATGCTTTTTGCATTTTAGGTTTCTTTATAATGATTTAATTACTGCTACTGTACACAGCCTTGATTCAAGGCAAAACAGAAACATTTTAAATGGGGTTGTGCTTCATCAAGTAGAAGATGGAGGATCAAGGGATGGATAAGCATTCGCCAAGTTGAGACCGTGGACCTGCACAAAAAAACCCCACCTTTTTGTGGACTCTTGCAAATAATATGTTGCTTTCCTGAAAGCTTTGTTCTCATACAGAAAACATTAATTACTCATGTCTTGGCACAGAACGGCTCCAAAATATATGCTACTGCTCTTTAAAAAAAACGCATCTTGGCTAATCTCTATGTGTGTACAGTGTTACAAGTTTTAGCAGTATTAGTGTCAAATCATACTTCTAGATCTCCGGAACATCTTCAAGTAAGTTTTAACTCCATTTTAAAACCCCAATTGTTCACAGATTTGTTGGTAATTCTGCTGGGAAAGGCTCCAACTCTCTAACCATTGATTTCTCTAAAATGACTTACGGCCCTGCAAAACTTAGACGGCTGTCCACGGCATCGTCTGTGACAAAAGCCCCGCACTATATTTTGACAACTGACTGGATCTGGTATTGGAAAGATGAATATGATGTGTGGAATGAATATGGAGTACAAGTAAGTAATTCCAGATTAGGTAAGTGATATATTTAAGGAGTGGTTTCATGGCCAACTGAGGATTCAGACCCTATTCCATCAACTCTGTCCAGTATACCACCCTGCAAATCCTAGGACAGGAGATGGGTTTATACTCAAAGTTAAAAATCCATTTGGCTTTCATGTCAGATTTTCTTGGGGTGAGAGAGTTTCACTTCAGCAAAGCTATGTAGAAGCCCAGATGTGGACCAGGTTTAATTTGTTTGTTTGTTCATTCAGGGGCAACTGTCTCCCTTTCAGTACTATTGTTTACCACAAGTTAAACAATGAAATAGCAGCAAATAAGATCAGATTCAGCCAAAGCTATTAAAGACTTAAATTAATGTATTGGCCTCAAAAAAAAAAAAAGCTACCTTGAAGTTCTTTCAGTTATAGACTGCTGATGTTTAAATGCCCATTAAAATATAGATGGACTACAAGCCATTCATTGTATCGATGGAGGGCTGGCTAGAAATGTTTAAATATACTCCCCACTAACTCTCACTTTTATCTAGTCAACAATGGGTAGGTCAGGTTGATTGGGGGTGACTGGCTGGTTTGATGGCTTGGTGGAGATTTGAGGCTTACATCCAGTTTGTTAATCATCATAGCACATGACCTTGTCATCCTTTTAAATATTAATATAATAACATAAAAGAATAACTTTGGGAAAATCAACTATTGTTAAACCCCCCTTTAAAGGCTTTGATTCAGAGGAAAACCTACAGTATTTTTAGTAAAAATATGTTCAAGGATATCCTTAATATATTTTGTATCTGAATCCATAGCTGAATTAAAGAATGACTTTAAAAACAACAGTAGGGGGGGGGACCCGTGTACTTGGAGGATATGCAAAGTAAGTTGTTCCATGTATTTATTATTCTGAGATTTCTGCTAGATATGAAGGAATGAGAATCCAGAGAAAATGGTCTGTATGTCACTAGGATCAAACATGGATCCTTTATAGATTTTCTTGTAGCCCTTTTAATGTGGCTTAATTATCTCCGATAATGTTTTCACTTTGGAAATTATAAAGATTCTTGGGTTTATTCCTTTCCACTTAATGAAGAAATGATCAACTCTCAGTTCTGGACAATTCCTTTGGCACTGTCCTGTGTAACCTTTTCTTCCTGGAGTCTTAAGCTACAGTTCTTATTCAGATCTGTGAAGTTGTAAGGATTTCAAAGCCTAAAGCTTTAATCCAGGTTATAGTCCCAATTTGAATAAGTGGAATTGACATGTATTGGTTCTTTATTGAGAGTTGATTTAGTAGGTCTTCTCTAGATGCCGTTATGAGTTAGATTTAGGCATATGGTTTAAATAAGAGATGAGGAAGTCCTTGTTTGATTCTGTATTGGCAGGATATGGATCATGTTGCAGCTACCTTGTCCAGCTATGACTTGGAGAAAGCCTATCAGTACGATGCATCTCAAATACTCAAGTTCTCAGCTGGGACACATGAATATGAGATTGACTTTAAAGGTACATTCCTGAATTTGAATCAAATGAGTATACATGCGTGCATACGTATATACATCCATCCACACATGCAGTAGGTCCCCTGTACCCACAGGGGATTGGTTCTTGGCCACCCTGCAGATACTGAAATCTGTGGATAAGAGCAAAAACTCTTATTCAAGGGTGACAGTGGCAACAGCGGTGGTTGGGTGCCAGGGGTAAGCTTTCATCCCGGACACACATACCCCGCTGGGCAGCATGGTGGACCGCACACAGCTGTACCACCCAGTAAGCTTGAATAGCCAGGGTATCCCCAGCCATTTGAGCTTCTCTGGCGGTATACCAGGTGATGCAGTAGTGTACCTTTGGCAGCAGCAGCAGCAGCAGCAGCAGAAACAGCAGCCGCAGTGGTGGGTGGCCAAACTCACCTGCTCCGCCTCGATCCCCCTGCCTTCTTGCTTGCTTGCCTGCCTGCTTGCCTTTCCAGCTAGCAGCCCTACCTCTTTCCTGTCCCTTCCTCTGCCAGTGGCGCCTCTCATGATAAATGGGAGCCCCAGGGCCCTGCCTGTCTCGGGCTGCCGACTCTGCTTGGTCTTGCCCCTTCGGACCCCAGCGCCTCACTTGCTCTCTCCCAGCCACCTGCTCTCTCCTGCCTGCAGCAACCAAAATATGAGAACGTGGGTGGAATTTGTGCCCGGATAGGAGAGAGCAGGTAGCCAAGAGTGAGTAAGAGCCAGGCAGGTGGTGGTGGCTGAACGAGCAAGAACGAGTGGAGTCAGTGGCCTGAGTAACTAGCAAGGCAGGCAAGCAAGCAAGGTAGGGGGATCCTGGGAGAGTGGATAGGGTTTGCCACCCACTGCAGCAGCTGTTGTTTCTTCTGCTGCCTCCAAGGGAGATCTCCGTGCCTCTCCACCAAGGCGCACTACTGCATTGCCCGGTCCGCCGCCCAGGAAGCTCAGACGGCCAGGGATGCCCGGTGCAGCAGGTCTACCTGCTGGGAAGCTTGAATGGCTACCGTCACCCCACTCCCACCCCGCTGATCACCAGCCACAGATAACTGAATCTGTGGGTGGTGAATCAGCGGATACAGGGTTGCTACTATACATAGGTACGTATGTACATTGTATCCCTACATTATACCCAGCCATATCATATGGTTCATCTGCCATAATGCTACAGCATGCTAACTGTGAAACGCTTTAAAACTAGATGTTGATTAAAATAGATTCACTGTTACTTAAATGAGTAAAGACAATGAGACGGGTTCACTTTGCATTGCTTTTTTTGGAATCCTTACTTATCTTGTTTTCATGTGCAAGAATGATAAGCCACAAGGTGTTTTGTTTTTTTGCTTCACCTGCAAGGGAGTGCAATGGTTTTGGTTGGTCCCGATAAGAGCTTTTATATTTACAATAATTTATTTTTTTTTATTTATTCATTATTGCACATAAATTGCTCTGAACTACCTGCAGCTTTATTTTACGGGCTTCTAGGTAGCAATGAAATTGGTTGATTGCGTATTTTGGAGTATCACCCAGTTGTTCTGTGTTTGCTCTCTGTGTACTTGCTGCTCCAAGAGGAAGGATGCTCATTTTGCACAGGGAAATTTTATGGAAATAGCGAGGAACTTGTTGTATACAAAATGTAGCATCTTGCACATCCAAAGGTTCCTCTGCACAGTGCCTTGGTGTAGCAAAGTAGTCTGAAGGTACAAGAATGAGGAATTTAGCAAGTATTCTTCATATTCCAATTTGTCAGGTATTGGTGTGTGTTTTGCTTTTTTATGTTTAAGCTGTGAGGTTCTGCTCCTCCCTTATCTCATGCTAATGCACATCTTTAGCAGTTTACCCAAGCCATAGCCAGAATTTCCTAGAGGACTGGTTGTGAAAGTATAACAGCAAAGAATTCACTAGACATTTAGCTTTGCTTCTCATCTTGCCTTCGAAGCATACATCAATTCATTGTTATTCAGGTGAAAGGAAAAAGTGACCTAGCATCTGTAATTCACTTAATTTAAGCAGCAGAGGTATATGAATGGGGGTGGGGTACAGAGAAAAACACACCACTATTTTTTTTTAAATTACCACCATTCCTCTGGTTGTTGTCCCAATGGCAGCCATGAAGCAAAAAAATTTGCGTTACAAGACGGAACGAAGTGTTCGTCGACGACCTAAATTTGTGTCTTTAAAAGAAGTAGAGAAGAAGAAAACCAGGTGGGTGATGGTTTGCAAATCTCTTAGAATCACTGATTTGTTCCCCTGTCAGAGAGGCACAGTGCAGGAATCAAACTTCCAACTTCTGGCTGCAGAGCCAGATGCCTAAACCACCCAGCTGTCCAGCATATGCTAGAAATGAGTTACTGGAGTCCTTGAAGCAGAACCCTCCTCTTCTTCCCCTTGGGATTCTCGAAGTAGACTAGAAGTAGAGGATTTATTATCTCAATTATTAGCTGGTTTTATGGTTAGAGATCAGGAGATTTGGCCCAGATTCACCCCCACATCAGGAGCCGTGCCAAGACATGCATCATCCCGCCTCCTTGTCTGATTGGCCAGCACCAAGGAGAGGGAAAGATGACACAACGGAGGCTGCTTCCTGGTTGCAATTTCGCCGAGTACGAACTATAGCAAAGTAAGACATTGGTTGATTTTGTTCTGGAGGGTGGGACTGGGTTCCGAGTGTCATCTGTACTGGCGTGTTTCATTTCCGAACCAGTCCCCTTTCGAAAAGAAACGCCCATCTCTAATTTATATAATTAGTCTGAACCCTCCTGGGATTTTTTGTGGTTGACATGTTCAGGGGAGAGTTGGGCCTTTATTGGATGTTCAGCAGCTGGTTCACTTTTTCCCTTGGTGCCAGAAGCTCTCTCTCTCTCTCTCTCTCTCTTTCATGTGTTCCTTTCAGTTTGCCCTTTTCTCCATTCAGTTCATTTGCCACCTTTTTAAAACCTTAGAAATACCAAATGGAATACAAAGGAGCCATTGTGGTGTTGCTTTCCACCAGGAAGAAGAGTGCTTTTTTGTTCCACAAATACCCCAATGCAGCCCATTGTTGCATTTTTGCCTTTAGTTAACACGCATGCCATATTTTCAATAATCGCCCTGAACATTTATTATTTTAAGCCGCTTATCAACAGCAGTGTTATCCTTGAGCAATGTTTCTTATGGTGTTTCATGCTTAATATTTTGGAAAGATTTTATTTAACAAATCAAATGCATTATGAAATGAACAATGTCATATAGCTGTAATAGTTTACGTATAAAGATTGTGAACAATTTTAATGTGTTAATACTGTATACTGTGGGGAACGCAGAGTAGTCATAAGAATACATGTGCATGCAAATGTCATTTTGCATATCAAGAGTCTTAAACCTCATTTGGCTTAACGTGGATGTTCAAAGTGTATTCATATGGCCTAACGATCTTTCAGGAAAGAGTAACTTTTTCTGAACACTGTCCTTAAGATTTACTTAGCTGCTCTCTGCTCTTTTCTACAAAGGGGAGCTGAACAGTCGAAAGGAAGCACTACACATATTCCACCTCATTGGGACCAATCCGCCTTGCCAGAACTTGGATACGCGGTAGGATACGATGGCATGCATATGTGCTCACATTCACTTTATATTATTCCCATATTACAGCTCTAGTCAGGCATTTAGTCCAGTGATTGTTTCAAAACCATGAGCAGAGGGTGCCGACTTGTCCTAGCCCCATCTGGTTCTCACATCATCTTCATCAACGTCATGTGCCATCAAGTCAGTTCCGACTAATGATGGTCCTTTTCAGGGTTTTCCAGGAAGAGAATACTCAGAAGAGGTTGACCATTCCCGTCTTCTGGGATTGCCCTGGGGCTGTGCAGCTTTCCCTAGGCCACACAGGCTGGCTGTACTCACAGGAGGCACAGTGGGGAATTGAACTCCCAGCCTCTAGCTCCGCAGCCAGATACCTAAACCACTGGGCCATTCAGCCAGCTCACAGAGGGGAGAGCTGAAACTGAAGTGGAGAATAATCTCTCTGTAAGAACCGTCTCCATGAGACTGGGCATACTGTTTATCAGGACTTCTGGTAGCCTGGAGCATCCTCTCAGGTAGAGACTCCTCTCTCTCTCTTTTTGGTCATTCTTTGAAGGCCAATTCAGTATCAGTTTAGTCATTGATTAAAAATAGGTTGTTGATCTGTTGGGAGATGTTTCCAGAGGTTATAACTGTGACACAAGATACCATTTTTTCCCCTTAACAGTATGGCCAAATTTCTTTTTTCGCTTTCTGTCACTGCCCACATCAGGTGTTTAAGGCAATCTTCTGGCTTCTTTCTAGTAAGTGTTCGTGATGAAAGAGAATACAGTGGTACCTCAATTTATGAAATTAATCTGTTCCGAATGCATCTTTGGAAGTCAAATTTTTTGTAAGTCTAACAGCAGTTTCCCATGGGAATGGCATTGAAAATCAATTAATCTGTTCCAGGGGTTGGAAAAAAGGCATAAAAGGGAACAGATTAATTGGTTTTCAGTGCATTCCCATGGGAAGGCTGTCCCAACTCCCCTCAATCAAGGGCAGCCAAGGGCTGCTCTCTCCAGCCCTCCCAGACAGCTGACTTTGACAGGTCAGACTTGTCAAAATCAGCTGTCTTGCGAAGAGCCTTTGTAAGTCGAAATTTTCCATTGTCGAAGCAATCGTAAGTCAAGGTGCCACTGTAGTTAAATAACCTTTTGTTGTACAGATAAATACTGCTGGCATTTGAGAGTTGCAGTGTGTGGTTTGTTTGTTTTCCTTTGTAGCTGATCACTGTTCCTCCATCTTCTAACGAGTATAAAAAGGTCCAGACTAACTTCCAGCGCACCTTGCCCAAAGCAACCATTGTGGTGGTCAAAAGAATCCAGAATGTGGCTCTCTGGGAGGTGTACCAATGGTATGTGCAATATTGTAGCACTACGTGTGCATGATTGGTTTCTCTGAAATGACTGCAGATTTCCTCCTGCCCAGTAAGAATTCTTTAGATTTCTAAAGACATGCCTGGGTGCTCGGTTAAACAAGTTTGAAATCTTTTATTCTTTGGTCTTATTTTACATTTTAGAAAATGTGGTGGCACAATGAGTTTACAAAGACAATGTGCTAGAAGAGCCATTTCTTGTGCCACTCTGGTCTAGTAATTAGAAAGTTAGACTCAGAAGACTTGAGTTCAAATCCCAATTAAGGCATGAAGCTCACTAGATGACCTGGAACAGTAATATGATTACAGGGTTTTTAGGAAGATAACGCTGGGGTGAGGACAGCCATGTATGCTTTCTTGAGCTCAGTGGTGGAAAAACAGGATGTAAGTATACCAAATCAAAAATAAATCACATGGTTTCAGGTGAATTGGGGCCATGGGGCCACAGAAATGAGAACTGACAATCTTCCTTTCCCCCCAGTCTGTCCTTTTTGCCCTCTGTCCTTTGCCACAGAGGGGTGGAATACACGCAATATGTGCCCTCAGGGTGTTCTTAACAAAAGAGAACTAATGTTACAGTACTCCCTCGTTTATTGCGGGAGTTTGGTGCCTGATTCACCTGCAATAAAGGAAAATCCGTGAAATGCAGATGCCTCAATAAACTGACCTTGGGCTGCTCTTTCCAGCCACATTTTCAAAGGGAGGTTTTTAATTCCCCGCCTGACACCTCAGCATACCTTGCTGCCAGGAACTCAAGGTCTATCTGCTGAGGTGTCAGGAGGGGGTTAAAAACTTCTCTTTGAAACAGCAGCCGAGTAGTGTTGGGCGTTAGCTAAAAAACTCTCTTTGCAAACACAGCCAGCAGGAGCAGCCCCAGCTCTGTTTGCTGAGGTGTCAGGAGGGGGTTAAAAACCTCTCTTTGGAAGTGAAATGTAGATGCCTCAGCAAGGGCTGCTCCTGCAAAGAGGCTTTTAACCCCCTCCTGACACCTCAGCAGACCTGGCTGCCAGGAGCTCAAGGTCTGTCTGCTAAAGTGTCAGGAGGGGTTTAAAACTTCTCTCTGCAAGCACAGCCGGCAGGAGCAGCCCCAGCTCTGTTTGCTGAGGTGCCAGGAGGGGATTAAAAACCTCTCTTTGAAAGCCTGCTTCTCTCAAGAAAAAAATTGCAATATACTGAGACCATAATATATGAACCAGGTTGTGGCAGGAGACTACTGTATCTAACATGCCTTTTAATGTTATTTCCTCCACTCAGTCTTCTGCCAAACATTTGCCTTCTTGCATCATATCATGATAATGATGACTTAGCCAAAGCATGTTTGTGGACATGTATATACACTGTGTTTATAGACAGACCTTCTGCTATAATGGCTTCTCTACTAGTTTCACTGCAAACTATACCTACCTACCTACCTACCTACCTAAATATTTTCAACAGAACTTCCAACTGAAACATGACCCCCAGATAGTGTATAAAAAGGGGAAATAAAAGTACACAAATGCAAAGAATAGAACAAGCACTGAGTTGCACACAAAAGTAAAACCAAAGCTAGAGTTAAAACCCCAAACAGCCCCCCCCCAACAGCTTAAAAGGAAAAGGGTGTTAAGTAGGCAGAAGTGCAAGGCAGTTGGAACAGAATAAAACTAACAGTAACTCAAAAGGGGGGAGGTGGGGGATAGACCACTAAAACACAAATTAACCATATTTGAAATGCTAATAGAACAGAAGAAAACACAATTTGTATCCTAGACTCTAAAAGAAGTCAGCACCTGTTGAATCTCCTGTGGGAGAGAGTTCCCAGTGACAGAGACTATTACGAAAGAAGGTTGCTTCCTTATTGAATACTGTGTGACCTTCAACATCATGCAAGTTGGAGCATTGATTCACTAAGAGATCTTGTGGCCAATAGTGGTGGAGGGCTTAGACAAGACTATTTTCTCCAGTCCTAGCTTGGTTTTGCTTTAGAGACGCTTTGACACATACTCGTCTTTATAGGCAGAAAGAGCAAATGAAGAAAGCAAATGGAGGAAAGGATGTGGACGAAAGACAGTTATTCCATGGGACCAGCAAGAGCCATGTTGACGCTATTTGCCAGCAAAACTTTGACTGGAGAATCTGTGGTGTTCACGGTACAGCTTACGGCAAAGGTAAATTCTGTTTTGCCAGATGCACTTTTGTTATATAGTTGATTTAATGGGATATATAGTGGCCTGAACTTGACTCAATTCAGTACTGTTTATGAGGGTCTTGATTCAATTAAGAAGGCCCCCAGGATTAGCTGGTATTTCATGATAGTGAAGAGCAGTAATATGGGTAGGATTTTTTTTATAAAAAAAAGTGTGCTTAAAAGTGCAGTTTGTAACAGGCAGGCCGTGAGCTTGTGTTTTGACAGTTGGTCTGAAACAAAGACTTTTAAATTTTTGGGGGGGTTAATTGATTTGGTATGACACTTGAAATTGTGATAGGACTTGAATTAAGACTCCAATGTTTTGTATTAGCACGATCTTGTTAAGAAATGACACTGCTTGGAAATTTCTGAGATGTTTTTCTCAAAGTGTCTGTTCCATATCAAATTTGGTTTACCAAGCTGAGTTTCAGTAAAGGGCCTCACTCTTTTTCTTTTATGTGCCCTCAGGGTAAGAACCCAACTAGGAAGGCCATTGGACCATTAGATGCTAATGGAAGGCAAGGGATTATTAAAGAGGAAGTAGAGATTGCAGAGAGACTCAATGAATTCTTTGCTTCAGTATTCACTGAAGAAGACAGAGGCCACATGCCCCAGACAGCCTATCTTCGTAGGGAGGGAAACCAAATAATTAAGCCAGATAGAAATAACCAGGGAGGAGGTCCTTGCATGTTTTCTTAAACGAAATGCTAAAAAATCACCAGGACCAGATGGCATCCATCCATGAGTTCTCAAGGAACTTAAAGATGAAATTGCTGAGGTCCTAGCCAAAATATATAATCTTTCCCTCAAATCAGGTGTTGTGCCTGATAATTGGAAGGTAGCGAATGTAACACCAATCTTCAAAAAAGGATCCAGAGGTGATCCAGGAAATTACCAACCAGTCAGTTTGACATGTGTCCTGGGTAAAGTGATGGAAACTATCCTAAAATACGAAATTAAATATGATACATAGAAGAAAAGGCGCTGCTGAAGGAGAGCCAACATGGCTTCTGCAAGGGCAAATCATGCCTCACTAATCTGTTGGAATTCTTTGAGAATGTCAACAAGCATGTGGATAAGGGAGATCCAGTTGACATTGTTTATCTGGACTTTCA
>JAHTLZ010003526.1:17459123-17508779 GCA_023846285.1 Phrynocephalus versicolor | reverse complement strand
CATGTGGATAAGGGAGATCCAGTTGACATTGTTTATCTGGACTTTCAGAAGGCTTTTGACAAGGTCCTGCACCAAAGGCTCTTGAATAAACTTGCCAGTCATGGAATCAAGTGACAAGTCTTGTCCTGGATCAGCAACTGGCTAAGGAACAGGAAACAGAGGGTTGCACTAAATGGACACTACTCCAAGTGGAGGGAGATAAAGAATGGGGTCCCCCAAGGTTCAGTACTGGGACCCCTGCTTTTTAACCTCTTCATAAATGATCTAGAAGTACACTAGAAGTAAATAGCAAGGTAGCCAAATTTGCAGACAACACTAAATTATACAGGGTACTAAAAACTGGGAGAAATTGTGAGGAGCTCCAGAGTGATCTCTTGACAGTGTGGGACTAGACAAACCAGTGGCAAATGAGCTTCAACATTAGAAAGTGCAGAGTGATGCACGTTGGGGCAAAAAAAAAAAAACCCAATTACGCTTATAAACTGATGGAGTTTGCACTCTGCAACAAACCAGGAAAGGGACCTTGGTGCCCTGGTGGACAGCTCAATTAAGGTGTCAACCCAGTGTGCCAGAGCAGTGAAAAGGCAAACTCAATTCTAGGGATCATTGGGAAGGGTATAGAAAATAAGTCAGCATTTTGCCTCTTTATAAATCTATCATGAGAAGGATATTATGGAAATGGAGAAAGTGCAGAGGAGGGTAACCAGAATGATTACGGGACTGGAACACCTTCCTTACCATCTGAGGCTGCAATGGCTGGGCCTCTTCACTCTTGAACAACGGCGCCTAAGAGGTGACCTGATTGAAGCTTATAAAATCATACATGCTATGGACATAGTAGATAAGGAAAAGCTGTTTTCCCTATTGCACAACACTAGAACTAGGGGGCACTCCATGAAACTTTTGGATGCTAGATCTCAAACAAATAAGAGAAAGTACTTTTCCACCCAGAGGATCACTGGTCTGTGGAACTCCCTGCCAGAAGAAGTGGTGACAGCTGTCAGCACTGACAGCTTTAAGAAAGGATTGGACAAGTTCGTGGAGAACAAGGGTATCAATGGCTATCATTATGGATGCCTAAGGACAACCTCTGGGTTGGAGAGAGAGGCAGGCTATCTCTCAATGCCATTTGCAGTGAATCATAAGCAGGTGAAGACATTTGCTTGGGGATACCCTGAAGCAACTGGTGAGCTACTGTGTGAGACAGAATGCTGGACTGGATGGGCTGTAGCCTGCTCCGGCAAGGCTGTTCTTATGTTCTTATGTCTCTTCCTGCCTTTCCCACTCCTTTCATTTTTTCCCCCTTAAGGAAGCTACTTTGCAAGAGATGCATCATATTCCGATAACTACAGCAAAAGCGATTCTACCATTAAGACCATGTTTTGGGCCAAAGTTTTGGTGGGAGACTACACCCATGGTTCATCTTTGTATCTCCGCCCTCCAGCCAAAGATACCCAGAACACTTCCTTCTATAACAGTTGTGTGAATGACCTCATGAATCCATCGATCTTTGTCATATTTGAGAAGCACCAGATTTATCCTGAATACCTGATAGAGTACAAGAGATAGGTAATGTTTACCTGCATAATGCACGGGCTCGCTTATTTCTCTCTGCCTTGTGTGAGACTTTCTGAAAGACGAAATGATGCCGATTCATTTTATAAGAGGGCTGCAGCGATTCACTGATTTTAGAGGCATTTTAATAATGTACATACGTACAATCATACATATCCACATAGATACAGAATACTCCAATTTTTCATCCCAACAAATTGTCATATCTGTGGGAGGTAAGTGTTTTCTGTGAAAAGCCACTGTTCCTCTTTCATGGGAGGGATGACATTTCTTAGGTGGCCCCTGCTGTGATGCACCTGAGTATCATCCAAAAACAGAGTGCTCTTCAGTGTTGCTTTATTCAAACGCAGATTTAATCAGTTATTCACGTGACTATTGCCCATATATCAAGTAACTTCTTAAAGTCAAGTAGCAGGTCTAATCTTTTTAAAAGGTGCTGCTTTGCCTAAATTGCAAATTGGCTCGTGTTGCAAATTGTTGAGAGGTGACATGCAGCAACATTCCTTTGGATAATTTTTTTTCTCTTCCCTGTAGCTAACTCGGTTTCATTGCAGAGATTCCTTTTATTTCCAGCTGTCTCGGCTTCATTGCAATCAGTAGTATTTTAGAATTAAAATGCACTCAAGGGAACATGTCTTTTCTATATTTGAAAATGCCTTGTTATAGATTCTTATTCATCTCCTCCTCCTAAAAATACCTCAGGCACATAAGTGCAATCACATGATAGTTCAGTCTGCCCCATAGCTATGTATCTGAAGCTCAGCATGACTTGCTGCATCTGGGGCCAGCATTAATTTTATTTCCTAAGGCACATATTTGTGAGTGTGGCTGAATTAGCTGTAACTTCAGAGATCTAGAGAGCAACTGCTGTTTTCCTTCAAGAGGAAAATTGCTTCAGGTAAAGGTTTTATAATGTTCTGCCTTTCCTTGCTTACACCCATGGGGTGTACCTGTAGGAGTTTCCATTTTATTGATTCTACTTTCCCCCTAACATGTCTTATCATTGTTGTCACAAGGTGCATTTTAAAATGACACATCTAGAAATATTTTAAAAGTGGGGTACCCTGTAGAACTGTTGGGTTCCTGTTTATTGGATGTATATAGGGGGCTCCCTGAATAACAGTAATAATGTATGGCTACACTAACTGCAGTAAATGAACTAGTTGTGGGCCATTTGACAATGGTTGGACTTGATTAGTACAGTATAATCAAGCCTGACCATTCACACAGAAATGGTTCCTGCCAATATTGTGGAGTTGCTTAGTAAGAGAGCCACTTCAGGATATTTGGCAAATTAATCACTTCCCCTACTTGGTAGAAGATAGGAGAAATGAAAACAAAACTTTTTTGAAAGTATATATAGACTATTGGTGATGTTCTGCATCATTTTTTTTTTAAAAAAAACTTTTCTTCACCTTTCAAAGGGTTGGTGGAGAAATGGGCTACAGCTGAAGTCAGTGATGTGGATTCAACTGTGGGTGGTTTCTCTACCAGCTCTTTTAAGGTCAGGCAAACAAAATATGTAATTTTTTAAAAATTATATCTGATGTAGTGCATCAGTGATAATCTACCTTTGAGTCAACATTTTAAAAATTTCCCCATCCTCTGCTGAATAGAAGTGATTAATTTGCCAGTATCCTGAAGTGGCTTGCTTGTTAAGCCACTTCAGGATACAAAGAGAAAGGCTTGCTTTGGATCAGTCCCAGTGATCAGGCATGCTAGAATTCATACAAACACTAGCAAAACCACTCACACCAGAAAAGTAGAATTTCCTTGACATGCAGGGCCATTGTGTGGGTGGGGTGCTGTGCTTTAGCAGACATTGTATGATCACCGTCTTTAAAAGCTCACCAGCTAATCCGTGCATGTGGTCCATGTGGTCAGTCTCTAAAGACTATTAGAGTCCCAAGTGGGCCGATAATGCACAGTCATAGGGGATGGCTTTTAAAAATACCCATTTTACTGGAATGAATATATGTAACTGGATGCTCAGGTTTTCTGTGGAATTCTATTACTGTAAAATGTTTCCAGAGTTGCGAGACTCGGTTTGATACTATAAGATGTTCAATTTTCCCCCAAATATGTATCTGCCTCCCTTCAATGCAAATTAAAGGTAAGATACTAAGGCTTTTTCTCTTATGTTTTCTAAGAATCCTGCACCTGTTTCCGGGTTGGCTATGAAGGGAAAGCTTCCCCTTAAGGTTCCTTTGGTGTCAAGAAATTCCTCTGCATGGGATGTGATTGAGACCGATACTGTTAGGGCTACAGAGACACAACAGTATAAGTAGTAGACTGAATGGAGTTGGGAATTAAATGGAGCAATGGACAAATGTTGAGAGCCGGGGGGCCGTACAGATTAGGACTCATGAGATCTGGGTTCAAGTTCCTGCTTCGTAAAAGTATTGCTTCATCATCTCAGGGACATTGAAAACATGATTAAGGTTATCATTAGTCATAAATGACTTGACGGTGCATAACAATTGGCAAGTCTATGGATGGAATAGAAACTTTTTTCTTGAAAAGAAAGTTTTGCAACAAGAATCCAGTAGCTTCCTTAGAATGGGAGAAACAAGACCATTCCCCAGTCCACAAAAGGGGACGCAGATTCAGAAGCTGCACTTGCCTGTGGCTTGCCTTGATGGGAACAGGAACTGTTGGGCGTCATGCAGATGTACATTCCAGTCTAAACAAAGGTCCATCACTAGGACGCTACTTCTGCGGCATTTCCAGTATACATAATTGCATACAAGTTTGGTACAACAGAGGTCAAGTTCCCATTTGGAAGAAAGGGTTGCAGATTGAGTTTGTATTGGTGGTGGTTTTCTAAAAGAAAATTCAATTTGAGAATGGGTCTACAGAAGTGGGCATTCTCTCCAAAAAATAATGTAGCAAGAGGAAGTATCTTAACAACAACAGTCTTCAAGTTGAAGAGCTGGAAGGGACCTTATAGATCAGTGTTGGTGAATCTATGGCACAGGTGCCAAAGGTGGCACTCTGAGCACTTTCTGTGGGCACCTGACATCGCCCCTTCACAGCCACCTGTATTCAGGTTTAACGGCTGTATTGGAACTTTGTGGGAAAAATAGTGGGTTTTGAATCACAGTTTGGGCACTCGGTCTCTAAAAGGTTCACCATCATTGCTATAGATCATTGAGTCCAGCTTCTCTCAAGGAGGCACAGGGGAAATACACTATCTCTCATTGAAGTAACTCCATCAGTTCAGTGGTATTCAGTCTAGATTTATAATTGATCACTTGATTCATTTTATGTACTTATAGTTGAGACTAGCAGATACTAAAAGTAAAGGTAAAGGTCTCCCCCATGTGTCCGACTCTAGGGGCGCTGCTCATCTCCATTTTCAAGCTGGAGAGCCAGTGTTGTGCAAGTCCATGACCATGTGGCCAGCAGGGCTGCAAGGAAACTGTGTTTTACCTTCCCGCTTTTTCTAGTGGCACCTATTTATCTACTTGCATTTACATGCTTTCGAACTGCTAGATTGGAAGAAGCTGGGGTTAACAGCAGGAGCTCACTCCGTTGCGTGGCACCCAGGATTCGAGCCGCTGAGCTGCCGACTTTGCAGCCAACAGTTTTTGGGGATCTAGCACACTGAGCCACCATGCCCCTGGTAATAAGATACTAGCTATCAAATAATTGTTATCATCAAATCACAAGTGGATTGCTGTCTAGTGGTGTGTGTCTTCCAAAGGTGGAATGCTATCATATTTTAAGTTACAGCAGGCCTGCCCGAAGTCTGGCCCAGGGGCCAAATCCGGCCCGTCAGGCCATTCTGAGTGCCCCGCGGCTGGCTGGCCCGCCCCCTCCCTGCCAACACTGACACCGCTGGGAAGCTTGGGTGGCTGGGCGGACAGGTGGTTGCCACCACCGGCACCGCAGGGGAAAGTGTGGGGGGTGGGCAGGCCAACGGGCCTCTGCCACTGCCAAGGAGCTTTTGGGTGGGCTGGCGGGCGAGCCGTTGCCACCACTGGGGAGATTGGGGGGGTGCAAGGTTACACAGATCGCCTCTTCCAAGGGGCGACCTGTGGCCATGGCACCCTGTGCTTCCTTTGGTCCCCACCTTCCTTCTCTCCTCCCTCCCTTGTTCCCCACCTCCCTCCCTCCCTTCCTTGTTCCCCACCTTCCTTCCTTCCTCTCTTGGTTTCCACCTCCCTCTCTCCCTTGGTCCCTGCCTTCCTTCCTGTGGGTGGGGTTGCAAGGGGTCAGTGGGTGGGGCTTATGGTTCAGTGGGTGGGGCTTACAGTGGGGTCGCAGGGTCGGGGAGCAACCGGCCCCTGACACATTCTCAGCCACCAAATCTGCCCCTCCTTACAAAAAGTTTGGGCACCCCTGAGTTACAGAATAAATAGAAGAGACTGTTAAGTTGAACCAACTCACACTATTTTTATTGGTTCCTGGGTTTCCATTGAACATGTTTGTCTATGTGAGAAATGTCATCTGCCCAATATCCAATTGTAAGAGTTGATTTTTAAAAGTGAACATACTCTTAAGCTCTCAATCTGTATATATTTAAGAACCATTCCAAACTCAGGTTAGTACAGAGAGTGAGGTATGATGTGACCTGTGGAAAATCACCAGTAGAAGCCTTGGAAAATACAGTCTTGACTCCTTTCTGTCAGGGACGAATTGCATTTCCTGAGGCATTGGTAGAATCATAGAGTTGGAAGAGACTTCAACGGCCATCCACTCCAACCCCCTGGCATGTATGAACCCCCATCAAAGTACCCCTGACAGATGCCCATCCAGCCTCTGCTTAAAAACCTCCAAAGAAGGAGACTCCACCTCCCTCCATAAGTTATGTAGGTTAACATACATATGTAGGTTAACATAATGGCTGAACAGAGATACAGTAAGAATCAGAGCACACACCCCGCCCCCGAGAACGTCTAGAAACAAAGTTGTCCAAAATAACTTTATTTTATCAATGTAAAAATGTGTATGGATTAAACAGTAAAAAAAGAGAAAAGTTTGTATATTAGGTATCGATAATTGCATTTTAATGTATTTGTTCTCCAAGAAAAGCATTGTTTTAGTCTTCCATCAAGCACAGCTTTTATAACGCATAGCTTCCAGCTGAGACAAAATAAAGATTCTTTGCTTCATTGGAATAGTTTATTACAACATTCAATCATGGCAACAGAGCTGCACATTTGCTTTCCAGCAATTATCACGACTCTTTATGTAAGGATCAGATGGGCTCTGATGTTGAGCAAACTGTACCAATTAATATAAAGCCTGATTGTTTTTCTTGTATTGTTTGAAGTAGCAGAAATGGGTCAAAATTTGGTATGAAAAGAAGTACGCCCCCCTCCACACACTTACACCTCTTTGGATATACATTGCTGACTTCCCCTTTCATACTTATAAAAAGGGAAGACCTAACTAAACAGGTATCACTAATCCACTTATGTCTTTCCCAGTTCCCCTATTTAAGGCTCTAATCATTAACCAAAACAAAACACAAAATATGTTTTTTTTTTACTGCATTTAGCTAAGTAGTCTCCCAGCATGGCTTATAAAATATAGATATCATATGACTAATCCTTTCCCTCAGGACTTAAGTTTAATAAATATGTATTTATATATTCAGGTGTTTATAAATGACACAACTTACAACACTTCTGGCCCTATTTGTTAAGGGACATTCTAATTGCATTGTTTTGCTTCCAAGCGACAGAAGGCTAAGATGCGTAGAATTATGCTGTTCCTGTGAATGTTTAATTTTTTTTAGCAAATACAACAGAGATGGTCATACATGTGGCATGTCACAAGAAGACAAGACTTGCTGAAGGGGACGGTCATGCTGGAAAAATCTGAGTTTAGCACGACAAGAGGAAGGCCAAACATGAGATTGATTAACTGCATAAAGGAAAACACAGCCTTGAATTTACTGCACCTCAGCAGGGCTATTAAGAACAACATTTTGGAGGTCACTCAATACACAGGGCCACCCTAAGCCAGAGGCAACCGAATCTAACACCACAAAGCTAATAAGGTACTGCTATCGCTACTATATGCCCAGTGAATAACAAAAAGAAACTTTTTGTTCTTCATTAAGCAAAAAGCAAGCATTCTTTAATTTGTTTGCATGGTCTAGTCCAGCTAACTGTAGAATTCAGTTCCGAGCAAAAAAGTATTGGGGCTGCAGCCAGACAGAACTGGCTTGATTTTTCTGGGTTTCAAACCTGTTCAGTTGTTTGTCACTCAGCAAAGTCTAGATTTCATATATGGTATGTATAAAATCTCAGTTACTGTCCCAGACCATCACCAATTAGAGGTCCATCTCTCTCTCTCTCTCTCTCTCTCTCTCTCTCTCTCTCTCTCTCTCTCTCTGTCTCAGCTGCATCCTGATATGCCCTGAGCACATCCGATCTGGCCTGATCTTGGAAGCTAAGCAAGGTCGGGCCAGGCTAGTACTTAGATGGGAGACCACCAGGGAATACCAGGTGCTGTAGGCGCCTGGAGTAGGAACAGGCAAGCCACTCCAGTATTCCTGCCAAGAAAACTCCATGGACAAGGAGTCACGAAGAGTCATCATGACTGTAGCAACACAACAACTCTCTCACACAAATTCTCTCCCTCCTAGTTGCACTACACAGAGGGTATTATTCAGTTTGAGAATTACAGGCACAGAGAGCTCCAGCTGAGGAAAATGCTGGGGCAACCTGCGGAGGTGCTGGTTGTGTATTAGCAGATCATTTTCAGGGTTTCTGTTATTTGTGGTGCCTCATCAAGCTACCTAGGTGAACCACCGGTCTGATTCGGCAGGAGGCAACTGAAAAAAAGAGGTCACGTACAGACCTTCAGTAGTCCACTTAAAGCAAGTACATGGAGAGGGGCCACATGAAAATGGTCTCCCATCTTAAATGGGGTGCCTTATAATGTGTAAGGTCATAATTCCTAAAGACCTTTTTCTACAGGGATAGCTGAAGAAGCAACACAAAGCAAAAATTCCCATCTTCTCATTGGTATGGAGATCCAGCACATTGACAGGAAAACACTATGTGTGTGCACAAGGAGTGGCAGACACACCATGGCATGCAGCAGAGATGGAGAAAAGGGTTGGATGGGATGTAGGGATTTGATTCAAAGGGTCCCTTAATTACCCTCAGGAAGAAAAGGCACCATAACTTTGATAGGATTTGAAGGAAGACAATACGGATGTTCATTGGCTCCATATATGCAACACGATCCTTTTTCTTTCCCAACACCCACACTGAGATTGCCCCATCGGTCGCTGAATTTGGTGCTGTAGCCTTCCCAGATTAAGAGGAGTTGCACACTTTCAAGAAGAACCATGCTCTCTGTTCTACGCACACACTGAGGTACAGTATCCTGCATAAATCTCTAAACATCCCTTTTTAATGGATTGCTACTGTGCTTCCAATTTGGGATGACAGCAAGGGGCAGGGAGCAGTTGGGAGGCCTGCTTCTTGCCTGTCCCTGGCACAACATAAATGACCATGATTCAATGTAAGCTCTCCTGTACGGGTGCTAGAAAAGCGGTGAGTCTGCTTTTGCTGGTAGAGAGTCTGTTGAAATGCTCTAAGTCAACACCATAACGTTAATCATGCCTCCTTCCATACGAACCTACCCGGCAATTAAGATTGAGCCGGGGAGGGGGGCTTTTGAAAGAGCAATCCCTCAAGGAGGTGAGAGGGATGGCTTGTAGACATAGGGCCTTCTCGGCAGCTGCCCCCAAGCTATGGAATGCCCTCCCAAGTGAGCTCCACCTGGCACCAACATTGATGACATTTCGGCGCCAGGTAAAAACCTTCCTGTTGCAGAAGTAATTGATACAATATAGACTGTGGGCACTCTGATGACAATTTTAGTGTAATGATTTTAGTGTAGGTTTTTATTGTTTTGATTATTTATTGCTATTCTATTTTTAACTGTTTTAATTCTTTTGATTGTAAGCCGCCCAGAGACTTTTGGGTAGTGGGCGGCATGTAAGTTGTAAAAATAAATAAATAAAATAAAATAAATCAAGGAGTTACAGGCAGAAAGGAAAAGAAAACCTGTTCCAGCTTATGTTTGCAGCACAGGAGTTAAGGCAGAAAGCAGTAGAGGCTGTTGTCTCTTTGGTTGGCTCTATCGGGAAACAATCTTAATGTAGACTCCATTTATTGGTCCAAGGGTACCTTGCGATTTCAGCTGCAAAGGAATCTGAGTGAAGAAGCAGAATACACAGGAAGACAAATTATCTCTTGGAGGCATGTGTAGCAGCCAATAGCAAGAGGAAGACAAACATTGCATTCATCTCATTTGGGATGCCCCTCACATCTGTTAGAGGAGGCAAGGAATTTTTGAACCATCATTTTTTTTTTTTGTAAATTTTGTGGTGGGTGGGTGCTGAGGGACACATCTGATCTTTTTTATTTTGGGGAGTGCATATTGGAAGATCACTCATGGTGAAAAGATTGGTTCACAGCCAATCTTTTCCTTGCCATGTGGAGCCATAGGGCAGTTGTTGGTTGTATTTTGCCTCAACTCTCAGTTAATGTGGGCAACAGCAACGGCTGGTGGACTTGGGCATCATCTTGCATTAAGGGGACATAGCAGTTGCTCCCTAGATATGGCTTCCTAGAAACCTTTGGCTAGATAGTAAATCCATAGAAAATGTGCAGTAGTTGCCTTCTAGCTTTGAGGTAAAAAGCAATCCCTGAAACTAGAAGGCAGGATCATTCAGGGTTCCCTTAGGTTTTGTATGTCACACATCTGTTCAATTAAACTGACCCCCCTTTCTCAAAATCTATTTCCCAGCTGCTGTTCTTCATGCTAGCTCTCCAAGCCAGGAAAGGTGGCTTCAGGGAAGCAGCGCAGGTACCCACCTGGGTCTCAGGGCACATCTGAAACTTGAACTTCTGCAGAATCCGTAGAAATGTGATCTTGATTTCCATCAAAGCCAACCTTGCTGCAATGCAGCTGCGAGGGCCGGCCCCAAAGGGGAGATAAGAGAAAGGGTGGCACTGCTGCTTGGCCTGAGCTGTAAATCTGGGGAGGCAAAAAAAAAAAGATTTACAAAGCAGCAGCCAGAGCAGCGGTCTTTCTTTTTGAAAGATGGATGGGTTGGTGACAAACGTGCATCTTTCCAGTTCAGAAGATGCTGGAGACAACAGGGAATGCACCCATAGGCCAACAGCACATGCCAGGGGCACCCCTGTCAATTTTTAGCCAAAGTGCAGACAAATAATGGAACGTCTAGTAGCAGGGAAGGGTTCCACCAAAGGCATGAACATAGTGGCTAAAACTATTAAGAGAGGGAGAGGCAGCAGAAAAACTAGGCTACAAACGTAATCAAGGCCTCACTCCCCCAAAAATCTGAACTTGTCAGGTTTACAAGGGAAAACACGGTAATTGTGTTGCTATAATATTTATATATGTTCTCAATCAGAACACAGTATCATTAAAAAGGTAGCAATAAAAAGCCTTAAGGGACCATACAGTGAGGCATGGAACCAACATCGACAGTGTTCAAGTATTATGGGAGCTATTGTGCCAAGTATCTTAAGGACAATAGATTCCCAATTCACATACAGTATTAGATACAGCTTTAAAAATGCTTCCACTTAACCTATCAAAACCAGTTTCACATAGATGGATATAGTTATTTAGATCTTTAAAAAGCAGTAGGGGAGAAATCAAGGTTCTCCTGGTGAACTATGATTGTCTTCCAATGTCAGGAATCCCATCCTACCTTTCTTTCTCACCATCAGCATTTGATCTGGAGCAAAGGAAAAGTATCAGTCCACATACCTCTCGGGCAGGAACTTCTCAGGTTCTGGCCAGATGCTTGGATTGTGATGGAGGTGTCCAACAGCAATTTCTATCACAGCACCAGCAGGTATATATTGTTTCAGTACTAGGCAGTCTTTAGCTGCTTCCCGGGTAAACCTAGGAGCACAGAGGTTGCCTGATTGAGAAGTGCAAGGATGAAGGTAACTATGGGATGTCTTCTCCACCTTACAAGTCTTGGACAGCAACTCCCTAAGTCCTCCCGGTAATACAGACCATGAATATTGGGAACTGTCAGCATCACTAAGAAGACAGGAACTCAGAGAAAATGGCCGCGGTCTCACCAGCGTTTTCTGCGCATTTTTGCTGCGGCAAACTGCACAGTAGAAGATCGCATCCTAACCACGAAGGGAAGTAATTTGTTGCCCCAACCAACCAAGCCCTAGAAGGGCACTTTCACTGAAGTTTTTTAAACCACCACTAGGGGTTGGTTTAAAAAACTTCCCTGAAAGATGCGCAGTTCTTTGCTACTCTAACGAGGTACGACCCCAGAAAATATACAGTGGTTAGCTTTGTACCCCTTTTCCTGCCACTTCCTGCGGGTCCGGGATTGGAGACCTAGAAAAACGACCCAGGAAAAAGGGAAAAGATGTGCAGTAAACAAGTACAGACAGGCACAGCGCAGTAAAATACGATTCTGTCGACAGGACACTAACCGCATCAAACACCATATGACGGCTCAAAAAAAACTACGCATCAAATTAAGATGTGCAGAAAACTTTACTGAGACCTCAACCAATGTTAGGATAATGTGAGAAGCTATGTTACTACTTGGGAGATTTGGGTCATAACTCATAGCAATCATAACTCATGGGTTCCCTGATAACACTGCTTGGCCTGAGCTGTAAATCTGGGGAGGTAAGGTTTTAGAAACATCATGAGCAGCAATCTTCCATTTGGAAAGATGGATGGATCAGTGACAAACACACATCTTTCTAGTCCAGAAGATTCTCGCAACAACAGGGAAAGCAGCCAGAGGCAAATTACACGCTGTGTAGCCACTCCTGTCAGTACATGGTTCCCTGATAGCACTTTTTGGAATTAAGACCTTGTTTACTTGGGTTTCTACTTAAAAGGATCCATTTTTCCCCTTGAAGAGCTGGACCATATCTTTCTGGCACATGACTAGGACATCTTTTTGGGAAGATTCATTGAGATGCAAAATAGTTATTGGGTCTGCAATAGAGTTAAAACAGACTGCACTGAAGATAAGAACCTGGCTGATTCACACCAACGTTCACAATGCGGACAGTCCCTATATAGCCAGTTCTTTAAATAGTGCATTTCCTTGCAGGCCCAACTGTAAGTACTGGGGATGACACACACACACACACACACACACACACAATCAGTTAAGGATTTTTGCTTTGGAGCATGATGTGTGTAGTAAGGATTGAGCAAATGAAAGGGGACGATCCAGTGGGGAAAATCCAGTTGTCCCTTTAATTTTCAGAGGTCAACGGGACAACGCAGGATGTGGACCTCAAATTCACCCACAGACAAGTCTGGCAAATTTGAAAGGATTATTGGATTCTGTTGCTACAGAAAGCAGTGCCATGGGATTGTGACTTAACATGAAAAAGACAAAATGAATGGCAGTGATACAATCAAGACAGTATCATCTTATACTGTAATACTTAGAATGCTTTGTCAAAGGTAACGGGGAACCTTCATGTGAAATTCGTTGAACAAGCTAGAAATTCCTTCCAGAAAATGAGGAAAGTCTTGAAAAACTGGGATTCATCAGACTTCATACTCAAGTACTTCAATCCTAGGTATTCAGCATACTTCTCTATGGTGTTGAAACTTGGACCGTTACAGATACATTATGCAAGAAGCTGGAAGCATTCAAAATGTTGGACGTACAGACAAATTCTGAAGATGCCTTGGACAAGCAGAATCACTAATGTGGCTGTATTAAAGCACATGAATAAAAAACTAGAAATCCTCAATACCATAGAGAGAAGAAAATTGCAATATTTTGGATACATCATGCACAATAAGAAATACCATCTGCTGCAGGTTATACACAAAGGAAAAATAGACAGGAAGCGTGGCCCGGGGCATAGAAGAACATTCTGGCTTAAGAACTTAAGCTAATGGTCTTCAGTGAGCACAGCTGCTCTGTTTAGAATAGCATTACAATGACACCCCCCCCGCCATTTCGCGGTTCAGGAATTGCGGTCCCGCTACATCGCGGGACCGCAGTACCTGCACCTTGGGGGGCGGGGGGGGCTGCCAGGTTGCTCTGCGCTCCCCCCACACCTCTGAGAAGCCTCCGGGGTGCATGGGAGGGCAAGGGGGGATCCGATCGCTCTGTGCGGGCCCCCTGCCCCTCCGAGAAGCCTCCTGGATGGGTGGGAGGGCAGTGCGGAGCAATCCGATCGCTCTGTGTGCCCCCCCGCCCCTCCAGAAGCCTCCTGGGTGCGTGGGAGGGAAGTGCCAAGTGATCCGATCAATCTGCGCTGCCCCCCACCCCTCCAGAAGCCTCCTGGGTGGGAGGGTGGCGCCGAGTGATCGGGTCGCTCCGCACCACCCCCACACTCTTCCACAGGCCCCCCACCCGCCCACAGCCCCTCCCGCTTCCACATATCACAGATTTCACGGATTGCGGGTGGGGTGGGTCCCTAACCCCCGCGATCGGCAGGGGGTTACTGTATATAGAAACCAAGTCAGGCTACTGATCACCAACGTTCTACAAGGACATGACACTTGAAGAAGAAGAACTAATGCTCTTAATGGAGCTGGTACCTTTATTCTTTTCTCCCTATGTTCTCCCTGTGTTCTCCGTATCATACACCACTAGAACTAGGGGGTACTCCATGAAACTTTTGGGTGCCAGATCGCAAACAAATAAGAGGAAGTACTTTTTCACCCAGAGGAACACTGGTCTCTAGAACTCCCTGCCAAAACAAGTGGTGACAACTGTCAGCCTTGACAGCTTTAAGAAAGGATTGGACAAGTTCATGGAGAACAAGGGTATCAATGCCTATAATTATGGGTGCCTAAGGACAACCTCTGGGTTATAGAGTAACAGAGCATAAATGAAAATTCATTCCGAAACCAGAGTTTTCTGCTGTTTTTACAGACCTGAATGCAGGTGGATACATGCGAAGAGTCTCTGATATCACCATATCCAAATAGAGCAGTTCATGTATGTTTTGGTAATCAGGAATATCCTTAGGGAAGAAGAAATAATTATGGTTAGTTGGATATTTCCCCAGGACGAATAATTGAAATCCTGGGCACCACCATCAAGAAGCCTTGAATTGTGGACCCAGGTCCTTGCCATTCAACCAATGATAACATAATACGCTTTCTTCTCTGAAACTTACAGGATAAAATCTTCATTAAATATTTGTTCACTGCACCATGGTGGTGAATGGTTCAAACCAAGGAGAGATGAGAGTTGACTCCTTTCTCACTGATGTCTGAACTCAGAAACGGTCAACTTGTCCTAACCCTATCGCCACCTTAGGCTAGCCTGCCTCGCAAGGGTGTTATATGGATTAAAGAGAACTAACCCACCACCTCTGAACTTCTTGCCTCTGAACTGACTGTACGGAAGTCAAGTGTTTAAAAGTGATAAGTAAGCAATGTGTTTTTAGAGCAATGTGTTATTCCAATGTACCTGCCTATGTCTCCTTATCTTGTATCCCCCTGCCATGATCTGCTCTAAAGAATCTGGGGCTGCTGAACAGTGAACCGTGTTGCTGCCAGTGACAGATGGAGAGAAGAAACAGCAAAGAGCAAACCCTGTGGCACAGTAGGTAAATGCCTGCACTGTGGGTATAACTGTGCTCACGACCTGGGGTTCAATCCCAGGTAGCCAGCTCATGGTTGACTCAGCCTTCCATCCTTCCGAGGTTGGTAAAATGAGTACCCAGCTTGCGGGGGGTGGAGGGCAATGTGCAACCTGCATACTGTAATTAAAACTGTAAACCGCCCAGATACTACTTGAAGTGGTATGGGGTGGTATATAAGAAGAACACTTTGTTTTTTCTAGACAGGAATGTATGGAGGAGAAACTGAGCCAGGGAATGTCTTCCCCAGTTATATTTGCTCCCCCACCCCCACCCCTCCTCTCAGTTGCAGCACCCTACATCTAGTCTGGTTTTGGAAGCTCAGAAAAGTTGGGAAGCCAAGGGAGGAGCAGAGCAGAGCAACGTGACCACCCCCATAGTGCTTAAAGCCCTCTCTGGAATCCCTAAATCAGTCTAAAGAAGAATCCTGCCTCAAACCCTAGAAAACTATTAGTATTATTATTTTATTTTTATTTTAGAATATTCTTACACACACACCCCTTTTTCTTCTTGGAAAAGGACCCAAGGCAGTTTACAGTAATGAGGGACAATATACAGTCCAGTACAATTAAGACAATTTCAAGTATTGAGAACAGGGAATTGAGGAACATCTTACAGCATTAAAAGACATTCCATTAAAGCTACAAGAGAATCCGAGCAGTTAAAGTGAGAGTAAAAAATCCATGTAAAAGTTATGGTGGAAACTAACATTGAAAACATAGTGTCAGTGCAATCACACAAGGTTATAAGTGGTTATAAACACAAAGTCTATGGGATCATGTATGGTAGACACATAATAGGTAGTCCATCATTCAGGGAAAGCTTGCCTGAAGAGAAAAGTCTCTGCCTGTTTCCATAAAGACATCAGAGATGGGGTAGTCCTGGCCTCTAGTGGGAGGGAGTTCCAGAGCCTGAGCGCAGCAGCCGAGAAGGCCCTTTCATGTGTTTCCACAAGACGGACCTGTGAGGGTGGCAGGATGGAGAGAAGGCCTCTCCTGAAGACCTTAACACCTGAGCCAGTTCTGAATTGGTTCCAGGAAAATGCACTTCAAGGAGCTTGGCCAAGGGTTTTTTTTTCAGAAAAGGTGGCTCCCCGTGAGGGCACTTTTAAATAGTTTTTTGGGGTGTCTAAAAAAAGTGGCTTTTAGAGGACATGAGAAACCACTTGGACAAATTATCCAGTCTTTTGAATCACAATAAGTGCCACAAGGGATTCTAAGGGAGCTACTACCTCAACTTTACATGAGTGTATAGCTGCAGTAATGAACCGGATGAGGATGAACAAAATGAAACTAAACCCAGACAAGATAGAGGTACTCATGGACAGTTGAAAGAGAGAACAAGGGATAGGGATACAACCTCTACTGGAGTGGGTCACCCTCCAATTGAAAAAAAAAAGATACACAGCTTTGGGGTGCTCTTGGACTCATCCTTGAGCTTGGATGCCCAAGTCACATCTGTGGCTAGGAGCGCATTTGCACAATTAACGCTAGTACTCAAGTTACACCCATTTCTTGAGAAACCAGCTCTGGCCACAGTGGCACATGCTCTATTGACGTACGAGCTAGACTACTGTAATGCGCTCTATGCAGGGCTACCTATGAATAGTCTCAGGAAACTTGAATAGTCTCAGGTTGTTCTCCCTTGTTCTCCCTTTTGACTGACCAGGAGCACCTCTGTCGTCTGGGTTTAATTTCATTTTGTTCATCCCCATCCAGTTCATTATTGCAGCTAAACACTCATGTAAAGTTGAGATAGTAGCTCCCAGAGTCAGGAGGTGATGAGAGATAGAGCTGGGTATCATTGACATACTGGTGGCACTTAACCCCAAAAGTGCTGACAATCTCTCCCAATGGTTTCCTATAGATGTTAAATAGCACAGCAGACAGGACACAACCTTGGAAGACTCCACAGGTCAGCAGCTGTGGTGTAGAAGATGAATCACCCAGATATAGCTATCATCTGGCTGAGAACAAGGCATCTTCCTATGTTCCCATTTTAAAAATCCTGAACAGGGCATGTGGGTGGGATAAAACACACAAGAGCCATTTGGATTGGCTGCTTTAGGCATTAAAACATCTACTAATGCTTCTTTGCCAGAATTCCCATGAATATGGATGGCACATTTCCCCAGCCTGAGACCAATCACATTTTTGCTCACCTTACACAGTGATTTATACCTGCCCACTTTTTCCCCCACTGGGAAAGGCCCAAAGGCATAATAAGCCTAATTTCCTTCTATCGTGGCCTGTTTTAAGGAAATTATAGGCCGTGACAGCATGAATTGTCTCCCAGTCTCACCAGGTGAGGGCAGCACAACTGCAGGCAAAGAGCTTAGTAAAATATAGCAGAGTTCCTCAAATTCCAATAGCTTAGGAACGGGCAAGCCACTTCTCTGTCTTCTGTCAGCTTAGTTTAATTTTTTTAAAGCTATGTTTTGTGTCCCATCTTTGCCCTAAAGCAGGCATGTCTAAACTTCAGCCCTCCTGATGTTTTGGACCACAACTCCCAAAATTCTAAGCTTAGATTGCCAGTGACAAAGGTCTGTGGGAGCTGTGGTCCAAAACATCTGAAGGGGCGAAGTTTGGACATGCCTGCCCTAAAGAGTATTTGACTATGTAAACAATTCTCTGTCCACCCACTTTGTCCTCAAAACTGTCTCATAAAGACTGAAACAGATGTTACAAATCGCCTGTCGAAAGCCATGAAAGCACTTTAGTGATGGAGAGACATGGTTCGGGCAGATTTCTTTCAGAAAGCAGGCTTGAAGGTACCAGGTATCCCAGGTAGCTGGCTCAAGGTTCACTCAGCCTTCCATCCTTCCGAGGTTGGTAAAATGAGTACCCAGCTTGCTGGGGGTGGGCAATGTGTAGCTTGCATTACTGTAATTAAATTTGTAAACCGCCCAGAGACTACATAAAGTGGTATGGGGCGGTATATAAGCAGAACACTTTGCTTTTTGCTTTGCTTTTTGAAGGGATTCCCATGCTTGAATCTTGGAAGACCTATCACACAAATAGAAATCCAAGCTAATTTGCAAACTAAGAAAGCGAGAGAGATCCTGCCGTGACGTTCTTTCTGTGGCATGTACAACAAGCTCTTAAAGACTTGTCACTTTTAATACTATAGCTATAATGCCCCATTTAAGCCCCGAGACTGACAAAGCGAGGCTCAAAGTCACCCCAGTAACCATTAATGTTATACTCTAGTGTGGAAATCTCATCTCCCCTATCCCTCGTCCAACACCTTAACTATTATATAACAAGCCTGCAAAGTGATCCCAAGAATGAGCCAATTCCCAGCATCACTTGCATTCTAGCCCTATTAATTCAAGAGCCACCTGTAATCAATACTGAATGAATGGTTTAATATATACTTTATATGTAGAGCCTGGGAAAATAAGGCTGAATATTTAAGATCACCTTCTTAACCTCACAGTCCCTCTGAAAACACATCTCAATGTACTTCAGCCATGCTCAGCAGAAAATGCCAGCAACTTTGCTTAATCACACAGATCAAAGTCTACCAAGAGATCAAAGAATGAAGCCCGGATGTCTGACCTTTGCAGCTTCTAGGCACAGATAATCGACCAACAAAACTAGATCCAGCTCTATTTCAAACACAGGCCAACAGAGGTCAAGGAAATCTGATCATGTCAGGCAATATTAGAAACACTTCACAGCAAGCTTTTGCAACATCTGTATTGATAAATGCAAGGGTTACAGGCAGGCCAGCACTATGGGCAGGATATATAGATTGGGCAGAAAATATATATATTTTATAGTTGTCTCCTCAGCCAGGTTTTCTGCTTAGAAAAACTGGGTAGAGACTGTAATAGTAGATCTACAGTGTCCATCAACAGACTGGACTAGGCTTCATCATATATGCCGATCCTATTTAAAGACTGGAAGTCCAAAAATCCTTGCTGATGCAAATGTCCTAGTCATGTGGATGTGGTGTAGAAAGCTGATTATGTGACTAAGAACGTGTCAGTACTCAGAAAGTAAGCATCTGGTAATACAATCCACTGGAGACTGCATGCCTTTATAGAACACAAGTGACTTATACATTTTATTTCTCTCCTATGGCAAATATCTCTCTATTTGGAGCAAAAGCAGCACAGCAGGAAGAGAATTCCTGTCTAGCTTTCCCCTTCCCACGCCACTTTGCGTTATGGAAAGGGCTTCCCTTATTGGTGTTCAAGGTTTTATTTTGTAAGATGCATTCAAACATGTGCTCCTCCAACCTCTGTTCTGGAGCATTAGTCCCAAGAGAGCTGTATTGTGTGGAGGGGGAAAACAATCATCTTCAAGTCTGGGATAAAATTATTTTTATTTTATTGCATTATAATATTTATATCCTGCCCAGCCGGTCTAAAAAGGCCAGTATGGGCGGCTTACAACATTCAAAAATAATAAAACAATGTACATAGTATAAAATAACCCCAACTAATAGGACAAAAATGTATAACAAAAGAAAAAAACAGAATAGAACAAAATCATGCTACAGAAATATAGAAAATAAATGATAAAATCCTACATTTTTTCAAAAAGCAAAGGATTTTTTAACCATCTGCAGATGCAGAAATTTAGTTATGAGAGGTGTGTTTTTCTGATTTTTTTAAGCATATGCAAACTGATCTCATGCCCTGCCCTGCCCCTGAAAGCAGTTCAAAGCCACAAAAGGCTGTACAGGAAGTTACTTCCTGAGTATACCTGCAATGTTGTTCATTTTAATTTGAAAATTGCTATCTCATGTTCAAATTTATAAAGTCATCACCTTTGAGGACACAGAAAAAGCAGCCAATTCCCAGAAACATTGCTCCTACCACTGCCATGTCAAGTGCAGTAGCAAGACAAAGATGATTAGGATCTGCATGGACCCAAAGCCAGCCAGAAAAATCAGGATTTTCAATTGTTTCTGCAGTTCTCAAAACTAAGTGGTTAGTTGCCTTAAAAAACAAACAAACAGAACCTTGAAAGCTACTGGTCAGTCCTACAAAACAAACTTACCTAACCTCCAATTCAGTGCCCTCAACCCTCAAAAACAACAAAGCAATAAAACAAAACAGTGAAACCACAAAGCCTCAGAAAAATGTACAGCATTTGAATCATGTGATGTTTCTCTCACACAATAAGATCAACTATTCAATAACTAAAACAAGAATTAAGAACATGGAATTAACAGGAGGGGCAACAGCTCGGGCCCAAAGTCAACAGTATACCTCCGCTTGAAGGATAAAGGGCAGTCATTCAAAGATGAAGGCGTACACATATTGGACAGAGAAGATAGGTGGTTTGAGAGAGGGGTCAGGGAAGCTACTCATGTGAGTATTGGAAAAAAAACCTCTCTCAACTGAGGTGGGGGGCTCAGGCACAGTCTATCTGCTACTTATCAAGCAGCGATCAATCTCCAGAAAAAATAAAAGAGATCTCCAACACCAAGGCCATAGCTAACGACCCATAGTTAATGGGTGTTGGGAAGGTTAAAGGTGGGACGTTCATGCACCTTATATTGTCCACCTAATGTGCCAATTGTCCACCTAATGAACCTATTAAGGCCATTGTTCACCTTATGAGCCTATTTCAGACCAGGGTGACATGAGGTCAAAGTAAACTATAAAATGGAGGACTCGCAACTAGCTTTCCTCAGATTGAGGAAGCTGTTTGGATGATCAGTGAAATGTTTCAATCTCTCAAGAAAAGAAGTCCAGTTGCCATGACTCAACTTAGAGATAAACTCACCTGAATGACTGAGAATCTTCACAGCCAAGAATTCAGTACTGCTGAATAGTTCATAATAAAAACAAATTTCAGTTCTTCTGCATAGCACATAATAGAAACAAATCTCAACTCAAATTCCCACTAAGAGTTGCTGCTGTCCCCTTTATGATTCAATCCTAATGTAATTTTGTTATTCATTCCTTATTGGGGAAAGAAATTAATTAGAAACAATGAGTTTTCTTTTTCTTGAGAAACCAGCTCTGGCCATGGTGACACATCCCTAGTGACATCCCAGCTAGACAACTGCAATGCGTTCTATGTGGGACTACCGATGAAAAGTCTCAGGAAACTTCAGCAGGTCCAAATTGCGGCAGCCAGATTACTGACTGGGGCAGGGTACAGAGATCACATTACACCCCTGTTAAAGCAGCTCCACTGGCTACCAATCAGCTATCGGGCGCAATTCAAAGTGCTGACCTTAACCTACAAAGCACTGTACGACCTGGATCCTAGCTACCTCAAAGGTCGAATCTCACAGTTAAGAACCGGCTCAGGTGTTAAGGTTATCAGGAGAGGCCCTTCTCTCCATCCCGCCACCCTCACAGGTATGTCTCATGGGAACACATGAAAGGGCCTTATCGGCTGCTGCACCCAGACCGTGGAACTCCCTCCCACTAGAGGCAAGGACTGCCCCATCTCTGATGTCTTTCTGGAAACAGGAAAAGACTTTTCTCTTCAGGCAAGATTTCCCTGAATGATGTCTTTTATATGAATCTACCATATATGATCATATAGACTTTGGGTTTACAGTAACCCCCTGCCGATCGCAGGGGTTAGGGACCCACCCCACCCGCGATGCACAAAAATCTGTGATATGGGGAAGCGGGTGGGGGCGGGTGGGGCGATTGTGCAGCGTGCCGGTGGCAGCAGGGGGATCTTCTTGGCTTCTTGTGGGTGCGTGGGAGGGCCGTGTGGAGCAACCGGATGGCCCACCACCGCCCGCCCGCACGGCCCTGGGGCTTCTCGGGGGGGTGGGAGGGCGGCGCAGAGCGACCGGATCGCCGCCCGCCCACGCACCCCGGAGGCTTCTCGGGGGTGCGTGGGAGGGCGGCGCGGAGCAACCAGATCCCCCCGTCGCCCTCCCATGCACCCCGGAGGCTTCTTGGAGGTGCGGGGGGGCGGTGCGGAGCAACCCGGCCACCCCCCCACCGCCGCCCCCCACGGTGCAGGTACTGCGGTCCCGCAATGTAGTGGGACTGCAATACCTGAACCGCGAAATGGTGGGGGGTCACTGTATAACCACTTATAACCTTGTGTGATTGCATTGACACTATGTTTTCAATGTTGGTTTCTAGTGCTCATGATTTTTACATGGAATTTTACTCTCTTTTAAACTGTTTGTGTTCTCTTGTAGCTTTAATGTAATGTTGTCTATTAATGCTGTAAAATGTCACTCAATTTCCTGTTCTCAATACTTGAACATGTCTTAATTGTACTAAACTGTATATTGTCCATCAGTAAAAGGATTAATGAACCCCTCATTACTTTTCCAAAGAGAAAGGCAGGGTAAAATTCCTCTAAAATGAATGAATGAATGAATGAATGAATGAATGAATGATTAAATAAATACATACTTCAAGGGTTTGTTTGTTTTTTAACCTATGAAATAGTGAAAGCATATCCGTGAGAATTCAGAAGCCTCTAAGCACTTAAATAGTACAATATATATTCTATTGCTTGTTGCAAGCAGAGTAGACCCATTGACTCAATATGATTTATATCAGTACTGACTTACTATTTAATGATCGAAACAATGGGTCTACTCTTTAGATGAGACTAGGCACAAGCTACTGGTTTTCAGAGAAAAATATCTCTAGTCTGTCATGCTTTGCATTTGTACTTCATATTTCTGCTGGCAGAAAAATATGAATGGCAAAGCATTCCAGAAGGATAGAGGCAAAGAGAGGAAATTAAACTAGTAAGAAAACTGAAAGCAGCACAGCACCTTGGCAGAGGAGGTTATCAAAATATGTGCCTCCCCAGCAGTGAAAACTATTGTGCACATTCCGAAAAAAATTCTTTTTGAACTCTTATTTTTCCCTACAGTACTGGCTTTTATATGCAAAAGCAGGAAAACAGAATGCTGATCATATCGTTGCAGAATGCAGGAATGTGCAACATCACTGGGGAATCTGACTTTGAGAGCTGAGAGATTCATTCATTTCAACTAGGTTTGAAGCCGTTCTGCATATGGAGCCACTAAAAAGAGAATGTGCATGTTTTCAGGGATACTATACATTACAACTTTCAGTGTTGTACCATCACACAGCAGATTTTGATCCTACAGCAGCCACCACAGCTATATAAGGCATAGGAGAAGGTTCTACGGAAGCAGTGGAATAAATGTATGGAAACAACAGAGCAAAAGACCCAATGTGCTTAAAGCATTATTATGTGAGCTAAATATTCCATACACATCTCTGCAAGCTGGGCCCTGAATTTACCAACCTCAGAAGGATGGAAGTTTGAGTCAACCTTGAGCTGGCTACCAGAGCCCATCAGGATCAAACTCAGGTGGTGGGCAGAGTCTTAATTGCAATATTGCAGTTTAACCATGGTGCCACAAGGTTCCTAATTTACCTACTTGGACAGAGAAACTATTCTGCAGGCCTGTGTCAAGCAGCCAGGGAATAACTCTGTATTGCTGATGCCTATGTGGACCTAAATCAGTTCTTTTGTTTTTACCACACAGAAAAGTTTCATGTCATCTGCAAACGTGGCCACCTGACTACTTATCCCTGTCTCCAGGTCATTTATGAACAGATTGAAAAGCACCAATCCCAGGACAGATCCCTGGGGCACACTGCTTTTCACCTCTCTCCATTGTGAAAATTTCAAATTGACCTACTCTTTGTTTCCTGGATCTCAACCAGTTCTTAATCCATAAGAGGACCTGCCCTCTTATCCCCTGACTGTGCAATTTTCTCAACAGCCTTTGGTGAGGGACTGTGTCAAAAGCCTTCTGAAAGTCCAGATAGACAATATCCACTTCTTCACCCAAATTCACATGCCTGTCGATCTTTTCAAAGAATTCTAAAAGTTTTGTCAGGCAAGACTTACCCTTACAGAAGCCATGCTGATTTTCTCTCAGCAAGGTTTGTTCTTCTATGTGTTTTAAGATTTTCTCTTGGATAAGGCTTTCCACCATCTTCCCTAGGACAGACGTAAGTAGGGAGTGGTATCAGGAGACAGAGATCTAGTCTCATGCACTCCCAGATGCTTCTGATGGGGCCACTGTGAGATATAGGAAGCTGGACTAGATGGGCCTTTGGCCTGATCCAGCATGGCTCTTCTTATGTTCTTATTACGGTTTCACTGAGATGAAGGAAACAGAATTGGACATAACCCCTTTATGGGCCTTCCTAGAAATCTTTCTCAATGCCAGAATCATATCCTCTAGAACAGCTTATGCCCCTAAGATGTCCTTATAACCAGACTGTGACTGAGAACCAGTACTGTAGAATATTAAACAATTATTACTTCAAGACATCAAGGATATTTTGTCAAACCCAGGATCAAGCCATGAGAGAGCCTCTCCCCGCAACCATGCCTAAAACTAATAGCAAAACAATACATGATGCTATGTCTTACTATATTTTGGTTCATCCTTTTTCCTGGGGAATACAAGACAATCCCTTCCTCAGTCTCATTCTCAAAATAGCCTCTGTGAACCTGGTTGAAGAGATAGACGCAAAGAGGGACAAAACCCACCTGAAGGTCACCCAGTATGCTTTAGTGAAGATCTGCTAGTCTAACCATCTACCATGTGAGATCATCATTGGTGTTATTAAGCTGTGTGATCAGTGACTTCTGCTTTGAGGGACAGGAAAAAGAAAATCACAACACAATGATGAGAGAACACGGGCAAGTTATCCTAAGCTTTATCCAGGCATTGCAGGCTTTATGTCACTGAAACCTTCTTCATGAGGAGCCTGAAGATCTGAAGCACAAACTGTAGGTGTGCTCAGCTAAGTGTACATCAAGTGCTCCGGCAACTGGAAACCCTGAAAAGCCATAGATCATGCATGTAGTGTAAGTGGATCGAGCCAAGTACGTTTGAAATCTCCCCTGCTGACCTTGGTCTCACTAAGATCTCTGTGGCTTCCAGGTGGGAAGGTGACAAAGGGGCTTGTCTTACATGCATGACTCGGTGCCCATCTCCTTTTCAGTGTTCTAAAGGAACAGGGCTCTCTCCATGTTATACACGAAGCAGACATACCACCATGCAAACTCCTGCTTGTGGGAAATGTTCCATGTTTCTTGTGGAATTACAGTAGGACCACGATATCCATGATATCCAGTTCCAAGCTCTCCCCCAATGCCAAAACACACAAGCACACACACACAGAGACGTACCTAATAGAGATGGGCACAAAATTAAAAATGAAATGCTGTTTTGTTACATAACTAATTACTTCCTTACATAACAAAACGGTAGGATGTGTTTTGTCACAAAATGAAACTCTATTTTCCCCCCTCTAGGAATGAAACGATTTGTCATAGTGTCACCAAAATGGCAGGGGAGCCTCCTCAAGCTCTTCCCTGTAAGCCCCCCAAATTTGGAGAGGTTTGGGTTTCAGGGGACTGAGTTATTAAACTTCAAAGGGGGTCTCCTAGGAAGAAATAATTCTAATTGATATGATATGATTAAGACGTACAAAATAATGCAGGGCATGAGTAAAGTGGATAGAGGGACACTCTTCTCCCTCTCACGAAATACCAGAACTAAGGGACATCCACTCAAATTGGTCTTGATCTTGATGTGCCTGAAGCTAGCCAGACCTTCGCTGGTTATGTCTGCAAGTTAATTTAAACTGATTATTTTTCTGACCTGATTAAGTAGGACTGTGGAGGTTATTTTTTTCTCTTTCTATCCTCCCCGCACCACCGATCAGCTGTTGAGCTTATCTCTCTGATCTCTTCCTGTAGCAGCTAGCCATTAGGTTTCTAGCTTGTTGACAGAGGGTTCTTTGCTTGAAAGCAAATTGATTGAAAGGTTTGAGAGTCTTTGATGTAGGGCAGTGGGCTCCCTGTCAAATAAAAAAAAGAAAGCTCCCCATTATTTATAGCCTTCCAAAGCATTATAGCCTTCCAAAGCATTTAAAAATATATTATTAATGAAACAAAAGGAAATGAAGACTGAATTGAAACAAAACACTATATTTCCATTTCGTGCCCATCTCTGGAAAGAAGTATGAACACATATTTCTGTGCTTTTCTAATTTAGCATTTTCAGGCAGCAAATAAGGGAATCTGTGGTTGCAGATCCAGCAAATGAGGGGTGTTGTAGTTCTCTTGTAAACCCTGCTTGAAGAAGACGGTGGTAAAGCCCATTTTTAAAAAACCTGGCATGGCATCGGACCAATTGGCTAACTATCGTCCAATTGCCAAAGTCCCCTTTATGGGCAAGGTTATCGAGAGGGTGGCCGCGATCTGGATTCAATCCTTTTTGGAGGAACAACAGTGCCTTGACCCATGCCAGTCTGGGTTCAGGCCTGGCTGGGGGACCGAGACAGCTTTGGTCGCTATGCAAGATGACCTAATCCAGGCGGCCGACAGGGGTTGCTCTACCCTGTTGGTTCTCTTGGATTTGTCAATGGCCTTTGATACCGTCGACCACGGTATCTTACTGGACCGGCTCTCTGAGGTAGGTATCGGAGGCACTGTTCGCAGTTGGCTCCGGTCCTTCTTGGAGGGCTGGCCCCAGTATGTGCAACATGGTGGAGAGTTGTTGGCCCCGTGGACACTCCCTTGTGGGGTTCCGCAGGGCTCTGCTCTCTCCCCCGTGTTGTTCAACATCTATGTGAGACCGCTGGCTGGGGTCATTTGGAGATTTGGAGTCTGCTGTCATCAGTACGCTGATGACACGCAGCTCTATCTCTCCTTTTCCACCTCTGTAGTGGAAGCTGTCCGGACTCTCGACCAGGATCTGGAGGCGGTCATGGCATGGACCAGGGCCAACAGGCTCAAACTCAACCCCGAGAAGACCGAGGTTATGTTCTTCGGGGGTTCTCCGTCTGGATATGGAGGCCCTCTCCCCAGTCTGGAGGGTGTTTCCCTCCAACTGGCGGATAGGGTTTGGAATCTGGGTGTGGTTCTGGATCCGGCGCTAATCTGCCCATACCTAGATTGCCCAGATCTGCCCATACCTAGACGGCGACTCCCTGAGAACAGTAGTGCAGGTGCTGGTGATCTCGAGGTTGGACTACTGCAACACTCTCTACATGGGGCTGCCCTTGACTCTCCTCTGGCATCTGCAGCAGGTACAAAATGTGGCAGCCAGGCTGGTGGTGGATGTGCGCCGTCATGACCACATTACCCCAGTCCTGGCCCGCCTGCATTGGTTACCCGTTGCGTCCCGGATCAGATTCAAGGTCTTGGTTTTAGTTTATAAACCTTCCATGGCTTGGGCCCGGACTACCTGGCAGAGCGTATCGCCCAGCGATCAACCTCGGCCTGACCAGTTCGGCAGTCGCGGGTGTACTCGCTTCGGGTTGTCACCCCCAGAGAGGCCTGGAAAACCTCCACCCGAAACCGGGCCTTCTCGGTGGCTGGCCCCTCTTTGTGGAACAGCCTACCAAGCGAAGTGCGCTCTGCAGAGTCCCTGTTGGCCTTTCGCAGAGCGTTGAAAACCTTGCTCTTCTGCGAGGCCTTTGGTGACCTAGCTTAGTTTTTTTTTGTCCCGCCATCCGTTAACCAGTTTAACTAGTGAGGTGCTCTGTTGTTGAGCGTCATATGTTTCTATACCAAGGGTGCTCCCTGTCATTTTTGTCATATTTGTTTATGTTTGTCTTATTTGTTTGTATTGTATTTTATTGAACTGATCAGCCTATTGTAAGCCGCCCAGAGTTCCCACGGGAAGATGGGCGGAGTAGAAATTCAATAATAAATAAATAAAATAAAATAAAGAGAAAGGTAAGAACCAGCAAAGAACCATGATAGAGTCAGGCAGAAGTTGATAATAGAGTATGAAGTAGAGAGAGCAGCAGGTGCTCTCTGAAGATGAGGTCACAATCAGAGTAACGTATAGGTTTCAGTGCAAATAACAAGGCAACAGCTGAATGTTAAGGTGTAATCTTTACATCTTCTATTACTTGTCTTAGTAATGCTGGGACTTCCCATTCCTTTCTCATCCTAAACTGCTAAGATGATCTTAAGAGAGTTCCCATGTGTGCAGGCTTTCCTGTTCATATCCACAGTAGGACAGGGGCACAGACCTGGCGCCTTTTGAGAAGAACTACTATATCATACGGTGTGGTGTTTACCAGATGCTGGAGTACAATGCATGCAGCAGACACATTGGCCTCTTGTGTCTCTTGGGTTTAGGGCTGGCACCAAAATAGACAGACCCAGAGTAAAGGTGTCTTTGGTGCTCCACCCAGGGCCGTCCATAGAATTTATGGAACCTGTGGTGGGTTTGGTGTTGAGGGATCGGCTACTGCCTTCAAACATGTGTTTACAAAGCTGGTGGCCACACATGAAAATGACTGCATACACAAGCATATGAAAAATCTTACTTGCACATTCTCCTCATGTTGAAATCAAGCAGAACTATAGACGTCCTTCATTTTTTTTCTTACATAGGGTTGAGGAAACAGAAATCAGGTTATACTTCCCCCAATTCAAAATGTCTTCCGACAGAAAATTTTATTTCCTTTCATTTCTGGCTTCCTAGGGCTTAGGTTCACAACTCTTCTCATTATAGGCGGCTGCTAGCATCCTCCATTGCTCATTCAGGAAGGAATGAAGCTGGCCTTGCACCACTCATATGCTTTTCCCTGTGGTAACTGTCACATAAAATTAATCTACATTGGCATCTTCCCTGGAAATCACAGGTGACACTCACTGCTTTGTTTTCTTTCCCTGGAACACTTGGACTTCTGAAAAGAACAGGTCACCTCCACTACCACAGAATCACACCTTAAAGCCTTCCCTTTTACTTCATTCCTTACAAGAAAGTCTGTACTAATGCCACACACACTAGGTCAAGTTCAAAGCCTGCCTCGTCAATTTTAATCTCCATGGCTGCTTTTCAGTGAGGCATTTGGCTACTATTAGGTAGTTTTTGTTGTTCTGTTTCGCCATTTTGCCAAGTATTATTTTTTTTTAAATGTTGGTTAATTTGTTTGATACTTGTTTTTATTGTTATGTAATTGTTCCATTGGGAAGACGGCCGGTAAATAAATAAATAAATAAATAAATAAATAAATAAATAAATAAATAAGATTTTGCTGGACTAAAAGAGGTTTAGACTCCCTATGGTTTTGTCTGCTGGCTTTTCCAATAATCAGCCCCCTCTTCTAGCCCCCAAGGGACACATTTTACAGACAGTTTAAATAGTTTCAAACAATCAAAAATAATTCATTTAACTGTTCATGTATAGAGTTAATGCACATCAATGTTTTAAGCAATCACTTAAGCTTCAAAGTAGAATCTATTTGTTTCACATACAACTACGTAAAATTGTTACTGGAGAAGGCACAATGAAATTTTTTCCCCGCAAATACTTCTTTTGTTTCCTTTTCTTTTGTGTTTTAAGTATGCTAGTACTTTCATTTCACATGAAGTAAAACCTACAGTCTTCTCTCCCAAAACCAAACAAAATAAACTGAAACAAAACAAAATCCACAAAAATTAAAAATAAACAGCAAGCAACAAGGAAAGGCAAAAATTATAACCAACCTTCCTCAACCAAAACTACCAGATTAAGAGTATATTTTTGCCCACCCACCCACCCCACACACACCAGTTGATGCCTTATTTTCTGTATTTTGGGCCCTGTGAGCAACAGCAACCCAATAATCCAAGATGAAGGGCCAGGATGGAGCTCAGCAGTACATAGTAATCCCAACCACAAGGAAGGATTTTGAAGCGAAGGGCACTCCTTTTCACTGGGTTCCAACCAATCCAAGCCCTTCTACAGATTCCGGCTCCCTTCGCCAAGACATTCTAATTGGCGGATAACAGCAACCCTCATGATGCTATCCTTCTTAGGGAATAATGCGTAAGGGACCATAATTGAGGAAGGGGCTGCGTCTATTTGCCAAGGGGCTTATGTCTGTTGCAGGCACTCAAGCAGGCACATGGCAGGCATCTCAATTTATAGCTCAACCACGTCTGCAACTTCAGTTCCACGTTTGCTAATCTCCAAGAAGATCCTGGCTCAAGTATGCTTTGTCATGAAGGAGGGCCTGGAATGTGGGCCTTCCTTTTCCAAAACCAGCACTCTTAACTGTTATACTATTCTGTCTCTCTCTCTCAGATCCATGGTTACTACATAAATGATGCCAAGGCTTAAGCACACTGGTACAATAACAATGCAACAGCTAATATCCTTAATGTGCATTATTTCAATCTGTACTGTATACAAATGAATGGAATTTTGATACTATGCACTTTTGAAATCCTCTAATTCCCCAAATCGACCTAACATGGAGAAGGGAGTTCACGTTACTACTGGAGAATCCTCTCTCCACTTGGCATTTCTCTCAGGCTCCGTTTTATCACACAGATTGAATGAGATACAGCGGTACCTTGCGTAAAGGAATTAATTCGTTCCCAATGAAATTATGTTAAGCATATTTTCCTTTATACAAATTTCTCATAGGAATGCATTGAAAACAGAGTAATCCCTAATCGCGACCATTTTTATGTGGTACGGATTCGCCCCATAGGCAATTCTGTTAAGCAAATTTCCCCTATCTCCGGAATTTTTTATGTTGTACAGATTTTATGTTATACAAACCGTTTGTTATACGAGGGTCCACTGTATTTCTATTTAAAGATCCTGAAGACGGAACTGAAGACCAAGTGTGTGAGGTATGTACTCTATCAATGGGTAAATACCTCTTCAATAGGTTTGTAGAACAAACACACGTATTTTCTTAACATAGAAGTACACCTGTTTGTGGAACAAAGTGAGCGACTGTAATAGAACAAATAAAACAAAGAACTCCCCACTACAGAGGATAATTATTATTTACTTTGAAAAGGGGATGCATCGTTTTGAAAAAGCAGTATGAAAACATTACATATCGTAGTACTCTGTCGCCTCAGCTCATTTTATAATGCCTCCTCAGTTTTGTATAACTCTTTTGTCTGAGGTGCTCTAAAGTGCTTGATAAAGATTCTTATAATTAATAGTCCTCTCTGTGCTCGTGTTGTGAGGAGCTATAAAGTGCATATTATCTCTGTCTCACATAAGGAGAACTGCCTACATCAAGTGCTTAAATATCAGAAGATTTACTTTAAGCTCTGAGTGTGTAACAACAAAATTCCCTGGGGTGGCATGAATGTTATGTTTTAGTGTGCAACAAGATGAAAGTTAGGTCAGACGGTGGGAATGCCTGGCTTCATTTGGCCCACAATATTATCATAAGTGGTCTTTCAGGCCCACAAGTTAAGGAGCCATTCCTGAATCCATGATGAGCTTACATGGATGCCATGGGCTGTGTAATAAGCAGGGACACACCTGCCACTGTACACATGCCATAGATCAAGACAAGACACCCCCCCACCCAAGCTTCCGCTATCATTAACTATGAGAGCTTGAAGACACACTATGTGTCTTCAAGCCCTCATAAGTCACATTCTTGGCTTGTCTTAGTGGCATATCTCAAGGATCAAATACACAAAGGTCAGCTTTCTTTGCTCCTCCCAACAAAGAGCAGACTCACAGATTAAATGAATAGTAATACAGGCAAAAATAAAAGAAAAATAAAACAAAAAATATACAAAAAATACAACACATGTGGCACCTTAAAGACTAACTTTCATATTTTAATGTAACATTTCATGGACATGCCCACTTCTTCAGACATATAGCAGCAGAATGAGGTGTGCAATATAACATGTAATGGAATATATGTTTCATACCAAATATTCATTAGCTATTGTAATAGTGTGTCTTCAAGTCAGTTCTGGATTATGGTGACTCTTTACAGGATTTTTTTAGGTAGAATCTACTCAGAAGTAGTTTACTATTCCCTTCTTCTAAAGGCATCCTGGGAAGCTGCAGTTTGCCCAAGGCCAAAGACTGGCTTCTCTTGGATGTATAATAGGGAACTGAAATCCCACCCTCTGGCTTTAGAGATGCAGCCAGAATCACAACTTACTGAGTTATCCAGCCCAGTCCACCAAGTCAACACTTATTCATGGAATGCATTGGAACTAGCCAATTGTGTTTTCTCCCTTAACTGTACCTGAGAGGAAAACAAGGAGGTAAAAACATGATTCTTGTACATCACACTAGAATACTCGGAAGTACTAGCGGCAATGTCTTGTGTGTGATAGTGAGAGGGAGAGATGAAATGCATATACTTTGGGGTGGGTGGGTATTCTGAACTTCCATCAATTGAAACATTGTCTGCATCTAATTGACGGATCCTTTCCTCCCTGTTATTCCCCCCCCCCCCAATTTCGCAAGGAACCCTTTGAAGAGTAAGATATTTCTGGGTCATCTGATAAAGGGCATGAAAGGAAGTTACGGGTTAGTCCTTGGCTTGACAAAGATCAGAGAGCACACCAAAGTTGTTCCCTATATTTTTAAAGGTCAAATTCTCTTAAATCAGACGTGTCTTCTTCTTCTTCTTCTTTGGAGTTAGGGAAGTTATGAAGATGTCTATTTGAGGGAAAGTATCATCCTGGTTCTTCATCATCCCCACAAGAGACAGAAGCTTGAGCCTGAGATATAACATCAGTGGAGCTTTACAAACATAATAGTAAGTCCTTGGAAAAAGGACTTATTACTACAGGGATCCTCATTTTTCTAAATTATTTCTTCCAGATAATTCTACAGGGTTTAAATTTCTTGTCCTGTATAAATTAGGCTTACCATTAATTTACATGGAGAGAAAAGAAGGAAAAGGGAATTTGCAAGTTAAACATTCAAGACAAAATTACTCAAAATGGAATCCTCACTTAAAACTGGCTCTCCCCATCTCTCCTTTTCTTAGTTTATTTTCCATTGTTTATTCTGCAAGTTTTGGGAACAGGCCCAAGAGCAATGCAATATACCAACTGTGTATTCATTGGCATCTGAAAGCCCAACTTTAAATATTCATCCTTTATATTTTTGCAGAGCAAACAATATTTACAGCCCAATCCTGCTGAGAAGTAGTGTACTGTGTCCGACTTTTATTCCACTTCAGTATGTTTAAGATTGTTTTTAAGAAATATAACTAGGGAAAGGCATATTCCTTAAGGTTAGGCCAGTTTTCTGTTCCCAAAATTTGATTGCCTCAGTGATAGTATCCCGGGCAGTCAGACGTGCATATTAAGCCCATGTTTAATCTTCCAATGACTCATTATTAAGCATGTTAAAAAGCAAGATGTTATGACAAACTTATGTCTTTCACCATTTAAGGCAGAAGTCAGGAACCTTCAGCCCTCTGGATGTTTTGGACCACAACTCCCACATTCCTTGATCATTGGCAATATAGGCTCAGAATTCTGGGAGTTGGTAGTCCATCTGGAGGACCGAAGGTTCCCCGCTCCTGATTTATGGTATTACACCCTTCACCCAATCCTACCTCACAGTTTTGTCATAAGGATAAAATGAGGGAAGAAGCACTCATACAGCCATAATCTCTCTATAAGGGAGGAGAGTGGCACAGCACTGCTACAAATACTGTAGTGTTCTGTGGCTGACTTTCCCAGAGGACTGATCACATAAACTCCAGTTTTGAGTGCAAACCTGCAGTTCTGCCAGTATTCGTATGCAAGACGCTCTGGAGGGAGCAACTTGATTTAGCATGCTTTTCCATAACTTGGTTCAGTTTAGAGCTGTTTATGAGGTAATTTTCAGCAGGTACACCATGGAGTATTTCCAGTGGAGGCACGCATGGTAAGATTACTAGGGCATTGGCTCCCGGCCTTTTTCAAGTTGTGACCTTCTTTTACAACAGCCAAGTAACTTGTGACCCATTCACCACATTTTCATAAAAAGGCATTTCTTTTTAAAGAGGACAAAATCCTCCCTTCTTGGAAAGGAATGGCTTCGCCCTCCAACCCGGCCCATTCCCACCCCTCATGGCCCGCATCTCATAGAACACACATACACACTAACTTGAATAGCCCATGCTGAAATGTCAAGGATGATATTACTTTGCCATGACCCACAGGTTAGGAAACATTGTTCTAGGGCCATGATGGCGAACCTTTTAGAGACCAAGTGCCCAAACTGCGATTTAAAAACCCACTAATTTTTCGCAAAGTGCCAATACAGCAATTCAACCTGAATAAAGGTGGCTGTGAAGGGGCGATGTCGGGTGCCCACAGAAAGGGCTCCAAGTGCCACCTTTGGCACCTGTGCCATAGGTTCGCCAACATTGTTCTAGGGATACAGAGTGCTGCCCCCCCCCCCAACTAGATTGCAAAAGTATATGTGCCCTGTCTCCCATTCTGCTCCCTGTGATTTAGAGCAGAGAGGTCTTACAACCGGCCCACCAACATGCCAATCATTTTCCAGGAACAGTGGGTGCAAGAAGTAACACCTGTTTAAAATTGAAACCAATTCATACAGTAGGTTAAGATCCAGGATCGGTGCCCCCTCTGCTAGAAGGATCTCCTTCCATTTTTTTTTCTCCCAGCTTCCCAAACCCCATGGGACAGCCTGCCCATCTGTTTATGATTTGCCCTTTTACAATACCTTTACAATACCCTCCATAGATAAACACTCTTGGTTATTTCGCAGGCAGCTGGTTAGCTCTAATTACGATGTAACTACATCAGAACCATGGAAACCTTTACCACCCTTGGAGCAGAAAAGAGGTGCCTAAAAACAGCCAGGAAGGAAACATTATCCTGGTTGTTGTTTACTCTTGCAGAGCAAATCTGTCCTCTGGTGAGAAGAAAGCCTTTTGGGATATAATGAAAACATGATAATTAATTTTTTGTAATCCTCTGTGCCAAGGGAGGGGTAGCTTACGATGGCATCTTTTGAGAGCTTCTAGAAATGCATTTGGAACAAGGGACTGGGTTTTTCAGCCATCAGCAGATAACTGTCAGGGCGATTTGGCCCACAACTCCCAGAATCTCTAAGAATTGCCAAGAACCAAGAGTTTATGGGAGTTACACTCCAAAACATCTGGAGTGTTAAAGGTTCGCAACTCCTGGACTATAAGGCCCAGTTCTCCTAGCAGAATGTATTTTCATTCTTTCTTGCCCACTCGTTCCCTCACTCTGCGTACACAAGGCTTTATTTTTTTAACAACTTTAGTGTGAAACATTTGTGGAGACATTTGTAGAATAGCTGACTCCCCAGATAAAATGCACAATGAAGGACTCCAAGGAATGTTGGGGAGAGAGAGAGATTATTGAACTAAGACCTCTTTTAGTCAACTGAGCATTTTAGTCAACTAATTGCGTTTAATCCCAAGGCCATCACAAGAAAATGTGATAAAGCGTGAGGGAAAATAAGGAAAATAAGCGGGATCTTGTTAGGACACACCGTGCACCATTTAAAAAGCGCTGCCCCTGGGGGCAGGGGCGCAGTAACAGGGAGCCTCCCCGCCCCTAGGGGCGGGAGGTCCGTAGGAGCAAACAAAACTAAAATTAAAGTAAAAACGGAGGGGGGGATACTACGAGAAAAATAAAATATAGAAAGAAGTAATCTAAATATCACTTTCCTTTTCGTTTGCAGGAGTTAGAAAGGACACGTCCGATCGCAGCAGCGGCAAAAAGGAACTGAGCTACAAGGCGGGAAAGGCGAGGAGCATGCACAGTGGATGGGGAGGGACTTTTACCATTTCAGCTTGGAAGGACCGAAGACTCGCGCGCAGGCGCACGAAGACCCTATGTGTGGATTCACAGAGTCCACAAAGAAGAACCTTCCGTTCTTATCTCTTAACACTTTATTCTCAGCAAAGTCCACCTTGGAGTTAATTCCTATTCCCACCCCTCAACTTTTTGACATTCCGGGAGCCATAATTTTTTTTCCTTTCCCAAAACCAGGAAAATTTACCTCCCCCTCCCCCCCCATTATATGATTCTTGCAGAAAAACAACATCAGCCTTCAGTTCTTGAATATACTTCCCAATTCTCACTCGCTTCACCTGATTACCCAAACCTCTAACATTAAGAGCTGTACAAATAATATTCACATTCTTCATTATATCTTTTCCAACCATCTCACTTCTCTCTTTCCCTTCATTTGTACCATACCAGCCTGGAGATAAACCCAACCCCAACCACCTTCCCAATCAACTCTACTGTGAACCCTACACTTCCATCCCAACACAGAAGTCCAGACAAAAAGAAGTCCAGACAGGTGCATACCTCTTGCACCTGGAGCACAACCCAATATGCTTCCATACATTCTCACACTTATTCCTCCAATCACTCCTCTCCTCTGTCTTCTCACTACTTTCAGACCATCCACATACACATACACACAACACACCCTCAACACCCTGGGAGTCAGATAATAATCAATTAAAACTCAAATCTTCTGCTTCATACAGATAAATTCAACAGTTTGTCCTGGTCTGATGGGTGCTTTTCTGTTGAACTGTGGCTGTGTTGGCCTAGAGAAATACCAGTAAGCCTATTTTTATTTTGGTACAGGAATGGTGGATGCTCAATACCTACAAGCAACACATACTGCATGCAAGATTACTGCACATCATGCACAAAGAAGTCGTAATATTTCAAGGGGCCTATGGCTAATGGGAAATATTTTAGCAGGGAACCTTTAGCTGACACAGACTTCCACTATAATGTTCTTTCTTCAACATCCTTGATAAGCATCTGGTGTTCTACTTTACTCAGCCAGGTATCAAGAAGGTAAATAAAACAAGAACTGAAGTGAATGATTACATTTCCATTACTAAATTAAGAACTGATTACTAATCTCCATTGCTAAATTAAGAACTAATAATTATGGGAATGGTGACTTAGTTTATTAGTTTAAACAAACAAAAAAATCACAAAAGAGAAGCGATTAGAACTATCACCATCATGATTAAGTTAGAGTCCGTTGTATTTTGTGTCTCATTGTTCAGAGAACTGGTTACAGAGGAAACTCGCATAATGGGAAATTTAGGAAAAGCCAAAAGAGCATGTCAAATGAAGGCAGATCCTAAGATTAGCAAACCGAACAGCTGTGACTTCACCTTAAAACAACTCTGAAACACACTCTTCTTACTTAACTGCCTGATTTTTCATGGATCTCAGTGTGACTTTACTATGACAAGATTTGGGGTTTTTTTTCCATTTAAAGAACAGTCAATAGGTCACTGAAGATCAGGAGAGGGTGGGAAAGGAATTTCCATAAAAACAGGCGCAAGCAGCACAGCAAAGGGCTTGTTTTCTGTTTCGAGATCAAGAGCAACCTGGCTATGAATTTGTGAATATAAGATGGATGGGAATTTTATTTGTCCAAAATATACACTTCTATGTCTAAAAGCAATAATATTCAAGAGGGTGCAAAACTTAAGAGTTGATTTTGCTATAAATGTATATTTAAACACATTTATAAGCTGTAGGAAAAAAGGCTTTTTCCTAGCATCTTTCACACAAGCTGTCTTTACACTCTTTCCAATGAAATGTCAATATTGCGAATCCAGAGCCGTTATCTCTAGAAAATTCAATACACAACATTACACCTAGTTGCTACACAAAGGACCAACAAAGCAATTAGAAGGACAGAAAATTCAGAACTCATATCTGCATTCAGCATTCTATCAATTCTCCACCAATTATTCCAACACTCAGCCTATAAAATCATATACCCACAGCCTTATCTCATATGAACCTATTATTTATAAACATACAGTATACTGTATACGTATGGCACCTTAGAATGTGCAGAACCACCACGACCTGTCTTAAGGCTTCGGTTCTAAGCCTGTCCCTCCATGTCATTTTTCAATTAAAGCTATGTATCTCTTCCAGAAGAACCTTTATGTGCTGTTATGGCAATTATGAATTCCAATTATTACTTAAGTCTTTTTTTGATTAAAAGCAGCAGCAGCAGTAACAATAGCAGCTATATTATACTAGCCCAGCTAATACACAAAATCCTTTTATCGCTGCACACAATAGACCAGGACAAATTCTACTACTGCTGGACCCCCCAAAAAAGTTGTGGAAGGAGTTCTTTGTTCTTGTAGATTACTGTGTTGTGCGTGTGAACAAGGCATATTATTGTGTCTTAGTATAGTACCAAGAATGTAAATGTGGAGTCTAGAATTGCTATACTGTAAATCAAGAAATATATACCGTATACAGTGGTACCTTGTATAAAGGAATTAATTCGTTCCAAATGAAATTCTGTTAAGCAAATTTTCCTTTATACAAATTCCCATGGGAATGCATTAAAAACAGAGTGAGCCCATTTTTATGTTGTACAGATTTGCCCCATAGACGATTATGTTAAGCAAATTTTCCTTATCTTCGGAATTTTTATGTTGTACAAATTTTATGTTATACAAGCTGTATGTTATACAAGGGTCCACTGTATTCCTTTTTTAGTAGTTGCAACACTGAAAATGCAACTTATGGAACTTCCTCCTTTTCTGGGAAAAAGAGTAGCCAGTTGCAGAGTAGTGTTGGCAATGAGATTAGAAGACAAGCCCTCTGTCTCTTAGCTCTCTATAAAATAAGAAATGATGCTGTTTGAGTCTCTGGAACATACAATAATGCTTGGGAAGGTGGAGAGCAGTAGCTAAAGAGGAAGACCAAATATAGTGGTCCCTCGTATAACAAATGGTTTGTATAACATAAAATCTGTACAACATAAAAAATTCCAGAGATAGGGGAAATTTGCTTAACACAATTGTCTATGGCGTGAATCCGTACAACATAAAAATGGTTGCTATTAGGGATTACTCTGTTTTCAATGCATTCCTATGGGAAATTTCTATAAAGGAAAATTTGCTTAACATAATTTCATTGGGAACGAATTAATTCCTTTATACAAGATACCACTGTATAAGACAGAATGACTCCCTACAGGCAGCCACATGCTTGAGTGTGGCAGCTGAGAACAGGATATTTTGTTCATTCTTAGGGCTACCAGAACTAAGAGTTGACTTGCTGACAACAACACATACAGGAGCAAAACAAAAAAGAGACATGGAATCTGAAAAATATTCAGGGTTATTGTATTGTTCCTCATTAATCGCTGCTGTTCTTTCATAAAGCACTGGCCTTCATAATGTAGCTTTTGATTTAAGAATATCTCCCCCTGTCACTATCACTTGGTGGCAACTTGATGGCACGTAACAACAACTGTTGGATACAGAGGACTGCATTGTGTTAGTAGAAGCTCTCTTCTGCACAGCCTTCCAGAGGCTGTACAACTCATACATAAGAACATAAGAACATAAGAAGAGCCATGCTGGATCAGGCCAAAGGCCCATCTAGTCCAGCTTCCTGTATCTCACAGTGGCCCCACCAGATGCGTCTCGGAGCCCATGAGACTAGATATCTGCCTCCTGATAGCACTCCCCTGCATCTGGCCCTTGAAGTATCCTGGTTTTAAGCCTGGAGATTACACATCTCCATCATGGTTTGTAACCTGTGATGGACTTTTCCTCCAGGAATCTGTCCAATCCCCTTTTGAAGGCATCCAGGCCAGATGCCATCACCACATCCTGTGGCAGGGAGTTCCATAGACTAACAACGCGCTGGGTGAAAAAATATTTTATTTTGTCTGATCTTACTCTCCCAGCCCTCAATTTGAGTGGATGTCCCCTAGTTCTGGTATTTTGGGAGAGGGAGAAGAGCTTCCCTCTATCCACTATGCCCTGCATTATTTTGTACGTCTCAGTCATATCCCCCCTCAGGCGCCTTTTTTCCAGACTAAAGAGCCCCAAATGTTTTAGCCTTTCCTCATAAGGGAGGTGCCCCAGCCCAGTAATCATTTTAATTGCTCTCTTTTGCACCTTTTCTTCTGTTTTATCTCCCTTCTTATCATGCATTTCTGCCAGCCCTACACAGCTGAAATGGTCAGCTCCTGCACTTCTACACTTGGGTGATAAGGTTTTCCACAGGAGCACAGGAAAACCGGTTTATGTGCACTGGTTTTACATAAATGCAGTTATGCACATCAAGCCAATTGCAATTTATGCTGCCCCTTGCCATCGTCTCCTTGGGCATAATGGTTTATCAGTCACATCTTCTAGTGGCACTGTAGGGCTGTGCAGCTTTCCCAAGACTACATAGGCACGCAGAGACCATATTCCAATATGATGGTGGGATTGAATGGATAGTAGTCTTCTTAGTAGTCAGCAGGTCTCCTGGTGGAGCCAGGTATCAGGCTTTAAAAAGAGTATTAACATACTAACTGGCTTGCTGTGTTGGGTATATATCACCTCTGTCTGTCTTGGGTCCCAGTTATCTTACAGCAGAAGCCCAGAGGCTTAGACTGCTGGACATTAAGAGATACTGGGGAATCTGCTACGGCAACTTTTCTAGGCACCAGAATCAATGTCAGCACCAAAATCACGTTCTTAAAAAGAAAAAAATAATTGTTTTTCAGTTTCTGTCTCCACATACTTTATTACTCCGCTAACTAGTTAGTTGGGAGGGGTGGATGTTGCTACTCGATATAGGATAAAATTAAAACAGTTTGCGGTATTCATCCTGTTTGCAGGATGAGGGACGGCAGGCGACTGGGAGGAGTGCTTTGTTTGTACAAAAACAAAAAGGCCATCCTCTGAATATAAACATCTTCTCTTTGCTGAGCCAGCAAGTCAGGGAACTTGCTAGAATGTCTGCTTTCATTTCACAAAGGAAATAAAAGGTCACTGGCATCAGCCTTTGAGCAGGCCGCTGACTGCTTGCCTGTGCTACTGAGACGGATTACTCTGTGCTGCCAGAGGTTTTTCCTCTCTCCATCCTCTCACTCTTCCCATTGTTATTCTAAAGTATTCATTTTTAAAAAATCAGCAGAATCATAGAATAGTAGAACTGGAGGGGACTCCAAGGGGCATTTAGTCCAACCTGTCATCTTTCCCCTGGACTCCATGTCAAGGAGGAACTGCTGAATTCTGAAACCAGAGTTGCTCTGAATCCTTGAGCCACATCAAGCATGAACAGCTTCTGTAGGGCTGGGTGTGTGCTTTAAAATTACCACAGATTATGCTTCAAAATAGGATTTCTGAAGGCACAAATAGAGAATAGTACCTCAAATTTCTGAAATGGCATTGACCACCAAGCATTCTGCAGATACGTGGAGTTTTCAGTATCCCTTTATATTGCTGCGTGTTCCTCACTCTGTCATACTGCTTCAGGGGCAGTACTAGTGTGTATGGTTTCTTCTGGATGAGGGAGAGCAGTGAAGATTTGTGGCATTTGTATTTGTTCATTTACAAATGCATCAGCAATGTGTAAAGGAAAGATATGAGATAGCATACTGCTAATTCCAGATCATACACAGTACTAAAAAGAACTATCCTATACTTCCAAAGCACTTAGCCATTTCTCAGCTCTCTTTTTCTTAACTGCTGGCTCTTCCTCTGTCACTTCCCACACCTCACACTGATCCCCTGCAATGTTTTTACTTTTCTAAGTTCTGAAAACTATTTCCTTCAAAATTAACAAGAAGAGCTCTCTAGCTACAGGAATGGCTCTTTGTGAGCTATGCCAACTGAAACCCCAGCATATTTCTCTAACAAAGCCAGGGGCCATTCCTTCTCTCTCTCTCTCTCTCTCTCTCTCTCTCTCTCACACACACACACACACATACACATCTTTTCATACAGCACTGATGGAAAATGTGTACCTAGCATATGCCAATGTACTGCCATTCCCATCAGCTCTAGTCAGCTTAGTCAGTAGTAAGGGATCATGGGACCCTAATTATAACGGGAAAGCTGTGATGCAAAATACACGAGTGTGGTTTGGTTTTGCATGGGCAAGTCAACTTTGCCATCATTTGATGATACAGAGCAATCTAGCTGTCTGTATGTTTTGACTCTCCTAAGGAGGTGGAGTAGTGGATAGAGTGCTGAACTAGAAAGAATCTGGGTTCAAATCCTATCTCAGACACACTCCTTGAACATGTCACATATCTTAAAAACTGCAGTAGAGTCACCATAACTCACAAGTGACTGGATAGTACATAGCGAGACCAATGGCAAGGTGCTGGCTGCACGGACTGCCACAATGAGCAACAGCACATCTAAATTTACCAATACATCATTGATCCAGTCATGTATACAAACATGTTTTAATAATAAGATGTGCCATCCTCCCCTTTGCATATGTACTTTAGGAGACACTAGTTTCCACATAGCAACAGCATTTGCCTTTCGTCACTCAAACTTCAGCTGCAATCAAGCCCAGAGCTGTTCAAAAGATGCCGATAATGGCTTTTTAAGCATGCAGTAGTTTTCCTGTAGGTTTGTTTATTTCAAGACAAAGCCAAGCCATAGGGTCAAAATGGGATATGGCACAGCCAGTCTTTTTGGGAAGTCACCAACCCAGAAAGCTCCTAATGTAGAAGCAAAAAAGTCAAGCCATAGTACAAGCAAAACCAGAACCATCTTCCACAAAGTCAGGAAATAGGGAAATCCTCACGCCTGAGCACCTCCAATTACACTTCTCAAGATTTCAATATGCTGTTAAGAACTTTTTTTTAAAAAAAAATGAATAAAATATAATTTACAAGGTGAAAGTAACATATTACATACAGTGCCTTATGGGGCGGGGTGGGGGTGGGGAGGAACCCAATAAAGAAGTAATGGGGTGGGGGAGGTGGGACTGGCGAGTTAATGGAAGTTCTGCTTTTTTGCATCCTTGTATTAATCTTGACATTTTAAAAGCAGAAAACACTCTCTTTTCAAACTTAAAAGGCTCTGCCTAAAGCAATGCCTATATGTGTGTATCGCTTTTGTTGCCATCTAAAGCTAAGGCACAGGAAACTATAAACCAGCCTGCAGCCACCTCGAGAACACAGAGGGCTTTTAAATAAAGAAGAAGAAAAGAGGGGGAGAAACAAGCAACCCTAGGGAAAAATTATATATATATATATATATATATTCCCTGAGGAAACACCAACATCTCTTTTCATTTAATTCTCCCACCCCGCCCCTTCTTCACAAATCAAGGGCAATCCACTTCTCAGAAAGGGGCACAACAATCTCCTCAAGGAAGCCAAACTCTGTGTGTTTTCATTTCCATCTCAAAAACAGTGGGGATAACGGTGTAGTTTTCTGTAGGGGGAAAAAAACTCTCACTTGTTTACCTAGCACAGAAGCCCGGAGCATCTGAACAAGATTTCTTTACGGCAGCTATGAGCAATAAACTCAGTGCAGTCAGGCATTCAGTTATGGATTTATGACCTGTCTCTTTTCAGAAAGCAAGTTTTAGCTCTCCTGATGTTAATACAGCAGAAACCCCATTATCCAAACTTCAGGTACTTGAAAACCCATTAAGGCCTGAATGTGTTGCATGCCTTCCTGGAGTGTTCTGTATCCTCTAATTAGGATCCTCATTTATTCAGACGTTGAATTATATGAATGTTTAAGACATTCTTCTTCGGCATTCTATAGGACTGTGTTACCAGTAATTCTATAGTGTATCCACGAAACATAATATCTTGCAAGGACTGAGTTATCAAGAGAATATTTCCTTATTCTAAAAAAAAAAAAAAATGTTTCAGAGAAGATAGCCGTGTTAGTCTTTTCAAGAATTCCAGGCAAAAATCAAAGAAAAGATGAAGTTGTTTCTAGTCCTCCATAGAGCGAATAATGGAGCATCTGTACATTTAGAAGTCAGAACTCAAGCATTTTAAAAAAAATTACAGGAATACTTCAGAATTAAAAGTGGCTCTTACTGATTTTATGGATATGTTTTAAGACTCGTGTGGTAAATATATTCTAGCCAAATAAGAAAAAAAAGAGAAAATCAGAAAATCAGAACATCAGCCTATGATTACTGAAAGAAATGGGAGTACCTGAGCACTTTATCCAGGGGCATAACCTGCATTGTGGAAAAGAAGCTACTGTAGGACAGAATATTGAGAGACAGGGTGGTTTCTGATAGGCACAGGTGTCAAACAAGAGTTCATTTTATCCCTTATCTGTTCAATCTTTGCACAGAACACATGATATGGAAAACCAGACTAGATTCAGATGAAGGGGGAGTGAACACTGATGAAAGATGCATCGATCATTTAAGACACACAGATGACACCAAAAAGAGCTGACCATAAAAGAAAGGACTAAATACAGTATTGGGGGAAACTGCTGTGGATACTTTGAACTGCCAGAGAGCACAGGGGTCCTACAGCAAATCAACGTTGAACTGTCTCTGGAGGCAAACACAATCAAGCTGAGGATGTCTTATTTTGGACACATCATGAGAACGCAAGATTCTTTGGAAAATAATGCTGGGAAATAGATGTATGGACTCCCTAAAGCAGAGAAGGAAAACCTTTGGCCTTCCAGTTGAGCAGGTTTGAGGACATTTTGAAGATTGCACGTTTGTGAGGACACCATAATTTGAAGAAGATTTGAGTTTTATGAACAACAGTGTCAGCCACTGCTTCTTCCCAAGGGGGGGGTGACAGGATATTGTACAGAAAGGTGCTTACGGAAACAAGCTTCCTTCCATTCCAAGGAAACACCCCAAAAGTTGTTTGGAGCTGTTGAATTTGGGGGGGGGGGTGAGGAATGACTCTGTGTGTGTGAGAGAGAGTGCATATCCACACATGCCCTGGAGTATTATAATAATGCAACTGATATTGGCTGAGTAAACTGTACTTCTCTCCTAATAACCTGTGACCAACAAAGAAACTGATTGGCAGACAATTACTGCTAAAAATAGTCTCTCGTTTTTCCTTTTTGCCAAGCAAAGTCACAGCATTAACATACATGACAGAACCCACATGTGTAAAGGCAATCATGCAAGCGATTTCGCCTTGCCTCCAGCACATTGCCTCCAATCAACTGTGCCGTCAGGAGAGGACAGGACACATAACCACCAGCAGCCCAAAGTATACCTCCAGCCACTTGAGAGATTGTACAATGATTGTACAAGCCAGCAGAATTCTGGCCATGACAATCTATGCATTAAGAGAAAAATAAATATTTTTTTTGTTTTAGAGGGCAGAGAGCAGGCAGAGGTCCCTTGATCTTTGTTCCCTTCCAACCCTACCACTACACCACAGTCCTTCTCTGACTGAAAACATCTTGCTCTCTTTTAGCCTTCTATCCATGTTTTTTCCTGGTTACTCCAACAGCTCGGAGCTGATTCCCAGAAGGTTTGCATGACAAAGTCCAACGCAAAACCTACTTTTCTCATTCCAGCTTTGACACAATCTCTAGTTTTCTAATACAAAAGTGGAACAGGCGATACCTTTAGGCTACTATAAAAATAACAAAACATTGCTAATATTTCGAGGGCAAGCTCCCTTCATCAAGAGCAGTACCAATAGGTAATAACATGGCAAAAGATGGATTTGCCAGGCATTATTTCTTAGATGTTAAGTCCATGGCAAGATGGAAAAAAGCCAGGCAGTTTTCTAATGTAACACAACCTAAGACAGCGGTGTCCAAACTTTGGCTTTCTGGATGTTCTGGACCACAAATCCCACAGTCCTTTGTCATTGGCAATCTAGGCTTGGAATTCTGGGAATTGTGGTCCAAAACATCAGGAGGGCCGAAGTCTGGACACCCCTGTGTTAAGAGGTCTAAACACATGGAACATACACTTGAGCACATGGAAACAATCGCACGGGCAGGCTTGTTGGTACCCTTCCCCACCCACCCCATTCCTCTTTAGCTTCTCCTGTGCAGAATTTCAGAAGACAAGTCTGTTAGAACAATGTTGTCGCCTTTTTCAAATCTCAGGCACCATGCTCAATGAAAGCACAACAACAGGATCTTGATCCCTTTAACTGGAGATGGTAGGGCTTAAAACTAGAATCTTCTGAATGCAAAATATATGTTCAGCCACCGAGCTACAAGCTTTCTTTCATAGGAATCACTAGGAATGTAAGTCAATAGTACTGCCTGGCCCACTGAGAGAGTGAGAGCGAGAGAGAGAGCAAAACAGAACTTAATTAAAATGCAGTGTCTTCATTTTCCGAGGAATAACTCTTGTTTGAAGGAGCCGCAGGGAAGGGAGTGTAAGAAATGACATTAACTCCTCTGACATGTTTTCATTAAATCCAAAGAATAACAGTAGCAAATATAAGAATAAGGATTGTTTTAGGGACAGATGTCCGCGATTTGACCTTCCAGGCTGTGCTCAAAATCAATACGTGTGGCATTTCACAGAAAGGCAGGGGGAAAAGGAGGGCCGGGACCAGCAGAGGGATAAACAAACCCTAGTAACAGCAGGAAATGCCCTTGTAATTCTGAGATAATGAAATGCTTCTAACTGGGCCTGACTGCTGAATATTGCAAGAGCCATCATCTTGTGTGAGTTGCATGTGGCTTTATTTTATGCTTCCCTGCATGGAGTGAATACTGTTCACAGTGGAGTTGCAGGAAACGGTCATTACCATTTATTTGGAGAGAGATGAGTGACTGTTCTAAATAGCATCAAACAGCAGCACCTGAAAGACCTTTCTGGTTCCCCCCCATCCCAATTCCTTTCTCTAAATTATCCCCTAACTTTCCCAAAGACTCCCTTCATCCTTTCAGCCCCCTCCTCATGCCTTGGCTTGATAGTGGGAAGTGTGCTTCAAAGGCAAGATGAAACAAATTCACATGTTGATGTTAAAAGAGAACAGTGGAACTCACTATTTGGTGGTCCCCATGTTTTTATCCTTTCAAGGCCTCTATAGAAGTAAATTATAAGAGAACAGGAGGCAGCAGTTTTTCACCCAGGATATATCCTAGACTCTTAAAAATATACTCCTGGAAATATCACATAGATAAAGAAAAAATCACATCAACTCATAAACACTAAGAGGAAAGGCTGATGTGAGACAACTTTTTATTCACTATGGTTGCTATAGACAGATGGAGGATTCTTCCACATGGCCAGTACTTATGATGGAATTGTCATTACTTGTTTTATAACAACATCATCATCAACAACAGCAACAGCAACAACAGCAACAACAAAGCTGGGACCCTATGGATCATCAAATCCAAGGAGGCAATGTTTGTCATGGCACAAGACCATGAGGTAACACGTGTCACAAGACAAGTTATCACAACCATGGGAACACTGAAACAGGGACAAAACCACGTGATCGCTACCAATGCTGTCATGGTACAAAACTAGTCGCGGAACAAAGAAGGACCTGAAGTAACTGCCTTAGAGTCTGAAAGTTGAGAACCATTGCTCTGTAAAGAACAAATTAATTCCTCTAAGTTTTGCTTTTCTAGCACAAAAGCAGAGGGTGACAGCGCCAGCCAAGTTGGAAGAGGAGGAATATTAGTCTGTGTGAACCGAGACAATAAAGAATTCCAGTGTATCAAAAATATTGGGAGTGGCATTTGGGTAATGATTCCACTCCTTGCTATGTTTTTGCGGGCACCTGGAGGGGGAGCAGCAGGAGGAAGCCATGCGCCCTCCTGCCGCCCAGCAGTCCTCTTTCCCCCTAATGCTTGGCGACGGCACCCTCTCTGCCGCCTCTGCCACTGCGCGCCAGGCCAGCGATGAAGCAGGCAGGCAGGCAGGAGCGTGGTGACTGTGGAGCCCTCCTCCTCCTCCTCCTCCTCGCCTTGGTGGGAGAGGTGTAATACGGACATGCGCTACCGTGCGTCTGCACACACCCACACGTGCGCCCGTCCGCCTGTTTGCCCATGTGCATGTACATGCACACACCCACCCTATGCCCACAGAGTTCGCCCCCCATTGCTGGGGGGGGTGCAACGTGTGGGGGGGGGCAGGAAGGGCGCAAAAACAAACTTTGTCCCCAGGCACTCCAAATCCTGGGTACACCTCTGCTCACACCCAAATTTCATAAAATAAAAAAGTAGTGAAGAGTGTTACTTCCATTTGCACTTTAATAACAACTTCAACTGTCTTGCATTTTATATGTTTACGAGGTCAGAATGTGTCTAGTGGTAGCAAAACTATGCAGAGAAGGCATTTTAAAAATTGAAACAGAAGGGAATGGCATTTTCCTTGCTGCTCTGCTCTCAGTTCTAATCTTTGCCACAGATGCAGTCCTTCTATTAAATGTATGTTTAAATATTTAACAACGTGAAATATTCACAGAAGACAAAATTGTTATAACAATTTGTTAAATGTCTTGGGACTCTCGGCAGGGATGACAAAATGTTCTGTTTCCACACCTGCCATCATACATCCAGGATTTATAATAATGCTAATAACATCTGTTTTTTTATTCGCCAAGCTTTTTACCGACAGGAACTCCTAGTGCAGATACCTAATCATCACTTAAAGACCAAAGACATCTGGTTTTCCGGAAGCTGGTCCAAACCAACTGGAAGACCAAAGGCCAAGGACCTCCAGGCTTAGAGCAGGGGTTCCTAACCTTGGGTCCCCAGATATTCTTGGAGTACAGCTCTCAGAAATTTTGGCCAACAGAGTTAGTGGTGAAGGTTTCTGTTAGTCCAAGACCATGGGGGGGGGGCAAGGTTAACATAAGAACATAAGAACATAAGAAGAGCCATGCTGGATCAGGCCAAAGGCCCATCTAGTGCAGCTTCCTGTATCTCACAGTGGCCCCACCAAATGCCTCTGGGAGCACACAAGACTAGATATTTATTTCCTGATACCACTCCCCTGCATCTGGCCCTTGAAGTACCCCAGTTTTAAGCCTGGAGATTACATATTTCCATCATGGTTTGTAACCCGTGATGGACTTCTCCTCCAGGAATCTGTCCAATCCCCTTTTGAAGGCATCCAGGCTAGATGCCATCACCACCTCTTGTGGCAGGGAGTTCCACATACTAACAACATGCTGGGTAAAAAAATATTTTCTTTTGTCTGTTCTCACTCTCCCAAACTCACAGTTTGAGTGTATGTCCCCTAGTTCTGGTATTTTGGGAGAGGGAGAAGAGCTTCCCTCTATCCACTTTACTCATACCCTGCATTATTTTGTACGTCTCAATCATATCCCCCCTCAGGTGCCTTTTGTCCAGACTAAAGAGTCCCAAATGTTTTAGCCTTTTCTCATAAGGGAGGTGCCCCATCCCAGTAATCATTTTAGTCGCTCTCTTCAGCACCTTTTCCAGTTCCACTATGTCTTTCTTGAGATGTGGTGACCAGAATTGTACACAATAGTCCAGATTGGGAACCACTGGCTTAGGGCATTTTCCTGACAGTAAAGTATTCTCAGGTTCTACCTTGAATCTGAGAATACTTCATTCTTATGTCCATTTATGGTAGAGATTTTATTTACTGACAGATAGCTTTAGGCTGCCCAACAGCTGAAGCTCAGATTATTTATCACTAGGAATGGGAATTCATCAACTGTTCAATTGCCCTATAATTATTATGATTTTAAGGATGTCTGATGAATAATAAATGTTATCACCCCTCCATTCTCCTCACCAGAGAGAATGAATACGTTCACTGGCTTGTGTCCAATGGGTAGGAGACATTCAAGAATGACTTAGTATTGATGGGTCCATTTCAAATTTAGATAATCGCATATGTGCTCTGCTGTGATAATTTACACTGATAGCTTAACACTGCTTTGCTGCTGTTCCTACTGCTGTAGCCCCACTCCCCCCTTCTTTAGATGTGTCCAGTAACAATGTGTGTGTGTGTGTGTGTGTGTGTGTGTGTGTGTGTGTGTGTGT
>JAHTLZ010003526.1:17416145-17449385 GCA_023846285.1 Phrynocephalus versicolor | reverse complement strand
ATAATAATAATAATAATAATAATAATAATAATAATAATAATAATAATGATGATGATGATGATGATGATGATGATGATGATGATGATGATGACTTGCAGGATCAACAGGTTCAATGACTAAATTGTTTACATTTAATTTAGTAAGTGGAACTCAATTTGGTGAGTTGGTCACCACCGGTGGCCCTAGTCGGCCACTGGCCACACCGCACCCCAGATACTCAGGCAAAGAACCACAGGGCCAGCTATCTCTGGTTCTCGGATGAACTTGGGACTTGAAGGCCCACCTCGCATAGGAGGTTTCCCTACAGATGGGGACTGTAAAAGACAACCGAGAGGAGGGCGAAAGGGCAAGAAGCGTATCGTAAGTCAGGGTACCACTGTATCACCAAGGCTGTTACTTCACTAACCGCTCGCTTCGCAGCAAGCCGTCATTTCTGTGCGAACCGATCGCTTCAGTCCGCACGCTCCTCCTTTTTGGCTGCGACGTCACCCCGACCACGCCCCCTTTACCGTGCTCCAACCGGGGTGAGTGATTCCCCTGCCATGGGCCGGGAATCTTTTCGCTTCGCATCTCGCTTCGCTCCCAACGTCACGTGTGGTCTCGGTTTTTGGCTTTTATTTCAAGTTTTTTTAAAAAATATTCAAACAGGGATATTGATGCATCGCTTTATCGTTTCATCGCTTTGCGCTGTTACTTCCTCGTTCGAGTAGCGGCGGCGGCGGGCGCAGGAGGAGCCGCTGCCGCCTCGCCCGGCCAGAGCAGGGCACCCGGGGCAGGCAGCGTGCAAGCGGCGGAGGGCGGGCGGCTGTGCCATGCGGGGCTCCCCCCGAGTAGCGGCGGCGGCGGCGGGGGGGCTGCCAATGATGCCAGGAAACAATGGACAAAACAATATAAATTAGGAGCAGAAAACACAGGATCGTACAGTAACCACGCTCTGTCGTGAATGACAGCCAAGCATTGATGCATCGATACGCCAAGTAATTTTTTTTAAAAAACCTAAAAGGAGAGTGGAACCGACGTTGCAAATCAGCTTTCTAATGCGAAGGGAGCACGTGAGGTAGTAATTGATTCGGTCCCAAAAATGCCCCGCGTGAGTACAGAGAAACGGGGGTGGGAGCGAAGGGAGACCACGTGACTGCCTCCGAATTCAAATCGAAGGCAAGGTCGATTCGAAGCGAGGCACCTCGTGAAGTAACGGCCCAAGATGTTTGCAGAGAGAGATAGAGGGATGAAAGCAGTTTTACTCACAACATGCCAAATATTTACAGCTTTTTATACTTCCCCAGAACAAAGAGCTGTTCCTAATTTGCAGACAAATACAATTGTTTAGCTAATTGAAGAATTAAATAGCTGCCTAGATGCCCTAAGGCTAAGCACATCCGATCTTGCTTGATTTCGGAAGCTAAGCAGGGTCAGCCCTGGTTAGTACTTGGATGGGCGACCACCAGGGAATACCAGGTGCTATAGGCGCCTGGAGTAGGAACTGGCAAACCACTCCAGTATTCCTGCCAAGAAAACTCCATGGACATGGAGTCACGAAGAGTCGGTCACGACTGTAATGACACAACACACACACAATAAGATATGTGCAGGATAAATTTGTGGACAGGCCAACCTCAGAAAGGAGGAAGATGTGTGCATCTATTCTACTGGACAGGGATATAGAGGAGAGAAGACCTTGGGAACTTTCCAGCAGCAAAGCAAAGATAGAAAAACAACTTATGAAGATAATGGACCAAGCAGAAAAAGAGAAAATCTAGAAAAGGAATTTTTGGCTTAGTGAACTGATTATGTAAAAAGTTTGTCCTCTGTATTTAGGTTGTCTAAAGCTATTGCTGGATTGTCATGATATGGGAAATGGAAAACGGAAATGTGAAGACCAACCTGAAATATAAATAAATGTTAATCTGTTAGACCTTTAAAAGAATTGTGGTAGTTAGGTATGGATAAGAACTTTTTATACATAAAGTGAAATCTGTAGACCAAGATGTAACTCTTTTATAATAGCCCATAAAGTACTAACTCGAGTCATAGAAGGCTTTTGAAATTAGGTATCTCTTAGAAGAATATACCTTGTTAATGACATTTACTGTATATATAGTCAGCTAAAATATATCCTAAATTGTTTAGCTAATTGAAGAATTAAATATCAAGATTGAATATGCTTTTAAGACCAAATAGGCTAGTTCAATATTGTATTTTGCTATCTCTGTCTTTTGTATTAGATGAAAATAGATGAAAATAGATAGATAGAATATGGATGGGGCAAAAAGGATATGAAGTATGAAAGTATGTTATTTTAATTACATTGGGCTGAAATGTTGGGGGGGGGATTGTGATTGAATTTGTAACACGACAGGAGACAAGTAACAAATTTGTTTTATTTTGTTCCTTTTCCAAGGAGAAAGGTGGGGTAAAAATACTCTAAAATAAATAATAAACTAATAGTGTAGAAATAAATAAATGTCTGCTTTTTTTAAAAAAAAGAGACTCTCCTGATCCATGGAAATTGCCTTGAAAGAATAGAAACTGACTAGTTGAGAGACTAGGACTTGGGACAATGGTTTCAAACTATAGCAAAAGAGATTCCATTTGAACATTAGGAAGAACTTCCTGTCAGAGCTGTTCGGCAGTGGAATATGCTGCCATGGAGGGGGGTGGAGTCTCCTTCTTTGGAGGTTTTTAAGCAGAGGCTGGGTGGCCATCTATTGGAAGTACTGTGATGGGGATTCCTGCATGGCAGGGGGTTGGACTGGATGGCCCTGGAGGTCTCTTCCAACTCTGATTCTATGACAGTCCTAATAACGTCCCCTGGAAGGTGTAAAAGGAGTAGATGGAGCTACTAGAGTTGTAGTTTCCCCTTCCTTGGATCTAATGAACCCCTCTGCGCAAAAGCCAGAATGTGTGGAGTTGATGGACCTAGGAATGGAGAACAGGGCATTTTTTAATTACGTGACTGTAGCCTGCAGTACCATTTTTAATTACAAGATGGCAGACATCTCATATGTCCCAACAAGAGAGGAATCTGTAGAGAGGCCCGGCATTTTCATTTCTCTGTGCAACCAGGCAACCCTGTCAAAGTTCAGCAATGTGCAGTAATGTGTGCCATTTACATAGTTTGTGCAATTTATGCTATTATTAATCTTACAAATACAAAAACCCTTCTCAAGACCAATAGAAAATATCTTGCTGTTTCACAGACGACGAGAGAGAAAAACACTAGGATTCCTCTTTCTTGAAATAAAGAAAGTTATATGCCGCTACTCTACACTATACATTTATTATTTATTTATTATTATTTATTTGTTGCATTTATATACCGCACCATTTTCTACTGGAACTCTAGGCAGTTTACAGAGTAGGAAAGATAAAAACAACAAGATAAAAATGACAATATAAACAGGAAATAGGGGGTATACCCTCGGCAAGAGGCCGCAGGACATACAACAGACAAAGGAAATAAAAAAAAGACAGAAATGAGTACATTAAAATAAAACATTGAGAGTTTGTAGATAATAGTTCAAGACTGTGTGATTTGTACAACAAGATTGTACAAAGTGACACTTGTATGTTACATTCAACAGGAGGGTGTGACAGTTTCTTACCAAAAACTGAAGGTTGGTCATCAAAACTTGACACACCCTAGGTCAGTGTTGGCGAACCTATGGCACGGGTGCCAAAGGTGGCACTCGGAGCCCTTTCTGTGTGTACCCAACATCACCCTTCACAGCCACCTGTATTCAAGTTAAATTGCTGTATTGGCACTTTGTGAAAAATTAGTGAGTTTTGAATTGCAGTTTAGGCACTTGGTCTCTAAAAAGTTCACCATCACTGCCCTAGGTCTACTACGGTAAATAATAGGAATGTATAATATTGGTAGCAAAACATGCAAACTGGAGCCAATGATATTTCATATTTCTAGGCTTCCTTTATGCCCCTTATCCCTTAGAGCTGAGGATAAATGTCAATAGACTCTGGGACTGAAACAGGTGGTTGTTTTCAAAACAGGGTATGTGGGATGATGCTTGATTGCACAGTGCATTTTTCATGAGGTTTATAGCTGCAATTTGTCAACATGAATACCAGACAGGATTTCAACAGTAAACTGCTCACTTCTTAGACGTTCTTCCTGATTTTATTAATACCTTCAAAAGGAGGCCTAGCCCTTCTACTGTTCCTCACCCATGAGGAAAAGGCAGAGATAACCCCTGCCTCACCAAATCTCTCCCAACTGAATCCTAGCTGGCTGCCTCCCTAGACATACCTTATCTGCCAATTATCTCTATATCTCCGTCCCCATCTAACTGGTTGTGGCTTTGTCACAGGGATTAGCTAAGGTAATTTTAGAAGCAAGTTGTTTAACCAGTTTATCACAGGATCTATAAAGTAGGTCTTTAAAATGTCACGTTTGCCATTCTGAAATTAATTTTTGGCTATTAAAAGCTCCTCTCCTCCATCCTGAGACTCCCAAAAGAGAGCCCTAGGGGGGCTCAGAACCTGAGGCAGGAAGTTTCCAATTAATTTAAATGAAATATTCATATTGCAAGGCGAGGACATGATCCTGGTTTACATGGCATAACTGTATGCAAGAGGATTTCTTTGAAAATGGACCTGCCTTATCTTGAATGCTAGCAGAAGCAGAAAAGAGCAAATGCTACAGCGGGTGTACAACCAAGCAAGGTGAAATGAAGGTGAAAGCAGAAATGCCTGCCAGTCAAAACCTATCTTTGAAGCATCAATTTTCATCTTGACCGACAGAATACACTTCCCTGTTGCCGACAAGATGAGTGGGAGACCAAGGAAAGGCAGTTTTCTGTTTCATCCTGGCCATCTCCAACCTTGAAATATAAACACTTCCGGCAATACAGGCAAATATTTAAATGCTGCTAACCAGCAATCTCACCGGCAAAGTCAAGATCAGCATTTGTTTACGCTGCGAAAGGATTCCTTTGTTTTTCAAGTCACAAAACCTCTTGCTGGCACCGGTGGCTCTGAAGTGTACTTTCCTTGCTCAAATAAAGGAATCAAAGTGGCCAGATTAAAAGCAAAGCAAAACAAAACAAAACAGTGATGGTCGCAAAATGCTTTCCATTGGCTGCACTTGGCTTTCGGTATGTACATGTGGCTGCACTGAACAGGCAACAGCACATTTCTACCTGTGGAATTCTTCTTCCAAAAAATTCTATTTACCATGTGGTCTCTCTTGATAAAGGGAAGCCTTCTCCGTCAGCATATTTGCTCAGTGCAGCTTAGACGCTGCACTTGGCAACTTCTGAAAGTGTAAAGTGCCTTGAGAGATGGCATGAAATGCATGCAAATTGTTGTGGGTACTTTCTCGACAGCAGTGTCTCTCAAGCTACCGCTTCCGTTTTCTTTCATATTCAGAAAACTCCCGGCTTCTTCTGCTATGGGGAATAGCTGCATAAAGAACCATTTAGATGCAAACGCATTTGAGTGAACTGATGCCCCTCCTCCTCCCCCCCCAAAAAAACCCCACACTTTGTCTTTCATTGTTATGTCGGAATTCTAAGGAACGGAGCAAGGTTTCCTTTAAGGTATGTCCAATACCTGCAAGCATTAAAACCACAACGAAATGTGTCATGTCCTGCCTTCAACAAACAGTGTGTGTGCCGAATTTATCAAAGGACATATCTGTGCAGCAAGGTGGTATGTCCTTAGGGTAGCAAGGCCTTAAGTGTAACCTATGGGCGAGTAACGAATGGATGATTAGTATATGAACTATTTTGAGCTAATAAGCTTTGATTGAAAGTCTGATTTATTCTACCAATTTAAATGGATTAAAGCATAAAACTCTCATTAGTCCAAGATAAGCAAAGCTACCATTTTCTTTGACTCTTCCCAGTAGGCACAGGACAGGGAGTTGTGTTTAAATTTGGTTCTAGAGATATGCATTTTGTACATGTGCTCACATGTGAGAGAAGCAGCCACAGGAGGCTATACTATGGAGTGGAAAACTATCTGTTAAAAAGAAAGCATTTAACACTTTCCTACCAGCTCTTTCCCCGCTCTTTGATAGCTTCTTTTCCTCTCGTGCAGGTGGTGGTAGGGGGAAATGAGTTTGTATAACTGGTTCCATTTAAAAGAGGCTGCATTTCACTTTGGTGATTAGATTAATACACATGGAAGGGCTAGAGCTAGAGTACATATTTTACATTTGAAAGATCTGAGATTCAATTCCTGCTGTCTCCAGATAAGGATGGGGAAAAGTTAGATGAACCTGAAAATCACCCAGGCCGGAAATGTTAGCAAGCTTCCAGCCCTCTTTGCGGGATCCTGTGTTCTATGTTGTATGTACCATTTTTGTTCTAATTTTTATTTGTATTTCCATTCGTTTTTTTGTTGGGTTGAGTTTTTGGACAAATTGTTTAGACTGGCAAGCTGTTGTACACAGCCCAGTGTTCCTGCGGGAAAATCAGGTGGTTAACAAATGCAAAAATAAAATAAAATAAAATAAAATAAAATAAAATAAAATAAAATAAACTGGAAGTGACTTCCAGATCACTGAAAACCACTTCCGGGGCCTTTGACAGGGTTCTGGGGCCTGTTGGAGGCCACAAAAGTGCTTTCTGGCAAACCAGAAGTAACTTCCAGATCACCAGAAAGCATTTCTGAGACCTCTGACAGGCCCCAGAAGCCCATTGGAGGCCCATTCAGGGCAGCACCAGGCCTCAGGAAGTGTAGAAGGCCCCATATAGGCCCCACAAGCTCCCTCCCAACCCAGCATCCGCATACCATGGATTTTCAATTATCACAGGTTGGGTCGGGTCAAGTCCCTAACCCCCAGGATAGGCGAGGGGTTACTGTAACTAAACATACTTTGAGTGCTATTCAACAAGCAGCGGCTTGTAACTGCTACCAAATTGAACCTGCTGTGGGCAAAGTTTGACCCTCCCAATCATTGAACTACAACTCCCATCATTCCTCACTTTTGAACACACTATTAAGGTCTCGTGGGGTTTGCAGCCCGACAGCAACTAGAGGACCATGGAATTGGTGTAAGTGGTTATTGGCCTGTATTGATTGTCGATCTTTGGTCTTATATTAGCTGCTTACATACCCACCATATTATGTACGCACACATCAGGCAGACAATTGTCAATGGTCATTTGAATTATAGGAGACACATGACAAAATCCCAAAAATCATGGAAACTGGTCTTCTGCTCACAAACGATCAAGCCATACATTAGTAACTGGGCTATTAGGTATTCAGTATAAGGAAGTGGACAGGTCACTGGTTGTATCATCTTCCTTCCAAAAATAGGAATATATTTGCTGTGATCTGATAGATGAGTTTCGGAGATATTTGTTTCCTATTTGAAAGTCTGTATTTTATTCAATGTCCCACTGCATGAACAACGCCTGGTTTTTCTGTATCAATTCCTCAACTGCCCCCCCCCCCCCCAGTAGCTTGGACAACATTATGTGTGAAAGCAAACAGGTAATCAATGTGCCTACTTACATGCTTTGTGAAGAAGTCATCCACTTCTTGGAGGAGTCTCTCCTGGCACTCGGGGTGGGTGGCCAGCAGGTAAGTGGCAAAGGAGAGAGCACTGTTGGTGGTTTCGTAGCCAGCGACCAGGAATAAGGAGGCCTGTCCAGCTATCTCCTCATCGCTCAATCTTTGCCGTTGCTTCCGAGGCAGGGCTTGGTTGGCAGCTGTCTGGCTTTTGCCAATGCCAACCTCTGCTGGGCTGACACCATCTAAATGCTCCATGATGACATCGTTAGCAGAACTTCGGGCATCAAGCATCAGCTGGAGGAAATCCTTGCGTCTCTGTAAAGTGTCAAGTGGAAGAAGTGAATGAGCAAACGGGTAAGTGAACAAGCATGTGTCTAGACGCATTTGCTCTGACACGGTTGTGTGAAATGAAAAAAGAGGAAGACCTTTGTTTTGGAGATTGTTACATAATTACTCTGAGACAACCAATTAAAATTAAAAAAGACCTTGGCAGATGGAATGAGTGGCCCATTGCCTTAGATCAGGCATGTCCAAATGCGGCCCGTTTTCAAATTTGGAGCGGCCTGCAGCCTCTTCTGCCCACCGGCTCAGCCTGTCATGCATCCCTGCCAGTTGACCCATCCCCATACCGGATGGAGGCGCCAGCTTGCAGTTTTACAGTTTGCCTGCCCTCCCTGCCTCTGTCCATCCCCCACCAGCCACCTGCCCAGCCTACCCGCACCCTGGATCCTCTGCTGCAGCATCCACCCTGCCTCTTTACATGTTATAGAGGCGTGTCCAAAGTCCAGTCCTGGGGCCAAATGCAGCTGAATGGTTGGCCCCCTCACATTTTCACCTTGCCAAGTCTGGCCCTCCTTGGAAAAAAGTTTGGACACCCCTGCCTTAGATCCTGGCTATTACTTCAAATAGTTGCCATGGACTGTTGCAGATTGTGCCATCTTGCTCTTCCACCATCAAGTTCCTTAAGTGTGGAATATTTGTTGTCGTTGTATCATTACAGTTGTGACTCACCCTTCATGACCCCATGTCCATGGAGTCTTCTTGGCAGGGATACTGGAGTGGCTTGCCAGTTCCTACTCCGGGCACCTACAGCACCTGGTATTCCCTGAGCACATCTGATCTTGCCTGATCTCGGAAGCTTAGCAGGGTCAGCCCTGGCTAGTGTGGAATATAAATTGTTGAAAATACTTGTGGGGTAGGCAGTTCTGTTAGTCTATTATTACAAGGAAACAGACAGAAAGCCATGTGCATTATCCACTGTGGCACATATCATGCACAACCCACTGCCCTGGTCCACAGTGTGCACTGCACTTCCAGTACAACTCGAACTGGGATCAACAGAAAGCTCATGCCAAACACACTTGTCTTCGAGGTACCAGAAGACTTTCTGTTGTCTCTGAAAACAGAGGATTTAATAGGAAGCCTAAGAAATGTCATTTCTTAGCCTAAGAAATGTCATGCAGTGGCTTGTTTGTTTGGATTTTTTACTGTTTTTAATTTGTTTTGTTTGCTTTTTGACAATCCGTTGTTTAGTTCACAATGGAATCCTATTCATTTCTGATTCCTCAAACAACAGCACAACTTGCTTGAGACGAAGAAGACACACAGGCCTAGCTGCGAGGGCTAGACTCTGGAATCCTAGACAAGGCTGGAATGCTTTATAAAAATAAGTTAAAGCACCTTTAGTTTGAAAAACTAACCCTCAAGGGAGCTCTTTCAAATTACACTCTTGGAGCCACACAAGGAAATAAAATGGAAGGTGTGTGGGTGAATGAAAAGGGGGAAAGGCAAATGAGATAAGAGCTGGAACAGAATCATTCATTATACACGTCAAAGGGTTTTTATCAGATCCTTGACATGGGAATGGTGAGGGGAAAAAAGGAACAGAAATATTTAACATACTAGGCTGCAGCTCTGTATTTAAACTAAGTGCTATGACCCAACTAGATGAAAGAAATGTCTATTTGAGGGTCAACGCAACTGTGAACTTCAAAATTAAATTGTGGTGAATAAATGGCCCTCTCAAGCTCTCCAAAAGCTGTCTCAAAATCACATGTATCATCTCCAAACGTCCTTTACTAATATTCCGCAGTGCCGGAGCAAACAATGCTGCCTCACAGTTACCTTGGGATATGCTTGGCTAGACAATATTCTTTCAATGCCGGACTAAATAATTAAATGTTTTCATTCCCCAACTATGTTTACATTTTTTAAAAGACATAATCCACTAGAAAGGCATTTTGTAAAATTCTCTTAGCAATGAAAATGACTACTGCCTCCTGGAGCCACGTGGCAACAGCTATCAACAGTCCAGCTTGAATGATCATATATCAGTTTAATAAACAGATATTTCATCTGTGCATGCAGTGCCTTCTCTTGTAATGGCTTCAGGTTAACCAGAGACTCTATTATATTCAAACTCAAAAAATCAGAACCAAGATATCCAACCAATGCCAAAGAAGGTTTAAGATCCTGGCCTGTATTAAATTTATTAGCCAGAGCATGCCATTACACATGACAATACAGCAATCTCAGTCACATTGAACAAATCATACCATACAAGTTTAATGGCAGAAATTTGGCTACAGCTTTATTGATTACAGCTGTATTGACCAGGGCCTGATCATTAACTATCTGCTGACCAGACTGCTTGGCTAGACAATATTCTAGACAACATTAACTATCTGCTGACCAGACTGCTTGGCTAGACAACATTAACTATCTGCTGACCAGATATGCTTGGCTAGACAATATTCTTTCAATGCTGGACCAAATAATTAAATGCCAACCAATATCCACAAATCCACCATTTATGCTGGAAACACCATTGGAATGTTGTTGGGAGGGGGCACTACTTGGGTTGTCAGCCTATCAGTTGGATTCCTGTCATTTGGGGTGTGGTCACTCTTCTTTTGATGTCTCCTTCATACAATATCTAGCTTATTTTACTTTTCTGGACAGTTCTGAAGCTGACTGATCCAATCTGGGAGCAACATTTTTATGCTGCAGTGGAGAGGGCAAGAGATCTTTGGAAGATTGGTAAAACCTGAATTATTTAAGGAAGCCTTTGACAACCTCCTCGTATGTCAGTGGTGGTGAACCTTTGGCACTCCAGATGCTTATGACGACAACTCCCAGAATTCCAAGCCTGCACAGTGGTCACCTGCCCATTTGCGGTTCATATACTGCGGTCCCACTATATAGCAGGACCGTGGTATATGAAAAAAGGCCCCCTGGGGTAAGGGAGAAGACCTGTTTCAGGCCTCCTGTACTTACTCCAGGACTGGCGCTGCCCTGAACGGGCCTGCGAGGGCCTTCCCGGGCCTTCTGGAGGACCCAAAATGGCTTCCCGTGAACTAGAAGTAATCTCCGGTTTACTGGAAGTCACTTCCGTTTCACAGAAAATCAATTCTGAGGCCGCCAAGGGCCTTCCTAGGTGTATTGGAGGCCTCAGAAATGATTTTCAGCAATCTGAAAGTCACTTCTGGTTCACAGGGAGGCCCGTTCGGGGGTAAGTACAAGGCCCCCCAGGCCTGACCCAACCTGCATCCGCATAGCGCAGATTTTCAATTATCGTGGGTTTGGTCAGGTCCCTAACCCCCACGATAGGCGGGGGGGGGGTCACTCTATTGCCAATGACAAAGGACTGTGAGAGTTATGGTCTAAAATATCTGGAGTACTGAAGGTTCAGCACCATATCCTAGGTTAATTTTTGAGACCATATTCTATTGTACTCATCAATTATTTCATCATCTTACTGGAAATTTGGGTTTTTTGTGTTATGGTTTATGTAACTGGATTTATCTAATCCACCAAATGGCAATCCTTGGTCACCTTCCTGTTGTTGCTTCTGTCGTTTGTGGTCTATGATTCTTTTATTAATTAAGTAAACTGCCCTGATTAGTATTTTACTAAGTCGGGCAGTCTAGAAACTCAGTCAATCAATCAGTCAGTCAGTCAAGAGAAAAAAGTACCTCCCTCTAATCTTTGCCTGCACATCATGCCTCTTGCACAGCCATCTCTCCCTCTGGGAGTTGCACAGGGTTCAGCAAAAGAGAGCTATTGCAAAGCATCATTTTTCAGCACTAGCTCCTTAATAAAGGACCTCAGATAAGACAGGGATCCCAGCAAACTGAAGATGTCTAAGTTTGATCTTAATATCCCAAGAAAGGAAGAGGGAATCCATTGCCAATGGAGGCTTCAAAGCTCATTCATTATTAAACTGAATTAGGTTGATAGCAAGCATTTATAATCGCTGGATTATAGCACGGGTGTTCCTAACTGGACTACTCCTTTCTTCTGCCCATACAAAATTCAGTGCAAAACCACCACTCACCCATTTAAGCTGCAACTACAGATATGGTGGAGGGTTATTAAATACTTCCTTCTTGGCCATTTTGCCAGACAGCAAATGGTCTTGCAGCAGGCATTTGCCTGTGTTCTTAAAAATGATGGGCATCTACTTAGGGATTTTCAGCAAAGACTGGAGCTTCTAATGGGAAAATGCTGACATTAAAAACCTTTTCCTCCACCCCTTATCTGCAGGATCGGTATCTGATGATTAACTTATCCATGGTCTGCAAAACATTTAAAATATTAAATGTTAAAAACTTTTATGAACTTAGAAGAACTAGCCCCTAGAGAAAACCAAAGACCATGCAATTACGTAAGCGATCAGTAGAGAAATGTATTTCCATCGTATCATTTCCATTACTGGCCACTAGACAGAGACCCCCCCCCAATAAAATAGCCTTCTGCATTTTTCAGCAGCTGTGTTGGGTCTTGGATCCAACACATGCAAAACATGTAAAATCTATTTAAACAGAAGTAACAAATGGTGCAAAAAAGAAAGAAAGAAGGAAAGCATAAATTAGAGGGGAAACTAGATCATATTATTTGAAACTGTAACTGGAGTTTAGCCTTGGGACACAATCTTGACAAAATTAAATGAAATCAATTGAAGAGAAACACCATTACTGATGTATTCAATTTCCATTGATTTCAATAGGGCTTAAATGCACTTTGCTTTCTAGGAAACCTGGCTTTAATTATTTGTTCTGAGGCTGTTTGAAGCTTCTGAAATAAATCCCTCAAGAACCAGAAAAAATGTCAGTGAAAGGAGCAAGACACAGCTACCTTTCTATGTAGCAATTATGTGGAAAATGCACACATGTTTCCTGATATAATTCATATGATTCACGTTTTGATACTTTAATAAATTTCAACCTATGTACTCGATACCACAATCAGAGAGAACATTCATGTTTATCTTCCTAAAGCAGAGGTGGGGAACCTATGGCCCTCCAGATGTTTTGGACCACAACTCCTACAGTTCTTTATCACTGACAATATAGGCTCAGAATTCTGGGAGTTGAGGTCCAAAACATCTGAAGGGCCAAAGGTTCCTCACCCCTGTCTAAAGTTATAGATAGACAGTAGCCAGTTAAATGAAAAGGTGTCTCTAAAGTTTACATTTTAAAAAAGCATATACTGCCTGCCAATTCCTCTGGCCCACTTAAAGTGATATCTGAAGATATATAAGGCTGGGAAATCAACTTACAAATGATGCTTGTGTTTATCTTATTCTGCCCAATCACAAAGGGTGATAACTGAAATGCAAAATATAGAGCAAAGTGAACATGTGTTTTCATCAGTTGTCTTTTGGCAATTAGGAAGTTGCATTTCTAACTGCATTGCTAACTATAGTGGTAGTTAAACCTTAAGGTGCCAAAGGGAGTTTTGAGAGCTAATATTTGAGACCTAGTGTTTTGCTTTCTCCACCACTGGTGTTCTCTCTTTAACCTAAACCTGTTTAATTGGTGCCATGCAAAGGTGCTAATCATCCAAGAAGCCTTCAGCAGTTTAAGACCTGGAAGTGTCTGGAAAGATACTTTTTATAATTAATCAGTTACAGTTCATATATTGTTCCCAAAGCAGTTAGCAACCATTTCAGTTACCATTGTTAAAAGTAACTTACATTTTTCAAAGTAACTACAATTATTACTTTTAGCTGCCTTTAAAAAATCTGTGATAAGTTACTGACATGTGATACAAAACACATCATTGTCATCTCAACACCCACAACACAGCATGAGGTATAACAGTGCTTGAGTATGTGATTGATATGAATTTATGAGAAAAGTCAAAATTATTATAAGCATTATTGAAGTGTTAACAAACCCGACTGTGGGTGCTAGATACATTTCTCTGAAAAAACATGTGGTCTCAGTGACCTAGCTTGGCATGATCACACATTGAGGGGGTGTCATTTTGCTGAGAGCAACATTTGGCAGTTAGCCAGGAATAAGGAACCAACTTGAACTATCAAACAAACTGGGTAATAGGGTCAGGTCATTCTGGCTTTGACGGCCAAATGGCTGTAAGCCAAGAACACATGCAAGCAACAGGCATGTGTAAGCATATGTAAGTCTGAGACCATACAGACCATACAGAAGGGTATATAACAATTACGAGAAGCAATTTGGTCCCTGTCCAGACCAGCAAGACTTGATCTGTGCAATGGATCAACCCAGGCAGTTCTGAAACCTTAAGCAAAAGGCTTAAGAATTTCTACTAACCATATCTGTGTTTTGTGTATTGCTGGCTTGCTGAATACTTTCTATATTTCCGTATTCCTGTTAATGTCTAATAAAACCCTTGCTATATAACTAACTCAGTGTGGCAATTTTTAAAAAACCATCTTATTCTTATCATGATATTTCTTCCCTACCGTGTACTGGGACTAGAGCTTGGCAACTATAAGAAAAACTAGAAAATTAGTTGCACTACAAAATAAACAAAGCTATCATTTGACAAGTTGCCAATTGCCATTATAATGTAAAGTTTCTTACTGGAGAAAAGCAACTAGTTAATTATAACTAGCTATTGCTGTGTTGTCATTGTTATAGTGATAGAGATGGCAGAAAATGCTTTGGTAGTTTTTTTATTTCTTCTGCCAGAATAACTTGGTTGGATTGGAATACAATACACTTGACCTGGAGTAGGTGGTGCCATTTTCTATTCCACCTCTGGCAACAAAAATACTTTGGGGGGCACCTTGCTAAACACATCTACTCCCAGCTCCTCTTGCCCTAAAATGTCTTGCTCTCAGAGGAGACTTGTCAGCCTGATCAGCAGCAGATTTGTCCTACTTTCTCTAGAACTTTACTGCACTCATTCAGGCCTCTAGTCCTTGACCTTATAGCTCAGGCCTCAGCCATTACATGCGAGGGTTGCCAGCTCAAAAGCATCTCAGCCCCAAACCTGATATTAGGGGCACCTCCTATGATGCCAATTCCCAGTGATGTGTAGTGGATAAAGTGATGGACTAGGTCTTCAGAGAACAGAGTTCAAATCCCCACTTGGCCATGAAAACTCACCAGGGGAATGGAACTGGTAAAACCACTCCATAAACATCTCACTTATCTTGAGCAGGGTTGCTATAAGTTGATTCTTACTTGAGGGCACAGAATACACACACACATACCTATGATGTCACAGAACTGTAGCAGACAAGGTTTGGGAAGGAGAAGGTTTTCCCAGGCCTTGTGCTCATGCCACCAGGGCTTTTGCAACAGGAAGTCTTTTAAGTTGCAGTGCTGGTGTTCCACTCCCACCTTGCTCCAGAAGGGATGGTGGGCCCATTACTATCTCGGGCGGCTGGTCGGCAGGGCGGCCGCCGGCGAACTGGTCTCGGGCGGCAGGGCGGCCGCCGGCGAACCGGTCTCGGGCGGCAGGGCGGCCGCCGGCGAACTGGTTTCGGGCGGCAGGTCGGCTGCCGGCGCACCGCTGTCATCTGTTGCTGGCCATTAACTCGGGCGGCTGGGCGGCCGCCGGCGATTTGTGCCGTTACTATCTCGGGCGGCTGGTCGGTCGCCGGCGACTTGCTGCCGTCACCATCTCGAGCGGCTGGTCGGCCGCCGGCGTGCTGCCGATTTGAACGGCTGGTCGGCCGCCAGCGAATTTCTGCTGTTTCCATCTTGGTTGGCGGGTCGACCGCCGATGGGGCGCCTTTGGTTCCACCTTCCACCATCTCGGGCGGCCGCTGGGGTATTGCCGCCGCCTACTAACTCAGAGGGCAGATTGGTCGCCAACGGACTGCCGAAGTGACCTCAAGGCGACAGGTTGAGTCGCGGATGGTTGGCTGCCTTTCCCTCCCCTTCCTAGCTCCCTTATTTACGCCCTTAGTCTCCTGTTCCATCTTCTTCGCCTTGTCTCCCCTACGATTTCATCTTCTCTTAGGCGGATGTATTTTTTTTATTGTTCTTCTTTTTATTGTATTTCCTTTTTATTGTATTTTTATCGCACTTTTATTGTTATTTTACTGTCTTTGTTGGGTTTCAATTGTATTGTTTGTAGTAATTTTATTTAGATTTTGCGTTGTTAGGTGCGATAGATTTAGTGGTTATTGTATATTGTATTGCCCTTTTTTTTTTCTCTCCCTTCCCCAGGGCCGCCATGCTTGCAGGGACTCATATACCAACTGTGTTGGGCCGTGGGCGGTACGCTTGTAGTAGAGGGGTTAGTCCTCCTCCTACTGATTTCAGTAGCGAGAATTTCGCAGCCTTTTTTAGATCTAAGATTGAGGCCATCCGTGCCGGTTTTGACTCAGGTTGTGGTAGCACTGCCCCGGCATCCCCGGTTGCTGGTCCGCCTTCGTCGCCTCGGTTGGAGGAGTTTGGGCCTGTTTCGGCTGTCGAGGCCTCTAAGGCTATGGCGCATTGCCGACCGGCGTCTACTCCTTTCGACCCTTGCCCTTCCTGGCTCATTAAAGCTGCCAGCGGGACCATGGCCGAATGGGCTTCTGCCATCGCCACCGCCTCCTTCAGCGAGGGGGTATTTCCCTCTCGTCTGAAGGAGATGGTGGTTAAGCCCATTCTGAAGAAACCGGGCCTTGCGGCGGACAATTTAAGTAATTATCGTCCGATCGCTAATGTCCCGTTTATGGGCAAGGTGATCGAGAGGGTGGCGGCGGTTCGGCTGCAGTCATACCTTGAGGATCGGCAGTGCCTCGACCCATGCCAGTCAGGGTTCAGGCCTCGTCGGGGGACTGAAACAGCTTTGGTCGCCCTGCAAGATGACCTGCTCCGGGCGGCCGACAGGGGTTGTTCTACCCTGTTGGTTCTCCTGGATCTGTCAGCGGCCTTTGATACCGTCGACCACGGTATCCTGCTGGATCGGCTCTCTGAGGTTGGAATCGGGGGCACTGCTTGCAGTTGGCTCCAATCCTTCCTGGAGGGCCGTCCCCAGTATGTTCAGTATGGGGGGGAGTTGTCGGCTCCGTGGGTTCTCCCTTGTGGTGTCCCGCAGGGGTCGTCGCTCTCTCCCATGCTGTTTAACATCTATGTAAGGCCGTTGGCAGGGGTCATTAGGAGTTTTGGAGTGTGCTGTCATCAGTACGCTGATGACACGCAGCTCTATCTCTCCTTTTCCACCTCTGCAGTGGAAGCTGTGAAGATCCTCGATGGGTGCCTGGATGCCGTGCTGACTTGGACCGGGGCGAACAGGCTTAAGCTCAACCCCGAGAAGACGGAGGTTATGTTCTTTGGGGGCTCGCCATCTGGGTACGGTGGCCCTTTTCCATCTCTGGGGGGAGTTTCCCTCCGGACTGTGGAGAGGGCGCGGAATCTGGGCGTGGTCCTGGACCCGGCGCTCACCATGGAGGCCCAGGTGGCGTCGGTGACCAGGGCCGCGTATTACCATCTACGCCAGATCGCCCAGATCCGCCCGTACCTGGATGCTGACTCTCTGAGAACAGTGGTCCAAGCACTGGTGATCTCGAGGTTGGACTACTGCAACGCCCTCTACATGGGGTTGCCCTTGAATCTTCTCCGGCGTCTGCAGCGGGTCCAGAATGCGGCGGCCAGGCTGGTGGTGGGTGGCCGTCGTTACGACCACATTACCCCAGTCCTGGCTCGTCTGCACTGGTTGCCCGTTGCGGCCCGGATTAGATTCAAGGTCTTGGTTTTAGTTTATAAAACCCTCCATGGCTTGGGACCGGACTACCTGGCAGAGCGTATCGCTCAGCAATCCACCTCGGCCCGACCTGTTCGGCAGGTGCGAGCGCACTCGCTGCGGGTTGCCACCCCTCGAGAGGCCCGGAAGTCGGTCACCCGGAACCGGGCTTTCTCGGTGGCAGCCCCTTCCTTATGGAACTCCATCCCTAGCGAAGTGCGCTCTGCAGAGTCCCTGCTGGCCTTTCGAAAAGCTGTAAAAACTTATCTATTTCGAGAGGCCTTTGGTGAGCCCTGATTTTTTTTTCCCTCTTCCCATGGGTCCCGCCATCTTATACCCAGCGAGGATTGTTTATTCCTTTAATGGGGTGGTCTGCTTAGTTAGACTCGCTTGGGTTGACAGTCTTGTACTGTCGGTTCGTTGGATGCATTAGGTTTTAACTGTTTGTCTTATGTTTCTTGTTTTTTATTTTATTGTTGAATTGTATTAATTGGCACTTGTTGCACAGTGTAAGCCGCTTAGAGTTCCGAACCGAAGATAAGCGGGGTACAAATATAATAATAAATAAATAAATAAATAAATGCCAAAAGACCAGAAAGGGAGGAGACTGTGGACCAAGTAAGCGGTGTCTCATGTAAATTGAACCATCTAGATCAGTGGTTCTCAACCTGTGTGTCTCCAGATGTTCCTGGACTGCAACTCCCAGAAGCCTTTACCATTTGCGGTACTGGAAGGGGTTTCTGGGAGTAGCAGTCCAGGGGGACCCGCAGGCAGAGAACCACTGATCTAGATCAACACCTACATACAAATTTCTTCATAATGAATCAGTGAGTTCTGCCTTCAACTGGGAGTAAATGGAGACAAGTCTCTGGGCTTTAAACCCAGTTTAAGAGCCAGTTCAGAACTTGGCAAAGTTGCTTTTTATATGACAGCTTCGAGTAAGGATGACCAAAATAATGGTCACTGGCAGATTTTGCCTCCAAAGTAATTTGATCAGTCGCTATTCAGAGATAATCATGTTCTGGATCAGTCGGGCTGACCCTCTGGCTGCAAATGAAGAACAGAAAAAGAACACTGGTACATTTGAAAAGGCCTTCCCAACCCACCCCTTCTCAAATCTGGCAGGCAGCTTATGATTATAGCTGAGTAATACAATAAAATGTTGGCATGAGGGAAGCGATGGAGGAGAAGGGACTGATTATTGCCAGGTGCAAGCATTCATGAAACCAAAGCAATATTGTCAGCTTTATCAACAGAAAGTACCGGACAGTCTTTCAGCCTCACAAGGTGGTATAACGATAAAATGGCCAACTCCTACGAATACGCCCTGGGCGTTTTTCGAGAAAGGTGGGATTCAAATGTGACTGAGAAGCTAGGACCAAGTAGATGGGGGTGTTACACATGCCTCCATACTCCCAAACATTCTCCTTCATAGGGAAAAAAAGAGCTGCCTGTATTTCATACTCTACTCAGCTTTCCTTAGCTCCAGAATAATTGAGTTGCAGAAAAATGCTGCACCAGCAACAAGCTACACAATGTGTCAGCAAGATGGATGCTTGCTATATATTATATATTCCCCCCCCCCGCCCACACACACACACCCTTTTCCTCTTCTTTTCCTCTATGAAGGGCATATTACAAAACCACATTGTAAGTACAGTGGTTATCTAGAAGACTCTTGCATGACATAGTTTTGCAATTGCCGGCAAAAAAAAATAATCAAAGAAAAACAAAACAAAACAAAAGACACAAAACATGTGGCACCTTAAAGACAAACTTTCGTATTTCAATGTAACGTTTTGTGGACACATCCACTTCTTCAGACATATATCAGCAGAATGAGATGTGCAATATAATATATATGTGTGTGTGATATAATAAGTTTTACAAGAGGGTAAAAGGCAAAAACTCAGCTTTGCGATGCTGTTGGGTGGAATCCCTTCCTCCTGTCTTGCAAAGTCAGACACCTTCCATCATCATTCTGACCCACGGCTGCTCGGGGCCATAACTGTCCCCCTCATTCATCTCCTTAAGCACTGGTCACTCTGAGAAACTATTCTTTGTAGAAGCAGCGAGCTTTGTGTTTAAATATAGGGATAAATGAAATCGCCCCATGCAGCGCAAGGCATAGTCAATAATAGTTCTTTACATCCTCATTTCTAAGTTGCACAGCCCTCCAAGGAAGTGTAGGAACAGGAAACTTGAGCATGAAATGCAAAAGAGTTCTTCTCTCCCAGGTCAAACATATTGAGTGTCAGTCTCAAGTTCCTCCTTCAAAGTGAATTCTGATAGCTATCTTTAATTGAAAGCACGGCATACCCTCTCAACAAACAAAAGCCTCAAATTCTAGGCCTAAAACGTTGATTTCTGATTACAGGGTCAATAGAGACATTTAGAAATACCACAAAGCTGTGATTAATGAGGCATAACTACTGGGACTATACTTAAAATGTACCTGTAAAGACCACAATGAGAGATTAAAACCTTGTTTCTTCACTTGGCACAATCAACCACAGGCTAAGAGCAAACTTACGATGTTTCACTTCAGGACACTGAGGTCCCGTTGCATGTAATCAGACTCAGTGCCTTGCTTCTTTCCGACTGGTTTCATGGTGCTTTTATTTAGCCTGTTGCATCATTTAGTACTTCGCTGATCTCATTATTTTCTGACTGAAAACATTATTTTCTTGGGACCAGAACTTCTACAATCCTCCAGCTAAAGTTTAAAACAAATTCCAGAAATTTTGAAGCCACTGGGGAGGGGGGGGACTTTTTGGAAAAAATCTGGACAGTTTTTGGAAATGTTACATCTCTACCTCAGCCAGAACTGCCACTGTGTTCTTGCGGAAGAACGCAAAGAGCTGCACTCCAAAAAAAAAAGTAGCACATCCATGTTCTGCCTCCTTTACTGTTTTCAAGTCCAGATGGTTGAAAACGGTGTGGTGATTATGCTGACAGCTTCTAAATCTGCACATAACTGAGGTTGAGGGCAGCACTTTCTCAGCTCTGGAATTTACTCCCTAAAGTTCAAGTTTATTAAACTTCAGGCCATGTTTCAATGCCTTGCGTTTTCCTATGGATTCTTCCTTTGCGATTTGTTTTTGGCACTGAAATTGCTTTGTTTAGTAATTCCAGCAGCTGGCTGGCGCTGGGTTTGAATTTGCTTCTTTATGCTCTAAACAGGCTAAGAATTTGATAATAATTAACTTAATATTAACAGGAAAGCATATATTGTTGTGCCTGGGTTCAAAATAGGTTCATTTCTTAAACAAGAGAAAAGCTTTAGCTCATCTGTAAACTTTCCTAATCTGCCAGGTTGTGTGCTCCTAGAAAGGGGAAGATATGGATATATGGTCTTATATATAGCCTAGAATCCCATAGCTCAGTGAGGTTGGATGAGTTCATGGAGAACAAGGGTATCAATAGCTATCATTATGGATGCCTAAGGACAACCTCCATGTTGGAGAGATAGGCAGGACATCTCTCAATACCATTTGCGGGGAATCGTGTGCAGGTGAAGACATCTGCTTGGGAATACCCTGAAGCAAATGGTGTGCCACTGTGTTAGACAGAATGCTGGACTGGATGGGCTGTGGGCAGTTCCAGCAAGGCTGCTCTTATGTTCTTATGATGTTCTTATGAGATGGGTCAGGAGTTTGATTTTCCACTGTGTGTTGCAGTTGAGAAACTAGGCTGTGTGGTCTTGGGTTTTTCACGTGGTTCCAGAGTGTTGTCCCATCCCCAGAGTAGTATATATCTTCTGAGCACTCTAGAGTCAGGCAGGAGTCACCATAAATCAGAGTTGACTTGGAAGTCATGCAATTATTAGTCAGAGTCCCTAATCGTAACAGCAGAACACAGTCACTTTGGAGGAAGAGTATCCACGTCACCACATTCTCCTGTGACTTCCAACTTGTAAGACATAATTGGGCAGCGTGGGAGCATCTTGCTTGAAATAACGGGACTGATGGTTGCATAACCCCGTCGCCGAGTTTGCATATGCTGGCACCAGCATGCACAGTGGGGCTATTGTGAATATAGCATAGTAAGATTCCAGCCATGGACAATTGTACATAATTGGGGGGGGGTGGATATAAAACAAACTATGGGTTAAACTTTGTCCTACCATAATTCAAAAGGGGGGAAAAACATAAAGAAACATTTTGGTATTGGGTGTCTATGATTGGAGTGAGATTATTGGAAGCAGCTTGAGCGGTATTGTTGGGCAAAACGGTGCTGAAAAGATTTGGGCACAACTTGTTAGAAATGTACAACTTTGGAGCACTAATTACACTGCATCTGCAAAGGATATCCTCAGTGATGCTGTTTATTGTTCACCAAGATAATATCTTGTACTATAGGATTCAAAGAACACAGCATTGACAACGAACAGGTACAATTTAGACTAGAAGGAGGGTTGAAAATAATGTTGTTCCCCTGCACTCTTCCTCTGATCCTGTCAACAGTATTAAGCTTTGCTTTTATATTTTAGTTGAGAGATACAGTCGCTGATCTCCTGGATACCGTTTAGGCTGAAACTATACATTACAGATGACAACCTATCATTAGAAGTGAAGGAACACCCTCACTGAAGAAAGCATATGACCGTCATGGCAGACTTTGTAACAACTTCCCGCTCAGTGTCAATTATCTTGGTCTGTTCCATGACTGCTTTGTGTGAGCTAAACATGGCTTGTTTGCAGACCTAGCAACTCATACATGATGGTCTGCTCAAGCGATGTGGCTGGAATACTAGGATGACTGTAGCTGTCATTACAGGCTATAGTTTAGTTCTCTGTTCGGTCCTTTCAGCCTCCTTACTGACTGCCCAGCTCCAGATTCTGGAAAGAAATTTAGCAATCTCCAAAACATGGGATGGATCTGCATGGAATCAACATGGGATGGAAGAAAGCCTCACTGAGTTCAGAACAGACTGCTTCCACATGAGCAGCAAAAGTTTGCACCTGAAAAAGACTGCAGTCTGCAGCAATGGGGCTTTAAGAGCAGGCGTACAGACTTTACAATACTCATTAGGTTATTAACAGAGCTCTGCAGAACAAAAACAATGACTCACATTTCCATTTTAATTAAAACCAATGAGCATTCTCCAGAATCTCTCCTGATATCCATTGTGACTTCTTGTCTCTCTAACAGATCTGAGAAGGTTGGTCTCTAATTGAAATGTTTGAAATTCAAGAGACATACTTTTCCCGGAAGCATATTGTAGGAAAAATAAGATGATATAGAAATTATTTTTTTAACTCCAACATTTGGGGTGAGCTGGGGACAGAGAAGGGGGCTTCTCTCTCTGGATTTTAGCTGGAGCACTGGATAGATCAGTGGCTTAGGTGTATGTATGGGAGTGAAACCAGAGGTTCGATTCTCCAATGCAGCTTCTTGACAGGAGTTGTACTTGACAATGCATAGGGTCCCTTGCAGCGCTGCTGCTCAGAGGTGATGATGTTGATGATTAAGAATGGCAACTCAAGCATATTCCCCTAAACATTTTGATGAAGCATGAGGCAAGAGGGCTACTATTATCTCTCAACCTCCCTTCTGCTATCACCCACCAGCTTCTCCTGCCTGATATAAGGTGCACGACTTCAACCACGCCACACAGAAACAAGAAAGGAAACAGGACAAAGCGTCTGGAAACGGAATTGGCAGGAAAAGCTGTTCCGTGGATCCCAAATCTGACTTGTAGTTAAGAGTAAAATATGTTCTGTTACTCAGTTTGTGGGTATTCGGCTTTCTCTGAAAGGTCGTGTTTCAATAAGGTGGTGAAATCTCTGAGAGGTCTCAGCCATGTTTTCTCTCTCCCTCAGAGCTATCATTAAATCATTTTCCTCTCATACAGACCTATAGCAAAAGAGCCAATTAACCAAAGGTCTGGCCTATGTGTTTTAGGAATTTTGCACAGCAAGTTGACTCTCTCTCTCTCTCTCTCTCTCTCTCTCTCTCTCTCCTCCTTTTGGTTTGGAAAAAACTCACTCAGATGAAAATGACATTGTGGTCAATGTTCCTTCAGGGTTGACTCAAGAACAATGAATTATTAATGCACATGACAGTTTTTCGTGATAGGAAACAGCGGGAAAATTGAGGAAGGATCTTTTTTTAAAAAAAATTCCCTGTTTGGGCTGGTTTGCATTTAGCGGTGGCTTTCATGAAACTCATCTAAAATTTATGACAGCCGTTATCTGACAATTCGCTTTGCTCATCGGCCTTGAGGATAAACCAAATATTTGGGATTCTTTTTTAACAGGAGTCCAAAAGGACCAATTTTGATTAGCATTATTTAGCCGCACTAGTTCTCATTTTAAAATATTTGTGCATTACTAGGTCAGGGGCCATCAGTCCAGATGAGTTATGAAATAACCTCTCTCCTTACTTTTACATTAGGTATGAAAACACTTCTTATACAGACATTTGAATAATGACATATGAGTTGACTTTAATGCTTACATTGTTATATACTTCCATTTGTCTGCTTCTGCTTCTTCTCGTGGTTTTAATGTTTGCAAAAGTTTTCTTATTGCACGCTATTTAGAGTAGATGTTGATTTGGAAAGAAAGAAAGAATGAATGAATGAATGGAGTTATTCCTAGAAGCAGTCTGTTAAATAGGCTGTATACTGTCACCTTGCCTATTTAACAGACTGCTTCTAGGAATAACTAATAATAGCTGCAGCCTGCTACTCATTCTGCACAATATGCTACGAGAAAGCATCCATCAAAAGGAACTTGAATCTGGGCACACATGTAGTAATTTACCATTCACATGATAAATAATGACTGAAATGATCCTCAAACCCACCACTCTGGCGACTCTTGTTGGATGGGTAGCAAAATGTTTCAATCTCACAAGAAAATAAAAGTCCACTTGCCTTGACTCAACTTCCAGATAACCTCACCTGGATGACTGAGAACATTCACAGACAAGATAATCAGAAGAAAACTGTCCTTTGCATTTGGAGATATCATCAAACACTACAACGGGAAAATATATTAACTTAGTGTTGTTTTTTACTTTTTTATTTAAGCTGTAAGGTCTTTCCTTCATCTTTTTCTCTTTCTTGAAATATACACAAAAGTTAAGTGCATCCTGGTGCCCAGGATGTGGCTTATTTGCATTTCTTAACCCAGCAAATAAAAGATCAATGAGATAAGCCTTCACCAACTTGAAACCAAGAGGTACCGTTTGAAATTACTGAAAAGTGATATCAACAGCTGATAGCAACGGCAGGGGAAAATGTATACAGCTGTCCACTCATCTAACAAGTCAATAATTCATTTGATCAATGTGAAATAACTTGGGGGGGGAACAAAACACACCTGAAAAGACTGCTACCCCACTTTAGATTTGAAACACCTTTTCCTTAAAAACAAATCACCTTAAAAATCACTGTCCGCTTTTCAAATCACTTTTTCTGAAGAGCCCCCTTGGCCACACCCATTTTTGACCACTGTGTTGGTTTTTCTTGCGACAACCACTGGGGGGAGTAGTGTTTTTTAAAATCAGTTCCTGCACCCCCTTTTAAAGCAATTTGGTTGTACTGTATTTGCGGACACACCATACCACCTTTTTTCAGTTTCCCCCGTTTCTGCTGTTTCCGTCATAGTTTAAAGCGGTTCAGCCAAGTGCGAACGGGGAAGCTGGTTGCTAAGCAACCACTGAAGTGCTGACTGCTGAACCGCTGTAGCGGCCACGTGACCACAGGAGGAGATAAGGCTATGCAAAATTAAAAGTGGCTGCTCAAGGAAGTGTGGCAGCGGCTCAGCGGCTCTACCCACTCAACTGAACCAGTCTGCTGGCTTCCAGCAACTACTTGATTGATTTTCCACAGGGCTATAGCTCAGGTTTCTCTCCCCAACTCTAAGTAGGTGATCAGCCAAGAGGGTGGGACCGAGAATCCTGAGCTGTAGCCTGGACTGGAAAATCAGTTGAGAAGTTGCTGGAATCTTGCAAATTGACCCAGGTGAGTGGCCGCGTGAAGCAAATTGAACCAGTTCATGCCCATCTCTAATCCGGAGACAATACAGAAGAAATCTTCATTGCTAAATGGGTCTGCATGTTTGTAATGTGTTCACTGTAAACCCAGCATATCTTAAATACAAAGTTAATTTATCTCATGAGTAAGAGAAAGGGCATTTTCAACTGTCATTGCAAGAGATTTAAGAAAAACTCCACCTATCTCCTATGTACCTGTTATAATTATTCCTTCACAGTGTAGTCTAGAAATAAATATTTCAAATAGGCTTCAAGATTTTCTCCATATAAGCATTTCTCCATTTTTGTCTCAGTTCAGTTGTTTCCTCTTTCTTCTGATATTTACAAAACCTGATAGCTAGCACTGCCAAGTAGTGTGTGTCTTTTAAAGATATTTGTTGATTAGTAATTTAAATTTTTGCTATTCTGGAACTCACTGATTAATTCATATCAGATCATGAAAAGGCAACTGAAGTAAATCATTTCAGTGCGTATCTGAGACCTGCACTTAATTTTGGCTTTTTACCAAAGCACCTGTATCCAAATTCAATGTGCAAATGTGAAGTTTTCTCCCCCCTCTTGCTTAATGTACAAAACAGACAACAACATCACGATGCAATTTGAGATGCAGGTTATTTTCATCAAAGCTGTTCCTCTGCCTTATAAACTGAGCCTATGATCCAGCTGGCCCCATAATATTTTCATATAAATTGTTCTCTCTTCATTCCTTAGTTAAGGAGTGGGTTATATGTGCATACGTCTCAAATCATATTATTTTGAAATGGATCCAATAATCCCACATTTCTGGTGGTGAAATTGCATTACAGTACGAGTAAATTGTGTGTGTTATATACTCTCCAAGTCATATGTGACCTATAGTGACTAGAGATGGGCACAAACCAGAAAACTGGTTATGTCAGGATTGGGGCTGCATGGCTCAGCAAATGTAGAGCCTCTTTACAGAGTCAGGCCCCTTCTCAGGCTGTGGCATTCAGAGAGTACAGCTGGTGGGCCTACAACTGGCATAAAGCTGCCAGCACTCCCTGTTCCTTGCCTTGGCAATGTGAGACCTCTGGACTCCTGAAGATTTGGTCTGCTTCCCTTGGACCTCACTGGGACTCTGTAAGTCTTTCTTGCTGGCATACCTTTCCCTGTTGGACTGTTTTTTGTGGATCTTGTACCACACTGAGTCTCTAAATTAACCTATAATATCCAGGCTGTTCATGATAACCCCTGGGAGGAGCTGCTGTAGACCATTTCATCCTGCTTAATAGAACCGCTGATCCTGCTCTTGTTGTTGTGTTGTTACAGTTGTAACTGACTCTTTGTGAACCCATGTCCATGGAGTTTGCTATACTCCACTCCAAATAGGAACATAATCCAAACACCTTCACATTATACATCTTTCTCAGCCATTAGCCTCAAGAAGGTTGTGACTCCTTTGAGAGCAAATAGCACAGCCATCAGCCAGATCTGCTTTGATTTCGATTCCTACATTGAGGACAGGGTTGGATTCCATTGGCCCCTTCTGATTCAATTATTCTATGGCATTATACATTCCTGTCTTAACAGGGAGGGGAATGGGGGTGGGGAGAAATCAAGAAATAATTTGCTTCCTCTTACTGTTCCTCTCCAACCTTCCCTGTCGTCATCACCAAAGCAAGTTGCCAATACAGCACTGATGGTCAAACTGTACAAGGAATCAGACAACTGGAGACCAGACAGACATTTTCAGTGGGGGGGGGGCATGTTGACCCTTGAGAGACCTGGGGCAGAAATTCATCCTTTGAGTTGTACCCTTGTTTACACACAGCCAAATGATTTCCTTGCCTAACAGGGGGCCTCAGGAACCTGAGAAGAGCTCCTAAAAGGGCCAAATAAATAAATATATAAAAATAAAAATAAAAAGGTTGAGAATGGCTGGCCCAGCAGGCTATGGGAAGTCCAAGCGTGACGACTTCCAGCTCGAGGAAGCTGCCTTACCCCTTTGATAATTAAGAAAGGTGTTTTGAGCTGCATCTTAATGGAAGAGTTAGTGCATCAGGATAAGCTCGGTGAGAGTGGTTTCCCTTTCAGGTTTCAAATATATGATCAAGGATGAAAGGAAACAAATATTTGTAATAATAGAATATATCAAGGTAGCTGTTGAAAGCAGATGTATGTGGCAGAATCATTCAGGGTTAAAAAGCAAATACTTGAAGAAATGTCAAGCTTTTAAACGGATGGAATAACTGGGTCATAGACCTTGCAGGATTACATTCTCTTGAGTGCAAATCACAAGAGTGATATAAGAAAGCAAATTTTCTTGCACCTTTTCACAGTTTCTAAGGCAATGAACATTTTGAAGTGCAAAAGCATGTAGAAGTCAAGAGCCAAACAGTGTTACTGTTTAGAATGCCATATTGGGCATAGTCTGAATTTCAGCTTGAGGCTCCTGTCACTTTTGATATCCATAGTGGTTACGTGTCTCAAAAGAGCTCACCAGAGTAGTGCTATAGATTAAATTTTAAGCAATTTGTCTATGTTGCTCTGTTTGGGAGAAGAATGGTTCAATCTGGCAATTACAACAATGGCTACTTTTACACGACCCCTAAAATCCGCTGCTAAATGCTCGCAGATGCGGAGCATAAAATTGTTTTCCCACCAGCAGCGGACTTTAAAAAAAAAGTACAACCACACCCACTTAAGCATGCCCCAGCGCATTTTATAAGTACCTGCTCTGGAGGAGGTAAAATCCTTGTTGCTGTTCCTTGCTGCTATTTTAAAGCATTGCATGCCTGGCCCTCCTCTGCTTTTTGTTTGCTTTTGTTGGGGTCCCCCCCTTTTTAACAGACAGGAATCCTAATGGGCTGGAACAATTAGCTGATGCCGAGGGCAGGCGGAAGTGAGCCTGCATTTTTTTCTCTCTCCCCTCACCACAGACAGAAGCAATAGAATCAGAGTGCAGGAGGTGGGAACACAGGAAGTTGCAGCGGATTTCAGGGGTTGTGTAAAACTTGGGTTTTGGAAAAATTCTCTCTTGATTTGTCTGGTTGCTCCTTTGTTCACCAAAACAGAGAGCAAGACATTGTGAGTGTGTGCTTACACACAGAGAAGAAGCTTCTCTCTCCTACCCCCTGCTCGAATAAGCATTTGATTTATTAAAATGGGCAACCTCCAAGTGTTTGCATAGTTTTGAATGGCAGTTGCAATTAAGATCAAGAGAAAAAACTGATTTGGTGGGCATCATTTTCAGTTGTCAACCGGGTTGTTGAATAAAATAAAAGTATCAGGGCAACTCTTGGCAGATGCAGGGGAAAGTTCTTGCATTTTTGTCCTGCTTCTAGGCTCCCTGGAGGCACTACTTTGGCCTCTAGGGCAGGCATGTCCAAACTTGGGTCCTCCTGATGAATTGGACCACAACTCCCAGAATTCCAAGCCTGTATTTCCAATGGCAAAGGACTGTGGGAGTTGTAGTCCAAAACACCTGGAGGGCCAAAGTTTGGACAAGCTGCCCAAAGTCCGGCCTGGGGGGGCAAATCTGGCCCGTCAGGCCATTCTGAGTGGCCCGCGGCTGGCTGACCCGCCCCTCCCTCCCCCTCCTTCACCCCATGTTTTTTTAAAGAAAGTGGGTGGGGCTTGCAGTGGGGTGGCAGGGTTGGGGAGCAACCAGCCCCTGACACATTCTCAGCCACCAAATCTTGCCCTCCTTACAAAAAGTTTGGGCACCTTGCTCTAGGGGATAAAGGCTTCTGGAATAGATGGATTTTCTGGTTGATCCAGAAGTGCTTTTTCTAACACTAGAAATTTCTTACCTGATTTGGGTCTTGCTGTTCTCTCGAAGTGATCATCTTCTTGATTGCATTGATGAAAAATCCGTTCACCTCATCTCTTTTCTTATTTGGCAAAATACGACGCAGTGGGATCATTAGGAATGGAAATGCAACTTTGGAGGTTTAAAAAAAACAAACAAAAGCAAAAGTAACATCATTAGCAATCAATGTAACTGTTGCCAATCCCTAGCTTTATGACGTTTCTTTCCTTTGCTGGAGAACTGTTTATACTATTACTTTCTCTTATTTTGCCACTTTTGATTAGAGGATTTCATAGACCTTCTAAATTAAGATTAATGAAGCAAGCACTTCATTGCCAAATGCCTTCTCAAAGCCTATTCTAATTTACAGCATTTGTCATTGGGTGGGGGGGGGGAGAGAATTCAAAGTGATTTCAGGATTATGTAATACTACAGCACAAGCTAGAACATATTTCATTCATTATGAGGCTTACTTTAGAAAAATAATAATACAGCACACATAAGTGAACCAGAGAGGTATGACAACTCTGAAAATGTGACTGGACGGTTATATTAATTTCACTTCCATCACCTTGTCATGCTTTGGAAAGCAGGTTACTTCATTCAGGACTTCATTTATGTCTGCATATGCTTTCCAAAAGAGACTAATTTATGCCAAACAATATTTGTAGACTCCTAGCAAGATCTCGTGGCTATGGAAAGTTTTGTGTAAATGCACCCTTCAATCGAGCGAACCATAAAGGTCAGTAAAGTCTTACTTCATTCAAGGAATTTGCCCTGAAGTACTTTTCCTTTGTAGTAACTACTCTGTTGCATAATAGTCATAACGCTTTAAGCTGTACTCACTCCACAAATCTGAGACTTTAATCAATAGCTTCTATAGTAAAAGGGTTGCTTTAAGTGGAAATATTAAGTTCCAGTTCCACACACAGTGTTTGCCTATTATTACTACACATTTAAATGGATATTAAATATCTGTGCCACTTTAAAAAAACTTTGTTCCTGTATACACAAAAAGTAGCATGCAACAGAAACTGAAATTTTTGTTTGTGATCTTTGTTTGGAAGTAATTATCACTACATTTCTGTGGGGGGAGGGGGGTTACTGTGTCCGCAAAAGTTTAATTGCTTTAATGGCTTTACTTTATGTCAGGGACACTATTCTAGTTACACCAGAGAAGAAAATAACTGTAATTTTGTGGCAAATACAAATTTTCTGAACAAAAGTCTTTAAAAATGCAATTTATTCTACATGTTCATGATAATGCTGCTGTCGATTAAAAACAAAGCCTTGGCCTTTTCACTCTCCCTTTTAGTAATGATACTCTTTTTAAAAGGCAGTTCATATACTCTTTTAATGTGTTGAGATACTCTCCCTACTGTGTTAGCATTTTCTTCATATGAATGTCTGTAATGGAGGGGCTTTGCCTGTGTGTCATCCCTCCATGAGACAAAGCAAAGCAAAGGAACTGGTACATCCACAGAAGTCAAAATACAAATAGGAAACGGATGTGTAAAAGTAGAAAAGACCCTTATTCTCTCTTAAATCATCTTTAAAAAGCTCTTGCTTGACGCGTTTCGGCAGTGCCTTCTTTAGGAGCTGAGCAAAACAAAATTAAAATTATAAAATTACGGTCACCCCCCCCCGCCATTTCGCGGTTCAGGTACTGCGGTCCCACTATATTGCGGATTGCAGTACCTGTGGGGGGGGAGAGCGGGGAGCAATCGCATCACTCCCCGCTGCCCCCGCCCCCTCCAGGAGGCCTTGGAGCCACGCGGGGAGCGGCGGGGAGCCATCAAATCGCTCCCCACTGCCCCCACCCGACCCTCTGATCGCCCCCGCCCCCCGCCCCGCTTCCGCATACAGCAGATTTTCATGTATTGCGGGTCGGGTGGGTCCCTAACCCCCACGATAGGCGGGCGGTTACTGTACCTCCTGGGTTAAATGAAGAGATAGATTTTCCTCCCTTTATTATAACAACTATAATGTTATCTCACTGCCCTTGACACTGTGCCCAGCTGCTTACGAATGTTCCTTTCACCAGGGTCTTCATTCTAAATCAAGTCTAGAGCTGTTACAGACCAAAGAAGAAAAAAGCTCGATATGCCAATGATTTTATGGTATTTTACAAAATATATTCTGGCATATATAATGTGCTTTGTACATGTACTGCAGTATGTCTACAAATCCTAAGCCATGTATTTCTTTTCCTGAAGAATATTTAATATGTAATTTTATAATTTTATAATTTTAATTTTGTTTTGCTCAGCTCCTGAAGAAGGCCCCACCGAAATGCGTCACACCTGAGCTTTTAAAAGATGATTTAAGAGAGAATAAATGTCTTTTCTACTTTTGCACATCCTGAGACTCGGTCTCCCATTCGTATTTTGTCCCTCCATGAGAGCAAGAAACCTGGAAAATTGTGGTCCTTGTTTGTGTGGAGCCTACCCACAAGCAGGACACATCTGTGCCCCAAATAGAGAAAGCAGGGCAAGAGAAATAAACTGCTAGGTGTTTGGAAGTTGAGTCATGGCAATTGGACTTCTTTTCTTTAGAGATCAAAACATTTCGCTACACATCCAAACAGCTTCATCAGTCTGAGGGATGTTAGTGGTGAGTCCTCCATTTTATAGTTCACATTGACTTCATATCAAGTTGCTTGGATGAGTAGCGAAATGTTTCGATCTCTGAAGAAAAGAAGTCCAGCTGCCATGACTCAACTTCCAGATAAACTCACCTGGATGACTGAGAATCTTCACAGACAGAGGGGCTAGCTGCTTCCTTGCTGACATGTTGGGAAGATGTTAGAAATACCAAATAAGAATTCTACTTTCAAAGAATCAAGGAATCAGAAGTCTCTGCAGGTTGTATGTCTTAATGAAGAACAATTTAGTAAGTTGCTTCCAAGGCACCACAAAAAAGTAGATTTGGTCCATGGACTGCATCTCAAAAAAACGACAACTATGAAATCCTTTAAAGTGAACTACCAACAAGATGCAAAGGGTTTAGGAATAGAACCTAGTCCTGTAAATTGTCAAGAACATAACAATACACTTACCAGTCAGGAATAAGAGGGGTTTAGAAATTGGGGGTTCAAGAAATCTTCTCGTGTTCTTAACAAAAATATCATTGGGATTTTTCTGAGAGTCCACACAGGTGCCAAAGGTAATGCTAGCAACAACGTCCAGAGTAAAACAACCATAATTCCTGCATGAAATAAATGAATGATGCTGTTAAACTGCACTTTCTATCACTAGACTGTTAATTTTGGTGGTTACTGCATGCTAGCCTTACAATTCCTTTTTTTCTGCAGAAGTCTTCAGTTCAACATGCAAAACTAGGCACCACTGCTTCTAAAGTTGGTCATACTGTAGCAATATTTATGCTTGCAATTTTGTGTGGAAGAGCAGTACTTTCCAAGCAATACATTCATGTGAATGGTTCCTAAACTCAATAACCTCCCCAGCACTTGAATTCCAGTTTTTAAGTAGGTGTAGAGCTGATTCCTCATCTGCTGTCTGCTCCATCAGGCATCAAAGAAATCGACTTCTGAATGAGCCATCATGGATTAAATAGCATCGCTGGAACTTTCATAAGACCTTTCAAATTTCATGCTTTATAGAAGAATCAGACTCAGTATTTTCAACCTCAGCTCCCCCAGGAGTACTGAATTTAATATAGAGAAAATAGATTATCTATGTTTGTGTGAAACAGGTCCCAATTAATGTACTTGTTTGCGCTTCCATGGGCCTATTTCCCTACATGTTGTGCTATGTCAGTGATAATGTAGGGGTTCAGATTTATACTGAAATATGGCTAGAGCTGTAGGAAGTTCCCACCCAATAACATTTAAAGGGCTACGAGTTACCCATCCCTATTTTACAGCTAGTCTAGAGGATCCCAAAGTATCTAGAAACAGAAATGAATATTAAACAGTTTCATTTGTTTAAGTAGTGAAATGGTTCTAAATAGCTGCCTATAAATAAATAAATAAATAAATAAATAAATAAATAAATAAATAAATA
>JAHTLZ010003526.1:17379880-17412326 GCA_023846285.1 Phrynocephalus versicolor | reverse complement strand
TGTGTGTGTGTGTGTGTGTGTGTGTGTGTGTGTGTGTGTGTGTGTGTTCATGGGGTGGTGGGATACACATGATTGGTTAGGTACCTAAAGATTGCCACATGCAGCTGCACACTGTGAAGTCGGGCTGGGCAAAGTATGACACTCCATATATTGTAAGGCATTTCTCATCATTGTTTAATTTGGCTAAGTCTGGGAGATGAAATCTAGCAACCTCTGGAAGGCCACAATTGCTCACCTCTAAATCTAATACAAGACACAACAAAGAAACAGAGAAAAGAGGCGAAAGCAAAAGAAAAATAATAATAAAAAGGAGACAAAACCTGCTATATTTTAATGGCAGCTTCATGGACAAGTCCACTTCCATAGAGGGATTTTTTCTAGTTTTTTTTTTCTAGTTGGGTTAGGTTGAGAAGATTCTCAAGCTCTAATAACCTCAACTTTGATTAACACCAACAGCTCCGCTTCATTATTGTTAATTCTTGTGTAGCCTGTCTCTAAACTAAGGACGATATAAAAGTGCATGTTACATTTTATTGTATGAGCAGCCAGCTCTAAATTTCTGTCATCCTGCTAACTTCCCAGCTCTAATTTTGGTTTTACTGCCCTTTGGAAGGTTATTTCACAGAATATATACCCAAAAAGCAAAGTGACTTCTCAGAAATATTGTTTAATTATTCTGCTTTTTATAGTTCCTACTTCCTGTTTAAATATGAGTACTGCATAATGTTATTAGTTCTCTTGATGAGTTGTATTTCGGATTTTAGCTCTAGACAGTTGTGTGTTGTTTTACAGTTAGCTACAAACCACTTGGGAGGCCACTGAGTGATGAAAAGCTGCATATATCTGTAGTGCTAACAACAGCAGTAGTCGATGTAATAGTAAAAATTCAATCTGTCCCCATATTTAAATGATACATCTCCCATTAATTGGATTTTTAAACCAATAGACAACTTTGAAACAACAGACTAAGCTTAAAACATTTTCACTATGCAATCTCAGTAAGGAAGAAAGAAAAAACTACAGTGAATCAGACCACCTATAATTTGCTTTCGTACTTATATCCAGCACCTGTGGTTGTTACACAATTGTGGGTGATTCATAAAGGAGTTGCAAGCACACTTCAGGAGACTTGCTGAACACTTGGGGTTTCTTTCAGTGGAAACACACCATGGTTAAACCCGGCACTGTACGCTTCCTTTTGCTCCAGTCCCCTTTTCAAAATCGATTGCAACTTGATGTTATTGTTTTTTAAGGCCCAATAAATTGTGGTTGAGATTAACTGAGATTTATGGGGTGTGGGGAGCCAACGTCAAACCCCTCCATTGGCTCTAGTCAAAATTTCACCACACAGTTTCTTCAGCTGTCACCAAGTGGCAGCCTATTCCCCTACTGAGGTAAGTTTGAGGGCTTCTCCACTACAGTACTTTCCTAAAAGACCAGCCCCATCACACTCATCTACTGTTTTTTTTCAAGGCCATCATTACAAAAACTTCCTAACTTTAAGAATTAGTGCCTGAGTTTGCTTCCTCGTCACTGCTATTTTCTCCATTTGTGCCATTTTATTTTACTGAATACCTGCAAGCAAATAACGGCTGAAATCCTACTGCTTAGCTTAGTAAGTCACACTAGAGTACGTCCACTGAATCGGGTGGTGGCGGCGGCAGATCTGGTGAGTCAGCTCCTCTTTAAGTTCCACCAATTCAAATGGTCGTACTCCAGCCGCAACTTGCTACACTAAACTAAGTTGCAACTAGAGTTAGAACATAACATAACAGCCATGCTGGATCAGACCAGGAGCCCATCTAGTCCAGCTTCCTGTATCTCACAGTGGCACCACCAGATGCGTTTGGGAGCGCATGAGATTAGATATCTGTCTCCTGATACCACTCTCCTGCATCTGGTCCTTGAAGTACCCCGGTTTTAAGCCTGGAGATTACACATCTCCATCATGGCTTGTAACCTGTGATGGCCAGATGCCATCACCACATCCTGTGGCAGGGAGTTTCACAGACTAACAACGCACTGGGTGAAAAAAATATTTTCTTTTGTTTGTTCTACTCTCCCAGCCCTCAATTTCAGTGGATGTCCCCTAGTTCTGATATTTTGTGAGAGGGAGAAGAGCGTCCCTCTATCCACTTGACTCATGCCCTGCATTATTTTGTACATCTCAATCATATCCCCCCTCAGGCACCTTTTTTTCCAGACTAAAGAGTCCCAAACGTTTTAGCCTTTCCTCATAAGGGAGGTGCCCCAGCCCAGTAATCATTTTAGTTGCTCTCTTTTGCACCTTTTCCAGTTCCGCTATGTCTTTCTTAAGATGCGGTGACCAGAATTGTACACAATACTCCAGGTGCCCTTTGGAATCGGTGGAACTCCTTACAGAGGAGTTGATCCACCAAATCCCCACTGATCTAACAGCCTACTCCACAGTGATTCCCCATGCTAGGCAAGAGGATTTTGAACCCTGTCTTGTTATTGAGTCTGTGGGCCACTTAGAGCTCCTTTTTGGTTCAAAAAAAGGCAAAGATGCTTTAACAAATAAACCGCTTGTTATGAAACAGCTTGGTTTCAGCCAGAGCTTGGAAATGTTTCCTTTTTTGGATCAAAACTCTGTAGCCCTTTTCTTCAAGCCAGCAACCCTGGTTTGGGGATTTGGGGAGTTATAATCCATCAAGGTAGTATCTCCAAGCGTTGCTTTCAACAAGCCATGGGCACAATGAGCAACTGCATTTAAGCAAGAACAAAAGCAAAAATACACAGTCTTTCTGTAGGAAAGGGAATCCTGCATGCCTGAGACTCACCTAGGATCAAAATAAACCATATATTGTTGTGACATGCAAATAAGCCACTATAAGCATTATTTTCCTCCTCCAATTCAGCTGTTAAACTTCATTATCAGACAAGTATAGACCACATGCTGAATTACCAGTACTTCTGTAAGTTGTTGCTCTTGTTAAATGAGCAACTACAGTGCAGTACTGTATAATAAAACAAATGGCAATACACATACAGACTCTTTTAAAATTGCCAAGAGTGTGTGTGGGGGGAATAAAAACCCCATTTGTAAAATAATTGCATATTTAAGATACCTTGGCAAATGAAGCACCTACAAAAACTCATTTCTAATTTATTAAGTACCTTTGGATGTCAAAAGCTGTGCCAGAATCTGCATAGACCTTTAAGTTACTCAGCAGGATGTCACATGCCTGGTTGATTAGCGGAGCCATCTAAAAAAGAGAGGGGGGGGAGAAAAAAAAACCTGGTATAATTTTCTAAATACAGTACTTTACATTAATTATACAGCACTGGAGGCAAGTGCTCTTGAGAACTTCTGATCTGTTGATAAAGTCATTTTTGCACAGAAAAAGAAAGCTAAAACACAAGCGTGAACACATGCACACACGTATTCCAGTGCTAACCATGCTCTCTCTCTCTGGCCGTTACTTCACGAGGTGCCTCGCTTCGAATCGACCTTGCCTTCGATTTGAATTCGGAGGCGGTCACGTGGTGGTCACGTGGTCTCCCTTCGCTCCCACCCCCGTTTCTCTGTACTCACGCGGGGCATTTTTGGGACCGAATCGATAACTACCTCACGTGCTCCCTTCGCATTAGAAAGCTGATTTGCAACGTCCGGTTCCACTCTCCTTTTATTTTTTAAAAAAAATTTACTCGGCGTATCGATGCATCAATGCTTGGCTGTCATTCACGACAGAGCGTGGTTACTGTACCATCCTGTGCTTTCCGCTCCTAATTTATATTGTTTTGTTCATTGTTTCCTGGCATCATTGGCAGCCCCCCCCCCGCCGCCGCCGCCGCTACTCGGGGGGAGCCCCGCATGGCACAGCCGCCCGCCCTCCGCCGCTTGCACGCTGCCTGCCCCGGGTGCCCTGCTCCGGCCGGGCGCCGCCGCCGCCGCCGCTGCTACTCGCACGAGGAAGTTACAGCGCAAAGCGATGAAACAATATAGCGATGCATCGATATCCCTGTTTGAATATTTTTTTAAAAAACTTGAAATAAAAGCCAAAAACCAAGACCACACGTGACGTTGGGAGCGAAGCGAGATGTGAATCGAAAAGATTCCAGTCCTCCGCCAGGGGCATCACTCACCCCGGTTGGAGCACGCTAAAGGGGGCGTGGTCGGGGTGACGTCGCAGCCAAAAAGGAGGAGCGTGCGGACTGAAGCGATCGGTTCGCACAGAAATGACGGCTTGCCGCGAAGCGAGCGGCTCGTGAAGTAACGGCCTCTCTCTCTCTCTCTCTCTCTCTCTCTCTCATTGAATGCCAGTGCACTCGACATCGCATGATCTTGTTCTCATGCTGGTTACTCCTTGAGCTTTCAAAGAATAATTTGACACATTTTGGGTGAGTGGAACCTGGCCTTTTGTCCTGCCTAGCATGGGAAATTAGGAATCAGTGGAAGAACTATGTGTGGTAGCATGTATACTAGCATAGCTAGGGTTCAATAGGGTTTGTTTTGTTTTTCATTGACATCCATGTTTGAACAATTTTACAACTCCTAAGCCATTCCCTTCAACTCATACCAGAAACCAACTTGCCTTTACACACAGAGAAAGCGAGAGACTCAGCAGACATGAGGTGTTTTAAAGTAAAATGGCTACTTCTGGGAGTCATTTGTTTTGGTGAAGCACAGCCCAGAGTGGTACAGAAAGGGGCTCCATTTGGATGTGACTTATGGGCTACATCTTGTCCAATCCTGATGTGTTCTGTGTGCACATCTGGGCATGTGTTTGGGAGTTTGGGGGGTGGGATTAAGCTTCCCAATCTTGCTCAATGGTTCATGCGTGTACCAGGTATCCCCATGTAAGCTATCTCTGTGGGAATAGAATAAATCAACACATGAATGGTGAGGGAAAGCAGATGTCATCCCTGCTCCTGTCTTGCATGCTTTTAGGACCATAGAAGTGCTCTTTGTATCCTTTTTAAGGAGAAAGTTGGGGTAAAAATATTTTAAATTAATTAATTAATTAAATTGAAGGGGGTAGGTGAAGGGGGTAGCTTGCAGGAATAGGGCTTTTTTCAGCAACTGCCCCCAGACTATGGAATACCCTCCCAAATGAGACTCGCCTGGCACCGACGCTGCTAACATTTCGGCGCCAGGTAAAAACCTTCCTATTCCAAAAGTTGATGATTGTGGGCCCTGATGGCAATTTTAGTGGTGTGTTTTTAATGTATTGTATTTATTGCATCTACATGTTTTATTGTTCTGATTTTATTGTATTTTGATGTTTTAACTGTTCATTCTGATTGTGAGCCGCCCAGAGACCTTTGGGTAGTGGGCGGCATACAAGCTAAATAAATAAATAAATAAATAAATAAATAAATAAATAAATAAATTTAAAATATTTGACTCTACACAGTGCAAAGATATCTATTTTTCACAGGTTCACTCTCTAGATCTCAAATTAAAGCTTCTCTTCTCTAAATAACTGATATATATATATATTTGTAAGTCTGATGAAGCAGGCTTGTTCACAAAAATCTCACATTAAAATACAATAGTTGGTCTTTGGGTTGCCATATGCTTTTGTCTAGTTTTGATACTTTGTGCTTCTTTGACTTCTACATTATATCCCCATGCACAATCCTCCTGCAATGACGAGCCCTACTTTTAAATTTATTTATTTATTATTTATTTGTTATACTTATATCCCGCCCATCTTCTGGAACAGAACTCTGGACGGCTAACAATAAAACAAAACTACAGAAAGGAAAACAAAAAAAATCCAATAAAATGAGGAGGGACAGTACCCTCCAGAAGAGATGACGCGGGCGGCAAAAAGAAAAAAAAAGTGTTAGGGTTAGGGTTAGGGTCACCTGCTTCTAGCTTTCTCGTCTCACTGGGTTTTACTTATCCTCACCCTTGACCCCTTTTAAGATGTTTCCACCATCATCTGTTTTCATCTGCCAGTCCTGCCTGTCTGGCACAGATGCCTATCCTACATTGTTCTTTGACAGCTTGGGAATTATTGGATTGTTACCAGGACAGAAAACAAACGTGATCTAGCCCCCACTCCACATGTCAAACGGCAGGATATCAAACTTCATAGAAACATCTTATTTCAAAATAAAAAAATATTATCAGAGCATAGTCCAAAACACGACTTCCACCAAACCTAGTGTTCATTTCCTAATGTTGAATGTTGGGTTTTACAAAACGGTACACAGAAGCCAAACAACCTGTCCATGATGGGGAAATGATCTTGGCTTCTGGGCACTTAGATTTATTGTTTATGACACAATAAAACAGAGCAGAAGCAATATGCTTATTGCAAACATTTAATCTGCCAGTTTTCACACAGTGCTACTGTCTCGGCACTGAAGTTCAACTCTACCTGCCAAAGAAGACTGCAGGGGTTTCTTCTGATCAGCAACCATGGACCATAATCCCTCCAGGACATATTTTAGCCCTTGGTATTTCTGTGTGTTCTACAGGAATGCTTGCTCACACCACCCGGTAGTGCCAGTTTTCTACTTGTCTAATCAAATATTTGTCTTAATTCTTAAATTGGTTTCTACTACACAAAGTTTTGTGGCACAGTGGTTAAACTGCTGCATTGCAGCGAAAACTCTTGTTCAAGCTTGACTTAGCCTTCCATCCTTCAGAGGTTGGTAAAATGAGAACCCAGCTTACTGGGGAAGCCATCTGTAGCCTGTATAATTAAATAGTAAATCAACTAGAGATGCTTTATGTAAGTACTATGAGGCAGTATATAAGCAGCACACTTATTTCTTTTACTAAACTTTGTTCCTAACATATTTGTATACCATTTTTTTTCTCCTCAAGTTTGTTTGTTATGCTGCCATTGGGATTGTTTGAATTGTGGGCCAAAACAATATAATGGTTTCCATCTGTGATTTTACCTGCTGGGCTAAACCAGGTAAGCCTTAGATAGGGTTCCTTTAGCTGCTAACCATAATGGTTAATCATTGCTGGGTCCAATAGGAATAGTTTATACAGAGGGAAAATGCAAAAGCAAAGCAAAAGTGTTCTGCTTATATACCACCCCATACCACTTCAAGTAGTCTCTGGGCGGTTTACAGTTTTTAATTACAGTATGCAGGCTACATATTCCACCCCACCCCCAGCAAGCTGGGTACTCATTTTACCGACCTCGGAAAGATGGAAGGCTGAGTCAACCATGAGCCGGCTACCTGGGATTGAACCCCAGGTCGTGAGCACAGTTTTAGCTGCAGTACAGCTATTTAACCACTGTGCCACGAGGTGCATCTCTGCAGTAGAGTGGAACCTTGACTTACGCCATTAATCCGTTCCAGTGGTCTAGACTTAAGTCAAACAGACGTTTCCCATAGAAAGTAATGGGAAAGTGAATTAATCCGTTCCAGAATATGAAAAAGACCCCCGAAAACAGCAATTTAACACAAATTTGACTGGGATAGGAGATTCCTTCTGGGGATGTAAATGAAATGTCTCTTCAAAGAGAGGAGGAGGCAGTGGAATTATAGTCCATAAGTTATATGCCTCCACTTTTTAATGTTCATAGCAACCATGTCTAACATTTAAGTTTTACTGGTTTTTAACCTGACGTTCCAAGTTCTGAACAACTCAATGCTTACCATTAGAGTCCCACAACTTTACAGCTCCCCAGCTAAAATGCTTCCATTGTGGACCAGAATTCTGCAGCCAGATTTATTACAAGACTGAGCCGACTGTCTAACCAGCGAGGCCAGCCCCGAGCTCCCGGCCCTTCTTCTCCTCTGGCAGCAGCGGCGGCTTCGGTGAGGCCGAGGACCAGCTCCAGGTGCTCTGAGTTGGCCTCGCCGAAGCCGCTGCTGCCAGAGGAGGGGAAGAAGGCAGGAGCAGTTTGGAGGCGACAGCCGCGATGCTGGGTTGTGGCTGCCGCCCAATTCCGGTGCCTTGCGCCGGGGCTCCGAGATGTAAGTCAAAGCCTGCGACTCGTCAAACAGGCCCCTTCTTGCTGACGCAAGTCAAGCAGTATGTAAGTCAAGGTTCCACTGTACAGGCATTTAACCACTGCGCCACAGGGCTCCCTATGTATTTCTGATTTTTTTATCGCTGGTTGGACAATCAGAACCATTACAGCAGTGCTTTGTTTCTACAGCATTGTTTTCAAAAAAAGGTAAGAAAAGAAAGAAAAGAGTGACTCATCTTAGTGGCTTAGTGCTGCCCAGAAGCTACCTGTTGTTCTCAGTTATCATCCTGTCATCATAGTTCCTAAAGGAGGAAGAAACTCCTCATTAGCCTGCCAAATAAAAGGACAACTCTGATTTCCAAATGGACAGCTCTAGGGTTATCTGCAGTTCACAGTATTCCACCATCACCACAACCCCGAGAAATCTAAGGTGTTAAGTGCAAAACAAAATTCTGCTAGGCCAGGAAATCAGCCAGACTGTCTCACTGTGAAGTCGATCCTCATCATGACTGCACTTTCTCCTTAAAAGCTGGATACACCAATGTGGGATATGCTCCTCAACTCTATATTGTCTATACAGGCCATATGTCACTGATGGGTCCATGTACTTTCAAAACAGATTTCTCTTTTCCCTCTCACACACTTGCATTGTGAAAACTTTTCCCCACCACAGATGCGTGAAGCTGTGGTAAGATATCTTTATCGCCTGCTTGCTTTTTAATACTAATGCTAAAACTACAATGAACGTTCGCAGAAAGAACATTTATTTGAGCCCTTTTTTGCTAATTGATCTAGAGCTGGCCTGCAAAACAAATCGGCTGCCAGTAGCCCCGGGAACAGTTCAAAAACAGCCCACTGGCCATCAATAAAAAGTGTGAAGGGATATGTTCTCCCTCCCTCCCTCCCTATCCCAAGGACCACCACTGCCCCAGCAAAGTTTTGGGTCTGCCAACCCACTGCCTCATCCAAGTCCCCTACTCCCCCTGCCTGCCAGATGATTGGCACGCCACTGTCTTGTGACCAGCTGAGTCACTGGCGCAGAAAGGAGGGGAGAGGCAGCGTTGCGGGTGCACCCACCTCCTTTGTGTGGTGATTTCTCCACTCTTCCTCCCACCCCAGTATCTCCCTCCCTCCCACCCTTCTTCCCTCCTCCTCCTCCCACCCCCCCAGACACCTCGCAGAGAGTGACCCAACGCCAGCACCGCTCCTCCTGCTCCCCTTCTGAGCCATTCCCTCCTCCTTGCATTGTGGCAGTGATGTGATTGCCCCGCTACTGGATCAGCTCGACCCAGTTGCGTGGCAGCAGTGGTGAAGGGCTAGAAGGGAGAAGGGGGAAAGAGGAGGAGGAGGAGGAGGAGGAGGCTGGAGGGAGAGGAAAGGAGGAGAGTCAAGTTGGGCCCTGGCCAGGAACTTGTTGCGCCGGTGCTTCTCTCTCTCTCTCTCTCTCTCTCTCTCTCTCTCTCTCTCACACACACACACACACACACACACACACACACACACACACACACAGAGTGCTTTCGCTTCCCTCAGGTTAGTTATACTGGCAGGAGAACGGGAGGGTTAGGGTTAGGGTTATATTCCTGTTGGAAGTGAAAGGAAATTGAAAACCTTAGTTTTCATGTAGTAGCCCTCAGGCACTTTGGGCCGTAAAAGTAGACTTCGGCCTGTTCAAAGTTGGACAGCCCTGATCTAGATGTTGTCTGTTAATTTTAACAGTTGTATTCTGCATCTTCTGTGTTTTTTGCTTGCTTGCTTGTTTGTTTAAAATTATATCTCCTTCCTTAAAAGGACCCAAGGCAGCTTACATCATTTAAAAAACAGCATTTACAAGCTAAAAACAGTACTATGCAAAAAATTAAAAACAATTAAAGAAGCATTATATCAAAATGATAAATAAAAGCAAAAAGGCAAAGGGTGCTGTTTATATACAGCACCATATTTATTAATTTTATTTATTATAAATAAATACTATACCGCGCCATCTGGCAGTACAGCCATAATGCTTAAAACACACTCTAAGAAGTTTACAAGTACTGTACCGTATTTTTCCGTGTATAAGACTATGGTGATTATGCAAACTACAAATTGCCGCCACTACCAGCAGCAAGCTGGGTAATCATTTTACCAACCTCATACTTTCGTTTCTTTGTTTGATGTTTTATTGGATCACTATTGTAGTTTTATTACATTTATGTTATGATACTGTAAGCTGCCCAGAGCAGTGGCAGGGTGGATGGATGGATGGATGGATGGATAAATATACAGACGGATAGACAGACAAACTCAAAAAGTACAAACAGTGCAAGTTCCAGTAGAACTCTTTCCAAAGGAAAGCAAACTACTGTAGATCAGTTTCTGTGAGCCCACAATTTCTCACCACTCAGGAAATACAGGGGTGGAATGTAACAATATGAATATTGAACCATGAAAAAACAAACATGTTTTCTGATATATAAATTAGCAACAACCCTCTGGGCTGATAATTCTGGACTATCTTTAATACTGATATACTTCTAAATAAGCTCTCCCTTCCCACTATGCAAAGCGAATTACTCTCAATTTTCTGAATTATTCAGCTGCTGTTGACAATCTTCTGAATTGAGATTTACTCCCACAAATCCAACAGTTGCAACTTTTTTCTTAAAGGATTTTGTCTGTGTAGGTTTAAGGATCATATATTTGACTCCACAATTCTCTCTAGGAAGAACTGTATTCATCTTGATTGCTGATTGCCCCATTTGTTCAGGACACTTTTTAAGATAAGCTGCATGACTTTGTTTAACATATTTTTAAAAGAGGTAGAAGGATGTAGGAAAAACATGCACATACATGCACATATACAGTGACACGCAGACAAATAGATAGGAGGTGACAGGAGCACAGGAGTACATTCAGGAGAAATAAAAATCAATTCATTTTGAATAGTGTCAGCTGAAAACGGGAACACATTTATCAAACCTGACAGGGTTTCTAGAAACACCAGATCTTCCTGTTTTATTCTTCTCTTCTATCCAAAAGCACTAAACTTGAGTTTCCTCGCTGTTTGATGCAATATAATCAAACACATATTCTTATAAACTTCCTGGCTTTATTTTTTTTTCACAAGGAGAAGCTTAGAAGTAATTTGGCAAACACATGCGTGGGAACATTACGAAACAGACAACTCTGTTATAAGTACACATCTCAAAGCACACATCCTCAATGGTAATGACTTGACACCTCAGAAAAATGTCTCATGGAAGGAGGTTGTTTTTCAGTACTGGTAACTGGTAGCTCAAATTCCAATTATAAACAGAAGAGGCTAACTAATGGGAGAAGACCTACTGTCAGGTTTGAGGGGCTTCAGCAGACATTTGAGGCACCCCCTTCTGATGCTGCCAGATTGTTTTCCTGCCCCATCCTGATGTGTCTGTGGATTATCCAGAAACGAGTCATTTTTAACCCCCCTTTTAAACATAAAATAAAATAGGCAACCAGGCATGCTGCACAATGAATCCACCACAGCTGAGGCTCTAGCCAGCCCGGCCAAGTTCACTTCAATTTCACACAGAGGGAAAATGCTGAATGTTGAGATCCAGATGCCCCTGGTGATATCTGAGGGAATGGGACCGCACCTCTGATGGTCCCAGCTGGAAAAGCATTAGCAGGTGAAATTTTTATACCGATTCACCTGAGCCAAGGAGCATACCACAACTTGCTAAGCAATTAAGGCCCGAGAGGCATACTGTATTTATCTCTCCTATTTCAGCTAATCCTGTTATCTTTCCCTTTTCAGGTAACCACCACTACCACTAAAAACAGACATCCAGAGAGAACAGTATTTCCTGCTCCGCTCCAGTAGCCTTATCCTCTTTGTGATGTGTGAATGGGCAATCAGGCCTAGAAAGAAAGCCTGTGTTTACATTTTGGTTATTAATGACTCCATATACAGCAAACCCCTGCCTATCGCGGGGGTTAGGGACCCAACCTGACCCGCGATAATTCAAAATCCGCAATATGCGGATGCTGGGTCGGGTCGAGACTGGGAGGGAGGGGCTCTCTGGGGACTCTTGTACTTACCCCAGGCCTAGCGCTGCTCCGAACAGGCCTAAAAGAGGCTTTCCGGGCCCTTGGAGGCCCCAAACGTGCTTTCTAGTGATCCGGAGGTCACTTATGGTTTACCAAAAGTCACTTCCGGTTTGCGGAGAAGCACATTTGGGGCCTCTGACGAGTCTGGGAAGGCCTTTCCTCCTTACCCCATGAGGCCTTTTTTTCATATACTGTAGACCCGCAATATACCGGGACCACAGTATATGAACTGCAAAAGGACGGGGGACCACTGCACTGGAAAACTGGCCCATCTTCCTGTCCCTCTCCATAGATCCCTCTCGTTTGCTGTCATAGAGCACATTGCCCACATCGGTTTTCCAGGAAGGAGCTTTACATCGCAATAGAGAAGTGGGGGGGGGGGGAGGCAGGGGGTATCTGAATTTACCTGGCTTTTCCCCATCCCACATTCTTTGTAAAAACACACTTATATTGTAGGAGGCTAACCAGCAAGCGAAAAGCAAGGGAGAGGAGTACATATATAAGAGCATTGATAGTTTCCCATAGAGATCTACATGTTGGCAGTTCAGCCTGGCACCCACACAGGCATTCCACACGCTCTGGGTGATCTCCCATCCACCAGAAGGAGTGTACAGTACAGTGGACCCTCATATAACAAACAGCTTGTATAACATAAAATCTTTATAACATAAAAAATTCCTGAGATAGGGGAAATTTGCTTAACATAATCGCCTATGGGGAAAATCCATACAACATAAAAATGGGATTACTCCATTTTCAATGCATTCCTATGGGAAATTTGTATAAAGGAAAATTTGGTTAACATAATTTCATTTGGAACGAATTAATTCCTTTATACAAGATACCACTGTACTTCCTTCATCCTCCTCCTTTGGGTGATCACCCAGTCATCGGCAGCAGCATAGGCTTCCCTGCCCCACCTCTTCAGGCAATCACCCACTCAGGCAAGGAGGCAGGACGTGAAGCCCATGCTCCTGCAAATGACTGGGTGATTGTCTGAGGAAGGAAGCATACCCCTCCTAGGCAGTGAGTGATTGCCCAAAGAGGCGGGGAAGGGAGAGAAAGGGGTCCACAGTACAGACACAGCACCAAATGGAGCCAAACTGCCTAAGTGTGGTTCATAAAGCAAAGCAAAGCAAAGAGTTCTGCTTATATACCGCCCCATACCACTTCAAGTAGTCTCTGGGCGGTTTACAGTTTTTAATTACAGTATGGAGGCTACACATTGCCCCCCCCCCCCCAGCAAGCTGCATACTCATTTTACCGACCTTGGAAGTATGGAAAGCTGAGTCAACCATGAGCCTGCTACCTAGGTTTGAACCCCAGGCCGTGAGCACAGTTTTAGCTGCAGTACAGCTATTTAACCACTGTGCCATGAGGCCAATCTCTAATGTCCAACTCTTTCTCATTTCTCTCTGTGGGGTGGAACTTAATGTTGGAATTTCAAGTTCATAAAGCTGAAACAAAGCTGGGTAAATGAAAGGTGCATAGTTCTGAGAATTAACACACTTGTACAATAAAATGTTTCAGAACATGAGGGAGCACCACGTTCTGTACACAGGATTAGTGTAATGTCTAGTTCTGACCTTTTACGCTTGCATTATAGACTAAGAGAGTGGGTTACACCAAGCATGCACAATAGCCCAGTGCTGCTATACCTGTTTTGCTGGAAGCAACGGGGGAAACAGAATAACATATAGTGATCCTATTACTATCCAGTGATATTATCTCATCGCCTACCATGTGGGGTTTTTAAAGAGAAGATGAAGGACATTAATCTAGGTCACTGTCTGGACATATAACCTTGGTTTCTTGGTGAGCCTGAGGTGAAAACATTGCATCTCTCTCACTGTTTGAACTTATACCGTGTTAACTACATCCAGCTGTAGCCAGTACCAGCTCACACTTGTACTTTATTGGCATACTTGCAGGAAAGAATTCCCCTGTAAAGTTGGATCATATAAAAAGTTTACTTGAACTGTTTTTCACATCTGGAAGAGAAGAGGAAATCAACTTGAAGAAATTTTGAAAAAAATTAATGCATTTTCATTAATAGACCTAGTCTTCTCAACGGGATTGGAGGATGGCGGTTTGGATGTGGAGCGGTTGGTTCTGACCTCATTGTCATGGTCAGACTACTTTCTGGTCAAGTTTAGGCCACTAGCTTCTTTTATCCTCTGCAAGGGTGGAGGAATCTATTAAAATTATCCATCCTCAGAGACTAATGGATCCAAATAGTTTCCTGAAAGCTCTGGGTGATTATCCATCTGATATGGTTGATGCTCCTGTCGAAGCTCAGGACACCCTATGGAATAGGGAAATGTCCCGTGTGGTTGACACAATCACACCTAAGTGCCCTCTCCCCTTACGCAGAGCCCGGCTGGCTCCTAGGTATACATCTGAGATGCAGGTGATGAAGCAGGAGGGTTGATGGCTGGAATGCAAGTGGAGGAAATAACACTGTGAGTCTGATTGAACATGGCTTAGAACCCATTATCGGGCCTATTCCATGGCAATACAATTGGCGAAAAGGCAATATTTCGCAAACTGTATTGCTTCCTCAGAGTGCTGTCTGGTGGAGCTATTTCAGGTGGTCCAGGACCTTCTCCAACTGGGAAATATGCTGGAGGTTCTGGAACACTCGTGGGCTCGCTGTGACAAGTTTGCTGTTTACTTTGAGGGGAAAACAGCTCCCTGGAAAACAGCTGTCTGTGACTAGGATTCCCTCTTTCAAGACAGGGTGTGGCTCCGGCTCACATGATTTAAGTGCTAGGTAAAAACACTGAAAACATTGTAAAAGTGTACAAAGAGCCACAACGAATAAGACCATCGTTTTTAATGCTGGGCATCATTCCTAGGGAAATTTTATTGGCCGCCTTGGAATTTAAAATTTTTAGATGTGTAAAAGTGATTCCCCCCCCCCCCACAGAGGCTACTGTGCTATTTTGCATATTACGCTATTATGAAGGTGGTTCGGATTTTGTTTTTCATGTAATCCACTGTTTTCAGTTCCCCTGTGTTATTGTCAGACTTTTAACCTTCCACGCTGAAACTTTCCATGCTTGGTTTCTGCCAGTACCTGTTTTTAACAGAACAGTAAACAGAATAAAATTCCACAACCAATGTTGTGTGGACTCCCTAGTAACAGCACACCCTCGGCTTTACCAAGGGAGGGCAGCGGAGAATGAGGAGGAGGCCTTTTGGTTCTGCCAACCTTAGGCATTATCTGAAAATACCCCCTGTCCATATTGATGGCAGATTCTACACCATGACAACATGCCTTCAACTGGAGTTCTATTGAAAACTCCAGCCCACCCCACAAACGAGGTTCATGTAAGACCGGCTGACTGGCACAACAGGAAGGCCAAACAAGTTGCTTTATTTTTCCTTCATTTTCCCAAGAAAATGGGAAGAAAATGAAATAAAACTTGTTAAGGTGTTTTGAAAGTGATTATTTTAGCCCAGTCATTAAGTCCAGTGGTGGCTAATTGATCAGGATTATGGTGTCTGAAAACAACTGGCAAGATGGGGTGGCAAGTGGGGACAGAGGGAATCCACCGCACTTCGATGTGCCACAAATGGTGTGTGGAAATGCAGATTTTGGAAAGAGAGTTTTGTGGTTCAGATCATCAGGAAAACATTTGTCTCCTGTTCCAGATCAGCTTAATTGTAATAATCAAACACACTCTGTGTGGCTCCCACTCCATTCTAGTTTATTCCACATTCTGACCATGTAAATACACATTAGTAGACAGATCAGTCTCATACTTTGGAAATATTGCATTTTGAGAGTATAACTCTGTGAACAACCAGGTCCCTATGCAACACACTCTGTATAGTTCTCAGTAGCTGCTGGGATGGGGAGGGCATTCTCTCCCTTTTCATGATTATCTTTCTCTTCAAAAGGATTAGAGTTCATTGAATAAGCTTGCTATTGGAATGCAAGGCATTCTTTTTAATTACATCCATTGGGAACAAGTCAGGCCATATCATATGTTTGAAAGGCCTGTTGCCCTCAAGTAAAAGAATTAGGCATTAGGCATTAGCCCTACAAAAAATTATCTTCTATTGGTTTGGTGTGGGGAGAAGAGAAAAGGAAAAAGAAAAATATGAAAAGGCAAAGGAGAAAAAACACTTTTGTAGAAATATTTCTACTGTGTGTTAAAGCCCATTTGCTTCCAGCTGCTGCCGAACCCCAGGCACAAGGACTCTGGAATGTTGCTGGGCAATGGTTTCAAACTACAGGAAAAGAGATTCCATTTGAACATTAGGAAGAACTTCATGACAGTTAGAGCTGTTTGGCAGTGGAATATGCTGCCACGGAGGGTGGTGGAGTCTCCTTCTTTGGAGGTTTTTAAACAGAGGCTGGATGGCCATCTGTCAGAAATACTGTGATGGGGGTTCCTGCATGGCAGGGGGTTGGACTGCATGGCCCTTGAGGTCTCTTCCAACTCTATGATTCTATGGCCAAGATTATGCACACTATAGTTTTTTCTAGTCACTATGTATGGGTATGAAAGCTGGGCAGTTGAGAAAGCTGAAAGGGGGGGGATCTGATTTGTTTGAATTAAGGTGCTAGGGGAGAGCTTTGCAGATAGATAACCTTCACTGCCAGAAAGACAAAAAATGTCAAAGAGAAAATCAAGCCTGAAGCAAAAATGTTGAAACTTGAGGCTGTCCTTCTTTGAGGCGATAATGAGAAGGAAGGACTGCCCAGAAAAGACAATCAGGCTGGGGAAAGTAAAAAGGAGCAGGAAGTGAAGAAAACTATGAGATAGACTAACCACCTAAAAGACTCTAGGGGCTGATCACGGCAGTTGAAGACAAGACATTTTGGACAGCCACAGAGTCGCTGCACACCAAGGGCTTCTTGAATTTGAAAGAGGGAGCTAAGCCCATAGAGGTTATGTATTTATTATTTATTTATTCATTTATTTGATTTCTGTACCCTAACCACCTGGCCCAAAGGGCCACTATGGACAGTCAAAGAGGTTCTAGCTGAAGTTGTAGTTGTTTTCCTACAAGTAAAAAGTACACAGCTTCTAAAACTCAAAGAGGTATCCCTGCTTCCAGAAGTGTAGGCAACTCTGCTCGTGGGCGATGACAGAAACTACACAAAGTCGTGCGAAGCAGCTTGAAAGAGGAACACATTTTATTACAGCACATGTCTTTTTCCCCAGGCAATGCCGACCCCGTCATAAATATGTTAGTGCTTCAAGTGCCACAAAACCCATTTCCCGTTGTTTAAAAAATAGAAAAGAAAGAAACACATCCCAATTCACAGATGAGCTTCTGCTCTTTTGCCTCCGCGGCAGCTGGCGCTGCTCCTTCACAGCCATACAGCACAAGAAGCAACAGGGCGTATTCTCTTCTCCCTTTAAATAATTAACACTGTCAACACAGACATTCATCCCTGCAAAGCACAACCTCCGAGAACCATTTGTGTCTCCTAAGTACGTCTGGCTCATGCCAGCAGGGGCTGCTCTATACATACTGGGTTTTTTAAGTCTTTTGTTAGGTTTAACTGGAGGAAAAACTGAAGGGGAGGATTTGCCCTGTGCTGATGACCTATGTGAGGGAGATTAATTCCTGCCAAGGCAATACAAATTCCTCCCCCCACCACCCCACAAGCCTACCCCCAGCTCCCAATTATTGAACAGGCATTTGAATGCATAGCTTTTTGCTTCCCTTAAAATCCTGAGGATTTATACCATTTGCTATCAAACCTCAGACTGAGTCAATTGTCTAGGTGCATAACCAATGGCATTGTCGGTTCTGATTAATCAGCAGTCCTTGCCGGGCTTATGGCCAATTAGAATTTACCATAATAAGGGGGTGACAGCTGGTGTTGCTAAGCAACAGCTGTCTATAGACTAAAAGAGCCAGACACATTTAGATGCTACTGTGGATTTCAACACCAGCATGTCAAAACAACGTAGGCTGCTGTCCAGTGGAAATTTTTTATAACCCAACAACAACCACTAAAGTGAGGAATGTGTCATGTTTGGTTTGGTTTTTCCCTTCCACCATAAGAATATAAAGAGAAAGAATTACCCCTTTCCCCCTTCAGAGATGAAATGTAACCAACTGAGACATCACCCTATTTTTTTAATGAAGAGACACAAGTATTAACGGACTGTAAGTTTGTTGCAGCATAAAATGAGTCTCCAACAACTTGAAAAATGCATAGAGAAATCAACATTAGAGTCATGCTGAGACCACCAATAAATACCCGTCCCACATAAAGAATTTATTTTCCAGCTCGACTACAGTCTAGCAACCAGTTGCTTGCTATTAAAATAAAAAAGGAAAGAAAACTCGGTGTGTGGGCTGTGCAGATACTCCCTCACTCTCCCTCAAAGGCATCTGCACCATGATTTTTCTTCGAAAAGGAATAATTCTGCAGTGATCCATTTGGAGGGAGGGCAAAGTTCTTCCATGGCGCCAGTCAATGGCCGAGGCCAAGATAATCCAGAACACTAAGATTAATTATCGACATGGGAAACCAAGATTAAGTATCAGCCATGTTGCACCAACTTCGCTCTTGCAACTAAGGGGGCTTGGTGTCATCAGTATGCTGATGACACTCAGCTCTATCTCTCCTTTTCCACCTCTGCAGTGGAGGCTGTCCAGACCCTTGATCTCTGCCTGGCTGCTGTTCTGGAATGGATCAGGGCCAACAGGCTCAAACTCAATCCCAAAGAAGGCTGAGATTCTGTTCTTTGGGGGTTCTCCGGATGGGTATAGTGGCCCTCTCCCCAGTTTGGGTGGGACTGTCCTCCAGCTGGCAGAGAGTGTGAGGAGTCTGGGCATTGTCCTGGACCAGGCATTGTCCCTCGATTCTCAGGTGGCTGTCGTGTCCATATCAGCCTTTTACCATCTTAGGCTCATCGCCCAGATTTACCGATACCTTGATGGGGACTCCTGGAGAACAGTTGTGCAGGTGCTGGTCATGTTGATGACAGATTATTGTAACATTCTCTACATGGGGCTCCCCTTGACCCTTATTTGGCGAATGCGGCAGGTGCAGAATGTGGCAGCCAGATTGGTGGTTGATGCAGGAAGGTTTGACCGCATCACCCCAATTCTGGCGCATACGAACATAAGAAGATAAGAACATAAGAAGAGCCATGCTGGATCAGGCCAAAGGCCCATCTAGTCCAGCTTTCTGTATCTCACACTGGCCCCACCAAATGCCTATGGGAGTGCATGAGACTAGATATCTGTTGCCTGCTACTACTCCCCTGCATCTGGCCCTTGAAGTGCCCTGGTTTTAACCCTGGAGACTACACATCTCCATCATGGTTTGTAACCTATGATGGACTTTTCCTCCAGGAATCTGTCCAATCCCCTTTTGAAGGCATCCAGACCAGATGCCATCACCACATCTTGTGACAGGGAGTTCCACAGACTAACAACATGCTGGGTAAAAAAATAATCCTTTTGTCTGTTTTCACTGTCCCAACTCATAGTTTGAGTGGATGTCCTCTAGGTCTGTTTTTTTTTTTTTTTGTGAGAGGGAGAAGAGCATCCCTCTATCCACTTGACTCATGCCCTGCATTTTTTTGTACGTCTCAATCATATCCCCCCTCAGGTGCCTTTTTTCCAGACTAAAGAGCCCCAAATGTTTTAGCCTTTCCTCATAAGGGAGGTCCCCCAGCCCAGTAATCATTTTAGTCGCTCTCTTCAGCACCTTTTCCAGTTCCATTATGTCAGGCATGTCCAAAGTCAGGCCCGGGGGCCAAATGCGGCCCATTTTCAAATTTTGAGTGGCCCACGGCCTCTTCTCCACACCAGCTCATTCATGCATCCGCCATACTGGATGAAGATGTCAGCTTGCAGATTTAGGGTTTACCTGCCCTCCCTGCCTCTGTCCATCCCTCCCAGCCACCCTCCCAGCCTACCCACCCCCAGCTCCATTGCTGCAGCATCCTCCCTGCCTCCTTGCATGTCCTAGAGGCTTGCCTAATTCCGGCCCGGGGGGCAAATGCAGCTGGATGGTTGGCCCCCACACATTTTCACCTCAACAAATTTGGCCCTCCTTGCAAAAAGTTTGGACACCCCTGCACTATGTCTTTTTGGAGATGTGGTGACCAGAATTGTACACAATACTCCAGGTGCGGCCTTACTATCATTTTGTAAAATAGCATTATAATGTTGGCTGTTTTATTTTCAATCCCCTTTTTGATAATCCCTAGCATGGAACTGGCCTTCTTCACTGCTGCCATACATTGGGGAGACACCTTCATGGAGCTGTCCACCAACACACCAAGATCTCTTTCCTGGTACAAATGTTCAGGAACAAGGCATCCTGTAAGATTGCTTCCACTAGTTCATTGGTACCCAAGAACAATCAACATGAGAATATGGCATGTGTCGTGGGAGTGTGTGGAGAAATTTGAAATTGTGTGCGTGTGCACGTGTGTGTGTTCAGCATGAGCTTGTGAGATTTTCCTAATATTCAGAGGTTTTCATAAACATGTTAATCAGCTTAAATAATGTTTTTATTTTCACATTTCCAGCCACAGAATTGTCCTCAGTGTAGGAGCAGAACTTCAGTCCACAAGCCACAGGAAAACTGAAGACGGATATAGAATCCAACTAGTAATGTATTCTCAGGTAAGGGAAATCACATAAGTCATGGTGGCAAATTGCAACTCCTTTATGAAATGCTGCATGTGATCCAGGGACACATGTGACAGGATACGAACCCAGGAATATTGCCAGGAAAAGCAACTGGTTGCAGCCACTTACACCATTTTTGTTATGCAAACATAAATCACCAACTGCTTTACAGAAATTTAGTGATTTTGCTTTGTTCTTATTAAAGTGAGGCTAAGCAGTCAAGATTCATTATCTAGCTGCCCATCCAAAGGTCACTAATTAAATTAGGTCAGGACGATTATCACTCATATTAAAGTCAGTGCTGGGGGAGAGGAAGAATTAAACTGAGACAGAGACTGCTTTTATACGACCCCTAAAATCTGCTGCAAAATGCTCGCAGATGTGGAGCATAAAGTTGTTTTCCCGCCAGCAGTGGACTTTAAAAAAAAAGTATGACCATGCCCACTTAAGCACGCCCCAGCGCATTTTACAAGTACCTGGTCTGGAGGAGGTAAAATCCTTGTTGCTATTCCTTGTTGCTGTTTTAAAGCACTGCATGCCTGGACCTCCACTTTTTGTTTGTTTTTGTTGCCCCCCCCCCATTTAACAGATAGGAATCCTAACGGGATGCAGGCGGAGGTGAGCCTGCATTTTTTTTCTCTCTCCCCTCACCGCAGACAGAAGCAATAGAATCAAGAGTGCAGGAGGTGGGAAGCAGAACAAAAACCAGGTTGGGAGCATCTGCATTTAAGTTGCCAGCGGATTTTAGGGGTTGTGTAAAAGCAGCCATAGTGATTCCCTTAAGCTTTTTTTATAGCAGGGTTGGGATGCGAACCGAGGACTTCTGATTTTATAACTCATGCCTTGCCTGCTTTGCAACAACACCTCTGTAAAATAATAACATCATAATCTGAAAAAGGTTGCTTCCTATAAATATTCATTCCTTGCCTGTATTGATGACCTTGTCTCAAACCTATTTGGTAGACCAAATTAAAGTGGTTCTATTGAATTAGCTGTTCAATGTTGAGTCAATCCTTCAGTACAGTAAATATTGATTCAAGGGGGTCTACTCTGCCAGATTCAGACCCCCCCCTTATGGAAAATTCCCATAAGACATGTATCATCCTTGTCTCCCTCTACCTGCCTGCAGGAATTGACCAGTTTTTAGAACACATAGCGACATGGGAAGTTTTACATTTTTCATCGGGTGGTGATAAGTGTATGATGAATCAGCAGAATAGCGGATCTTTGTTGCTGTTGTGTGCTGTCAGTCATCTTAGACCAGTAGTGGCAAAACTTCGGCCCTCTAGACATTTTGGACCACAACTCCCATAATTCCAAGCCTGTATTACCAATGACAAAGGACTGTGGGAGTTGTGGTCCAAAACTTCTGGAGAGCCGAAGTTTGGCCACCATTGTCTTAGACCCATGGCAACTCTATGGATGAGTGATCTCCAGGATATCCTGTCTTCAAAGGTTATGTTCTGCGTGTTTACACTCCAGCCTTTGGTTTCTTTAGGGCAGGTATGTCCAAACTTCAGACCTCCAGATGTTTTGGACCACAACTCCCACAGTCCTTTGCCATTGGAAATACAGGCTTGGAATTCTGGGAGTTGTGGTCCAAAACATCAGGAGGGCTGAAGTTTGGACATGCCTGCTTTAGGGAGTCAGTCCATCTCATATTTGATTTGCCTGCTGCCTTCCACTTTCCCCAACATTACTGCCGTTTCCAGAGACTCTTGCCTTCTCATGGAGTCCCCCAAGTAGGACAGATTCAACATTATAGCCTCCAGAGATAATTCAGGTCTGGATTTAGGACCCACTTGTTTGTCTTTATGGCATTCCAGAATATTTGCAAATCTCTTCTCTAGTACCATATTTCAAACTAATATTTTTCCCTGCCAGCTTTCCTTTTTTTTTTTTGTCCAGCATTCAAAACTATATAAATGGTTATATATTATTTTATTATATAGAATTACAGTGGACCCTCATATAACAAATGGTTTGTATAACAAAAAATCTGTACAAAATAAAAGATTCCAGAGATAGGGGAAATTTGCTTAACAGAATCGTCTATGACATGGGGTGAATCCGTACAGCATAAAATGGAAGCGATTAGGGATTACTCTGTTTTCAATGTATTCCTATGGGTAATTTGTATAAAGGAAAATTTGCTTTACATAATTTCATATGGAATGAATTAATTCCTTTATACAAGGTACCACTGTATTTTATTATATAGAAACTGCCCTCCAGGACAATTCTCCCTTTTGTTTTACCTTGGGGTTCCCCCCCCCCCGAAAAAAATTCCACAGACATAACATGCATTTGTTTTTTGCAACAGATATTCTGTAGCTATCTAGAGGTTGCTGAGTTCTGAGGAAAGACAAATAGCACATAGCAATGCCACTGATAAATGAAATCTCACACTCAGTTCTCTGATAAACAGCATGATAAATGAAAATTATTTTCCCCAAATGAGCAAGACTTTACATAAGCAAACCAGTGAGGCATTAACACCTTGGCAGTAGATGACTGGCAGGCATTCATTACACAGTCATTAAACATCACACATTTGAGAAACATTCAGCACTAGGGAAGAAAGAATCTCTTCTTGTGCTGGGAATGGTGACATTGCTGCCCACATTTTACCTCTTTAATCTTTGCGACACTGAAGGCTTGGGTCAACAGGCATCGGACCTCTTCCCATCTCTCATCACGCAACATAAGAATGCTATCAGCAAGTGGTTTGGAAGCCAGGTCCACAGGCTAAAGAAAGGCAAGGAAAGATAGGTATCAAAAAAAATTAACTAACCACATTCAACCATTTTAACAATTGTTTAGCAATTGCCAGGGATATACAAGGCAGTTAAATAATTAAAAACTATTGTGATTCAACTCAGACCCTAAGATCCTTGAAGGCATATAGCAGACTTTGGTGATCTTAATCAATTTATAGAATGATACTGAAATTATATTGAAATAGAAATGCACAGGGAAAATATACAAGGATGATCAGAGGACTGGAAACCACAAGTCTGACGAGGAAAGACTAAAATAAGTGGGCATGCTTACCCATGAAAAAAGAAGACTGAGGGAAATAGGATAGTATTTTTCAAATACTTTAAAAGTAGTCATCCAGAAGTGGAGCATGATCTGTGCCAGGATGCAGTAATGGGCTCAACCAACAGGAACCCAGATTTAAGCAGAATACCAGGATAAAACTTCTTGTTAGAGCTGTACGACAACGGGACCAATGACTAATGGAGGTGGTGAGTGCTCCAGCACTTGAGGCATTCAAGAGAAAATTGGGCAGCCATCTGTCAGATCTGCTTTGATCTGGATTTCTGCACTGAGCAAGGGGGTTGGACTTGATGGCTCCTTCCAACTCCATTATTCTAGGATCTTGGGGGAAAAGTAGGTGTTTCCTCCCATCTTCCTTGAAAGCTAATCAAGCAGCACTGCCCATGCTGATCCAGTAATGCACACTCTCCCTCCACTATGTGATTTTATTCATTTGTTTATTTGTTTATTTACTTACTTACTTACTTACTTACTTACTTACTTACTTACTTACTTACTTACTTACTTACTTACTTACTTACTTACTTACTTACTTACTTACTTACTCGTATACCGTGGCCAATTTTCCCAGTGGGAACTCTGGGAGGTTTACATAAAGCAACACATAAGGAATTTTCATATCAAAAGAAAGAAAACAATAATAATACAAAGAGAGCAAACAAACAGAGGCACAAAAAACCAATAACAAAAGGCAAGAGGCACAAAAAACAGTAACAAAAGGTACATCAAACACGGGGAGCACAAACACACATTAATAGTTGCCAAAGGCTTCCTTAAAGAACCAGGTTTTTAATGCCTTTTTAAAGGATGCCAGGGATGGAGCCTGGTGGATCTCACTTGGCAGTTTATTCCAAATAGCCAGGCCAGCCACCAAGAAGGCCCGAATGCGTGCTGCAACCTTACGGGCCTCCCCCCAGAGCAAGCACACCATAGAGGCTCTGGTGGGGCGGGCTAGCACTGACCTTTGGGAGATACACTCTGCCAGATATTAAGGCAGACTCTTCCAGCATGCACTGCATATTAACACGTAACACTAATCCAGGTTTCTGTGTTCAACCCAGATCTCAGTGACTCTTAAAATTGCAGTCTACAATTGTACCAAATGGGGGGGGAAATGCCCCCTTTTCGTCTGGAGATACCGAAAATCAGTAAAACAACACACAAGCAAACAATGGATTTCAGAACTGAGGGAAACATATCATAAAGAAAAATTGCAAAGAGCAAACTGAGATCTCATTTAGCTCCACTAGTTCCTCAGTTCAACATAGTTCCAATTCACCAGGAATTAACAAACAACACTAGGTGCAAAATTTCAGTGCTCTGCTAGAAAAAGCATCCAGCTTTCTAATTACTTTGAACATTGTCTGGATTGTAACAGGATCCTGAAGGTTGTCCAAATGAAGAAAAACTGGGATGGAGAGTGATGGGAAACCAGAATACTGTGTCCAATTTATTCCCATTGACACCTTTCCATTACCTCACAAATCTGCTGATTTCAGATTTCACTGCCCTTGCCAGTGGAAGTTATGAGTCACAACCCTGATTAGTTTTCAAGAATACCACTGTAATAGCTGATGTGCACTACGAGTGCAATTTACAGCAAAGGTTACCAACTTTGAGAGAAACACCACAACATTAGGTTGACTGGTGGAATTATTAAGTGCCCACACGCCTGCGACTCTGATGACTTTGCGGCTGTTTAAGAGATGTATAACATCTTCATATACTGTACAACTAGCAGACTCATTGTCTGAACACGTCATCCACAAACCAGAAAGAAGATATCAGCAGGCAGATGTGGGGGGGAGGGCATCAGTGTTTTGGAAGGACCAAAACCCAGTAGGAAAAGTGCTTACATTATGGTAGCCAGATCGGGCTAGCCCAATGGGAAAGCCAGAGATTATCAGAAGACAGAAATATATCAAAAGAAGTTAAGTAAGAAAAAAATTCTTTCATTCAACAAATATAACAGAATGTAAAGCATTATCTGATTATACAGTAATATAATTCATTATCTTGCTGTTCACCCTAAAAAACACTCTCAGAGCGGCTTACACACAAATCAGGGGGAGGAAATGATCACTTAAGAGGCATAACAAAAGAGGGAAAAGGAGAATAATTAAACAATTTAATCTGACATAAATAACTTATGAACGCAGCCCAAAGAAGTTGGAAACCAGAACAGAGCCTACTGCAAACCAATATGTATTCTATATTTCCCACGTGCATGAAGGAAACTTACTGAAGTTCCAACATATAAACAAAACTTTTGAAGCTCCTCCTTTAACTTCATATGAAATTATGCTGAGGACACATTAAGGACTCTTTTTCCACATTAAGAAGTTGTGCTTAATAAATCTGGCACCCCAGCATCTTTTGTGCTGTTACAGAGAAAGCTATGGCATAGGTTTCAAATCATGACCATAGGATGAAATACTAGCTGCACTTCAGCAGTTGCTGTAGCATTGCTAGAGAACCTGATGTGCTCAAGACATCACTCCTTGTTTAAGCGCTGCCTTAGAAATGATCAAAACCTTGCCAGACTAAAGACAGGTCATGCCGCTTTTGCAAAAAGAACGCACAAAACTGATGCCACCTTGAATTTTATGTTTGTCATGCTTTTCTGATCTGTCCCACAATTTACTTACTTTTTTAAAAAAAATTGCTGGTTGCATAATATGTATTATTACAGCAAGCCCGAGCCTGCTGTAAGGCTGAGAAGCTTCTCAGTAATGGGTGGGGTGCTTTCTCTTGGAAAGAAAAGACGTCATAAATGCTGCAACTGAAAATTTTTGATCCCATGAAAGTCACTGCAAATTTACCAGAGCAGTTGCTCTGAAAGATTTTCCTTCTTTTAAGTCTAATGCCATCATGTGAATATACTGACAGTTTATCAGCTGAATATTCCACACCTGTTCATTTCCTTCAGATCCCTCCTCAAAATTCACCGTTTCTATCAAGCTTAAGCAGAACTCCTTCGTGTCCATATTCTGCTACAAATAACACTAAATATCTCAAATAAAACACAGTATTCTCTCTCAGTGCTCCTGCCTCTATATTTATTTATTTATTTATTTATTTATTTATTTATTTATTTATTTATTTACCACCCGTCTTCCGAAGGAACTCTGGCCAATTTACAACAGCGACAATAATAACAAACAACAACATAATAACTGAACGAGAATAACAATAATAATAATAAATATAATCATAAAGTAATAATAATAATCAGAATAATAATAACAATAAAAATAAAACATCAGGGGTGTCCTCCAGATGTTTTGGACCACAACTCTCAGAATTCCAAGCCTAGATTGCTAATGACAAAGGACTGTGGGAGTTGTGGTGCAAAACATCTGGAGGACTGAAGTCCGGACACCCATGCAATACAGCAACTTAACCTGAGCACAGGTGGCTGTGAAGGGGCGATGTCGGTGCCCACAGAAAGGGCTCTGAGTGCCACCTTTGGCACCCGTGCCATAGGTTCGCCAACACTGGTCTACGGCTTTCGTAACAAACTACATCATACAAGAAGCCAATAGTATAAGCAACTGCCTTAGGGTTGCTCCTGGTATTGTTTTTGACTGCCACACAGATGTCAAAGCGATATCAAACGATACACCTGTAATTGTCACTTTAGAATGGTTTGAAATATCTGTCTTCCAAGACAGATACTTTCAGAAAAAGAAACATCTACACAAATCTTTATTTATGTTGAGTTATTTGGGCTAGAACTTCAAAAAACTTAATAAAAGAGGTCTGGGATATTCTGGACACTCAATCCCCCCAAAGTAAGGTTTCCCCAGCTCTGGTTTTTGGTACAAAGGCTAGCATGTGCCCCACCAGCTGAAAGTGGCAATACATTGGTACTTGTATGCATTTTCGGCTGAGCCAAAACTTTTGCAGAAGGCTACAGGTCAGAGGTGATGAAGTGAGTGCTAAGACAGCCCTTCGGCAAAGCGAGTGCTCCCACAAAGAGTGGCTGGAGTGCATTCATGTAGTGGCCTATTTTTAAAAGTGCTTTTATTTCTGGAGTCTTAGTGTTGCTGCCACTGCTCTCACTCCAGAGGCTTATAACAAATTGTGACAGATGGATAAGGCTGGTGAACAAGTAAACCAGTGACTGTAGAAATGGGTATAGCAGTGGAGATCATGTTGAAAACATCTGGAAATATCCTGCTCCCTCAAGCAATGTCGCCGCTTCCACTGTATAATGCCAAATGCCTGGCACTACCTCCCGGCCGGAACATCTTGTAATGCTGCTTCGCTCTTTCTGGAAGACGCTGCATCCCTCTCCTGGCAGAACCTCAAGATCGCCTGCCAATAATTTCATCAGCTCCAGGCTGCTGGTGAGATGACTCTTTATTAAACTAAATCCTTTACACAACAGTTTCCCCATCACTGCTCTCCTGTACACCAAGGCATTGAGTTTCCAACACTAACCCTCTGGATAGTCAGTTCTATTCCGGCTTCAGTTCTTGTCACTGAAATAGTTGTTGTAATAAACAGGGCTGGATAAGGAACCTTTCAGTGAAGACTGGTACAGGTGGCTGGCAGGCATGAGGTGTCCTTCCGCACTTTAGCAAGTGTCTTCCCTCTCTCGTGCTGGTGCTTGCACCACTGGTACCTCAGTTGAGTGAGGGTGGGTGCCACTGGAACTGTCGGCCGTCTTGGGTGCCACCCAGTTGATGGGGCTGGTGCCTCTCTTAGGGATCAGATAGTGGGTGCTCCTCTCCCTAGCCTCTGCCCCTACTCGCTGGGAAGCAGACCAGAGGCTCCTGCCACAGATCATCCATCATTCTCCCAGGCCAACTCTCCAAACATGCAAAGGATTCGGTCCTGATCCCCTGCTGTAGATCCCCATGATTCCTCTTCAGCTGACCCGTCACCAGATATACTGACCCAGAAGACCCAAGTTTCAGCCCCAAATTTACTTTCCCCTGTGCACACTGTCCACCTCTGGTCAGCAACAGAAAGGAATTATTCAAATAAAATGTGTTATGAAACAGCAGTACTGCAATGGATGCAGTCCAGCCCCCTGCCCCGCAAATCACCAATTTAAAACCCAAGAGTATAAAACATTGTTATGATATAAGGAACAATTATTCCAAGATTTTCAAGCTCATTTCCACTGAACCTGCATTCTCTTATTAGTAGTAGCAAGCATCATAAAATATATAATGTAATTTTAAAACATAACTTAAAAATTAAGAAAGTTGTGGTGGGTCATGCAATATATAGGCAGTAATAGAAATCAGTAATAGAAAGGAAAAGTTGAGTAGAGAGTTATAAGTTAATGCTAAGATTTTCAAAGAAGGGTACCTAACCTTTTAAATTCATACTTAGGAATTCAAAAGGTGTGCAAGTTTCAGCTGAGCTGAATTTAATGGGAGATGCAGTACCTAATTAGCAAAATCTCATGCTTCAGAAAAAAATGTTGCCATTAAAAAAAATCGAGTTAGCTGAAGTCTCTCCTCTTTTTTTCTGGAACTCATCACATCTTAGTTGATGAGGAAAGCTCCTACTAGGATAAACATACTTTTCGAAGGAATTTCTATATCTAGTCAAGCGCTATCCGCATAATCTGTTTTGATCTGCGGCAGTTATTTTAGCTGTTCTTGCTTAAGTTTCATTTTTATTTATTTATTGGATTTCTAAACTGCCCATCTGGCAACAAGGCCCTCTGGGCAGTTTACAGCAATCACTTACTGTGAAAGCCAATGTCTCTTTAAAAGCTAATTCCAAAACCTATATTACTGAAGCATCTTCATTAGGCCAACAGAAATTGGCAACGTGCATAAAGCGTCAACATCTTCAGAGTTCTTCCCCAGGCATGAGACGACAAATAGCAGTAACAAATAAAAAATAGCAGAGGAGGAGACATACATCTGCAGACATTCAAATGATGCTCCAGCAAGTGATACTACAGAAGATGTTGCTTTTTAAGACAGTCTGGCATTCACAAGAGGGTAAAACCTTAGCAAGAACCATCAAACATTCAGTGTCTCCAGATCAAAATAAATGATGCAGTTCCCATGTTACTAGAAGCAGAGCTCTCTTAAAATGTAATAGATGTCTCTTGTTTCTAGTATGAGCTTTTCTCATCTCCACATTTTACCAATGACCTTGCTTTCATTTTCAAATTGGTCACCAGGGTGTAAGCATGGGTTTTATTTAGAAGTCTTAACCCCCAAGACTGGTGCTTTGGAGGAACTATATGTTTGGAGAAAAGATGCATTATCATTCTAATTGGTTCTGATCTACTTTAGGTTTTTGGGTCAACATGCAAAACTATAAGAAACAGCACAGAAACAATTGCAAGGGTAAGGAGCAGGGATCAGTATCACAACATGTAGACCAGTGGTTCTCAACCTGTGGGTCGCCAGATGTTCCTGGACTGCATCACTAGCTGAGCTGGCCAGGATTTCTGGGAGTTGCAGTCCAGGAACATCTGGGGACCCACAGGTTAAGAACCACTGATGTAGACTCTTTCTTCAGAACTGTGATTGGTCACCTGGAGTAAAACGTAGGATTCTGGGAGGTTAAAAAGCTGAAAATTTTGATATTCTATTTTTTGGAAATGTAAAATCTATCATTCTCCCAATGAGCTTTGGGTAACCTATCACTCATATCATAGAATCGTCATAGGGTTGGAAGGAACCTTGGAGGTCTTCTAGTCCCACCCCCTGCCCAAGAACTCCCTAGGGTTCTCCCCCAAATCCCAGAACATCAGGATGGGAGGAAGCCTTACTTGCCACATATCCTACCAACTTGCTGTTCCTTGAATTGGGACCATCACTCTTTTCTTGAAAACCTGCTGGCAGGTAATTTCTAATCTCTAAAACAATACCAAGTGTCCCACCTATATACCACCCCATAGCACTTAGAGCATTCTCTGGACAGTGTATAATTTAATAATGCAGGATACACACTGCCCTATCCCCACTGAGCTGGGCACTCAATTTACCAACCTTGGAAGGAGGAAAGACTGAGTGAACCTCAAGTCGGCTACCTGGAGTTGAACCCGAGTCATGAGCAGAGTATTCACTGCAGCACTGCAGCTTAACCGCTGTGCCAAGAGTGCATTTTCCTGCCTATGAACTATCTGGCACTGCATAGGGGCAGAACTTCTCCCCTGGGACAAGTTGCCGGAGGGGGGGGCAAAACCTCCTCCAGTTGTTGTTGTTTCCCCTCCCTCTGCTGCAATAAAGCCTGCAGTGCATAAGCCACACCTTTTGGAGTTGGATGAGAGGTTGCCTGCCGGTCCCACCAGGGGCAGAGATGGCAGGGCTCACAGCAAGTCTTAGCTGTCCTATGAAAGATAAGCCAGGGTAATTTATTATTGCAAAGTGTATCACTGAGATCATTTGTATGCAGTGCGACATGGTTTAGTTCTGCTAGGATTGCCAAATGAGCCCAAGCAACACTGGGGAGATATAGTCCCCCTTCCTTAACCTTCTTGCATGCAACCAGGAAAAGGAATAATACAAAATTCAGCTTCTATTTTCCTGTTTCTTGAACTGTCATTATGTGCAACAGAGGCATCCTGATTTAAAATATTGATCTCTGAAAAGCTAGCTACAGATCCAGATTGGTTAAACTGGCTTGTTCAAGCAACTGGACTTTATTTTAAGAAGCCCTATTCCTGGTTCTCATGTGACAAGAGCCTAAGATTCAAGAAAAATTAAACTGAATGCTGGTCCATTTTTTCTTCATAGTCATACAGAAGAAGGAACCAGGGGTGCTCAGAGAGGATCCTTTCCACTCTTTTACACAGTTTGAAACCATATTATGCTTCAGCATTATGTGTGAAAGAATATCATATTCTGAGTGGAGCGCCTTGGGTGCATGTCCTGACCAGTCAATAAAACAAAAATAGGAAAACATTTCTTTTTTGAATAATTCAGTTACTCTGGAGGCTATAGCCAAAAAGATCTAGAAGGCATATTGGCCCAAATATTTTTCGAGGAAACTGCACAGCAGAGGTTGTTGACAATATCATCAGTTTGCACTGCTAAATTTTAGTTTAAATTAATGACATGCTTCCCATCCCCACCCCACCTCTTTTGAAGTTCTCGTTTCTTCCTGTCTCCCTTTTGGCCTTTAGAAGTCACTGGGGGAGTTTTAACTGCTGGAAACTGCCACAGGATCAATGTTGATGGTCCCCATTCAGGGATCAGCAAGTTGCTAGGATCTATGGCGAGTAAGGCTTCCTCCCAACCTGATGTTCCGGGGGGTTGGGTGGGAACCCTAGGGAGCTTCAGTACCTCAAACTGGGGGTGGGGGGGAGAATAGGAAGCATTTAATTAATTTAAAATAATGTTTATGAGTACAAGATGATGATGTCATCGGCTTACACTGCATTATGTTATACAAACTGTTACCTAGGCGTTCTCACGTTAAAATAATCAAATAAAACTTGTTCATTTGGATAGTATACAGTACAGTGGTATCTCGGATAATGACAGTAATTCGTTCTCCGAGCTTAGTCGTTATCCAAAACACGTCATTATCCGAAACGTGGTTTCCCATAGGAATGAATGGGAAACTGTTTAATCCGTTCTGGAGACTAGGAAAAAGGCACAGACACCTGGTTTTTTGCTCAAAACTCTTTATAAAGTGCACTTTAAAGGTACAGATGCAATGCCACCCGGGATAACTCTTTTTTACTGAAACATGCTGGAAATTCATTATCCGAGGCAGTCCATAGGGAAAATTCGTTATCCGAGGCATACCTATACCTAGAAATTGTGATTCATTATCCGAGGCAG
>JAHTLZ010003526.1:17321139-17379870 GCA_023846285.1 Phrynocephalus versicolor | reverse complement strand
CCGAGGCATACCTATACCTAGAAATTGTGATTCATTATCCGAGGCAGCCCATAGGGAAAATTCGTTATCAGAGGCAGTCCTATAACCAGAAATTTGCCGTTGTTATCCGAAAAATTCATTATCCGGGGCAGTTGTTATCCAAGGTACCACTGTATATGAAAACATGAGGCACTGTAAATCTGACCTTTGGAATACAGGTGATAACTGGATCTCGAAAGCTTCATACAGGAAGCAAGGTAACCCTTCTATATAATTGTACTTAATTGTCCATTTATGGTGGAAAATGGTTGTTGCTTACATGTCTAACCATTATTCCTGATATTGATGTGCCAATAAAAAGTAAAACTAGCCTGTTTTGTCTGCCTGCACTTGGGGGGGGGGGACCCTGTATCAATGTTTGGTTTATGCAGCTCAAGATCCATCACCTGTCTTGCAAACCTCACAGTCACTCAGCTCACTAGTTTTCAGCCCTTCTACAACATGTCATTTTGACATTCCACTCTCCAACTTTATAAAATTTCATAAATAAAGATTCTTGTCAATCTTCCACATTCCTTTCATGACAGGAAGAACGAAATAATGCTGCTGTACAGTATAACAGATTGGATTTCCCTACTATACTCCAGGCCTTGAATATATTAATAGGAAATACCATTATTCTATCTCCTTGTCATATGTGATGTTCGCAGCAGTGACAACAGTGTGTTAAAATAACGATCTTGTGGTGCCTTCAAGACTATAGATCAGGGGTGGCGAACACGCGGCTCGCGAGCCGCATGCGGCTCCCGGCCAAAATAAATGCGGCTCTTTGCGTTTCCCAACAAGCTGGGGGGGAGGAGTAGATCGAGCCGTGGCTAAGACCACCCCCACCCCCTGCACCTGAGGGTCCTGCGGCGGGGGGGGGGCGCTGGCCTTGCTGCGCTCTGGCTGGTCTCTTTCTGACAGGCCGCCTACCAGCTGGCCTCTGTGATCGAAGCCCTGATAAGGGCTTGGGCAGGGGGAGCGGCTTCAGCGGGGGAGCGGCCTGGGAGGAGGTGGTGGCGGCGGCGGCTTCTTTCTGGAGGCCCCGCCTTCCTCCCCAGCTGAGGATCGGGGCCTTGCCCAGCGAGGCCAGCAGGGGCGACGGCGGCGGCGGCGGACCGCTCGTGACCGGCAGCAGCAGCGGCGAGGCTTGCGCCTTGCCGCGCTCTGGCCGGTCTCTTTCTGACAGGCCGCCTACCAGCTGGCCTCTCTGATCGGAGCCCTGATAAGGGCTTGGGCAGGGGGAGCGGCTTCAGCGGGGGAGCGGCCTGGGAGGAGGCTCTTTGCCTCTTATCATGTGTGTGTGTGTGTTTGCCTCTTATCATGTGTGTGTGTGTTTGACTCCCTCGCCTCCCCTCCGGGAACTGCCTCCCGCACGGGGAGCGGACGAGTAGCCCGGCCTGGGCAGCCCCTCCTCCTCGCCGCCGCCGCCACCGCCTTGCGAGGCGATCCGTTTCCGGTGGGGGCGGCCAAGGACTGGCAAGCAGCCGGCACGACGTGTCGCTTTCCGGCCCCTTCTTCCGCCGCCCGCCCGCCCCGAGCCCCTTGGAAGAAAGCCGCCCGCGGCTGCGCCCTCCTGCCGGCTGGCTGCTTCCAGGGCTCCGGCAGGAGGCGAGCGGGGGGATTCTGGGCATGCCAAGCAGCGCACCCCATTCCCTCCCCCCCACCCCAGCGGCCATCTTCCCCTGACCACCCCTGGCTGCCCGGGAAAAGAAGGAGGGAGGGGAGAGGAGGGGCGCGCAGGACAAGCAGCGCACCCCATTCCCTCCCCCCCACCCCGGCGGCCACCTTCCCCCGACCACCCCCGGCTTCCCGGGGAAAGAAGGAGGGAGGGGAGAGGAGGGGGTGCGCAGGACAAGCTTTCAAACTCACCGACTCCCTCCTCTCCCCTCCGGGAACTGCCTCCCGCACGGAGAGCGGAGGAGTAGCCCGGCCTGGGCAGCCCCTCCTCCTCTTCCTCACCGCCACCAGGCGATCCGGTTCCGGTGGCGGCGGCCAAGGACTGGCAAGCAGCTGGTGCGACGCGTCGCTTTCCGGCCCTTCCGGCCCACTTCCCCTTCTTCCGCCGCCCGCCCGCCCCAGCCCCTCGGAAGAAAGCCAACAAGGTAACAAAAAACACCTGACTGAGCATGTTATATTATGTGTTTAATATATTATTGTTAAAATTATATGCTTTTGTGTGAGTGTTTGTCTGTTTTGGCAGGTCACTGCGTGGTGTGGCTCTCTGACTCTCACAGTTTAAAATTTTGGCTCTTTCTGTCGAACTTGTTCGCCACCCCTGCTATAGATAAACTTCAGGATTATAGTCTGCTTTATCAGATACATGAAGTTTACTCTCTCTCTCTCTCTCTCTCTCTCTCTCTCTCTTTGTGTGTGTGTGTGTGTGTGTGTACGCGCGCGCGTGTACACATGCATGCACACATGCATGCACCTACAGCCACATGTCGGTTGGAAACTGGGAGTTGTAAAGAGTGAAGTAAAAGAGAAAACACAGCTAATGAGAACTACTTTAAGAAGGAGGCCGTTAATCCAAGAAAACCTATGCCATAATCTGTTTGTTTATTTTTAGGATGCCATAAGATCCGTTGTTGTTCTCAGTATGGTATAATAGATATAGCCACGGACTAGGACTCTGGAGAACAGAGTTCAAATCCCCACTCAGCCATGGAAAACTCACGGGGGGGGGGGGGGGAATGGAAGTAGTAAAACTACTCCTTAAATATCTCACTTACCTTGAAAGCCCTTTTAGGATCCCTATAAATCAGTTTTGATCTGGCAGCATGTAACAATAACAAGGAGACCTTTTATTGTTTTTGCGGGAGGAAACAGTAAATGAAAGAATGCTAACAACTCTTTTTAAGAAGAGCAATTTTACTATGTGAAGATAACTTGTTGACAAACCAGGAGATCAGTGAGTCTGTAAAGGAAGCCACAGCCTTGAGTTTGAAATAGCTCAGCAGGGCTGTTAATGATGTGGGATATTTCCAAGGCCATTCATTTGCAAGGTTGCCGTTAAGTCTGAGGTAACTTTTTACACATATACATGTAATTTATATGCATATGCAACAACAACAATTGCTTTAACATTCCAGCCTTCTACCTCATCATAAGTGATTTAGGTATCTGGCTGCAGAGCCAGAGTTTGGGAGTTCAATTCCCCGCTGGGCCTCCATGACAGAAACCAGGCTTGATTATCCATGGGTTCCCTTCCAGCTGTGCAGTTTTGAGATGATGAGGATGATTATAAAGGTGTGAATATGAAATAACTTAAAAAAAACAAACAGGATATTTGTCACATAATCAGATCTTCACCCTCCCTACAGGTTTACCTCACTGCGCCAGCAGAATTTAATTGCTTTGGGTGCACATGGATGGTATGCCTTTCTAATATTTTTAGGTGACAACTCATTTAAACTCTGAAGTTAAATTTGTCAAAATGCAACCTGACCCACGCACCACAGGGTAGTTCTAATATGCCATGGCTGAGCAGGTTGGGCTCTGTGGTGATCTTATGACAGAAAATTTGGGGATAAGCTTTTTGGAGGGAAAAAAAATCCTCTCTCTTATATTATCCTACTGTTCTTTGTTCGGATATTTCTATCCCAAGGTTCTACCAAATATGCTTTCATGCTATCTGCAATAGCAGCCACTTTTAGTTGGATTGCACCAACTAAAAATGAAAATAAAAGAAAACCAAAGAGGTACAGATAGAGAAACCAAAGCAAGTCCACGTTAAAAGCTCGGGGGGGGGATGGTGTGTGAATGAATAAATACCTAAAAATTACAATGTTAAGCAAATTTGCATACCTAAAGAGTCAGGGAAAGCATAATTCATGAAAGTAATCTGGTTGGCTATAATCAGATTTAAGAGTATAGTAAAATACTGAAAAATGGATAGCTGCCTAGGTGAGGATTCCTTACTCATGGTGCTAACGACAACACAGTCATTTTAAAGTACAATCAGTATTTTATTTTCTGTAAGAATAGTGGCTGTAGAGCAGGAAGCAGGCAGGGAATGCCTGCACTTCATCCTAATGGTGGCTGGCCAATTGGAGTACATAAGGCAATACTATCCTATTGCTATCATAGTCCACTAACTCCTGCCACCTCCTTAACAGAGGCAGGGGGTTTGTACCCTACCTGTGTTCCCTTTATGTTGTGTGCATGTGTGACTGCTTGTTTGACATCTGAATATCTGTGAACATCTACTCATCTTCTTGAACCTACCTGTCAATCTGTGCTGCACCTTCTACACCACCCGCTGTACTATACTCCATTCCTGCCAGTACTTACCTCAACCCAAAGTGACAACCATGACAAAAGAAAATAAAAGAATGATGGCACTACACAGAACTTAAGAATACACTGGACCGAATTCTATACCATCTTTAAGACTGTACAGAAAAGTGGAGAAAGAGGTTATTTTACAACTATGTAGAAGCAAACCCGTGTATGTAAATAGCTTGATTCTGCTCAGATTTTGCAGTAAATCATACATTTAAAAATAAACATGAGAGAAGTAATGAGGCATTCTGTATCATTACATATTTTAAGTGAAAGAACAACTTCGCAAATTATATTTAGTGCTTTGAGTTTCAGTAGATGCACAAAAACACAAAAGGACTTTGGTTTTTAAAAATTATATAAAAGAATTATATGAAGTCTCCACCCCCCTCTCTTACAGACATCCCTTTGTTCCTTGCGTGCTTGTTTTTCAGCACACCAAAGAAAAGTGACTATGAGGTCTAGTTTACATTTCATGGTAAAGCTAACATTTAGACTCCTTAAAGGAAAATCCTATTGTTCTTGCTTCAAAATGATTTTAACTCAAATACTTTCACACAATAGTGAGGTTGCTGACACTGAAGAAAGGAAGAGCTATTCAATGAAAAAGAATATTTTTGAACATTAGTCATGGGATGAAATCTCAAACCAATACTGATTAATTATTCCACCAATTCTTTCTCTCAACCAAATTTCATCCTACTGGAGGGAACATGTTTATGACTGAGTTAAATTCAGCATTCCTGACAGACTAGAGGGGCATCTTCCAGTTCTCCAAAGATCCAACATGGAGATATTTATCAAACTGAAACATGGACATAAACATTTGGAGAAGATCCAAAAGGACATACATTCAATCCCCATGTTTTCTAAGAAAAAATGCTGACCCTAGTTCTAGAAATCTATTTCCATGCAGTGTGGACAACGTGTAGGCCAAACCTTAGGCATTTTATTCCCTGAGGAACAAACTACTATCTACATCCATTAACCCAAGTCAAAGTACCCACAACTAGTCAGGTTATTTTAACTGATGAGGCAGAAAGTCACATAAACAACTCTCCCCATCCTTGGCTGCAAAATATGCAACAATAATGAATTAAATAACTATTTACTACCTTTCTGTTACACCCCAAATCTTGTCTGTGAAGTTCCTCAAGTTATCCAGGTGAGGTTATCTGGAAGCTAAGTCATGGCAACTAGACCTCTTTTCTTGAGCGATCGAAACGTTTCACTACTCATCCAAGCAGCTTCATCAGTCAGTGCTGGATGAGTAGCGAAACATTTCAATCTCTCAAGAAAAGAAGTCCAGTTACTATGACTCAACTTCCAGACACCCCAAATCTTGTGCCTATGGCAACTTACCCCACCCTGCCTAATGGTAGTGCTGGCTGAGTTACAAGTATGACTTGCTATAATTTACCTTTCATTATTTAGGACCGTGGAGCCCCTTTCAGCCTTCAGGAGGTGATTAAAAACTTGGCTTTTCCAGGCTGCTTTGGGTGACTAATGGAGGTTTGGTCGCATTTTTGTCTTTTTTTTCTCCTTTTCTTTTTTCACAGCCATCTTTTATATCCAATGGTTTCATTATTTTAATGTCCTTATTGATTGGTTTTTGTTTACCATATGTTTTGTTTAGCTGACTTGTATGGATTTTGTTGTTGTGAACCGCGCAGAGTTCTACTGGAAAGTCAGGCGGTATATAAATATAAATTAAATGAATGAATGAATGAATAATATGATTTTGCTCACCCTCCCTTGCTTAGCTTTTAACCCAAAAACACCCTTCCTGATGCTAGAACATGGGGACTCCTCTTTATCCAAATCCTTCCAGAAAATGCACCTTGTGTGAACATCCCAACTGCATAACATGTTATGACTTGAGGGCACATAACCAACAACATGCTACTAGGTAACAAATAGATACAGTAACACAAAATGTCTAAATTGATCTGACAGTGTAAAACCTTTCTTTTGTTGTTGCTTTTGTTGTTTTGACTTATGTAGGCCCATAATGTGAAAGCACTCTCTGTGTGGTTTACAATACAAATAGCAAAGAGCAATTTTGCCCCTGAGCAGGCTGTGTACTCATTTTACCAGCCCCATAAGGATGGAAGGCTGAGTCAACCTTGAGCCAGCTACCTATATCTGTTGGGATCAAACTCGGGTAGTAAGCAGAAGCTTGACCACAACATTGCAACTTAACCACTGCTCTTTTTTTTTCAATATTCTGTCCCATGTTCTGATTTATACTAAAAATTAATATCAATATATCCTGAATATATGAAATCATGCTTGGTTATGGAAGCTTGAGGAGGCTGGAGCTGATTAGCACTTGGATGGGAGACTTATCATAAAAATACTAGGGATCTGCAGGTAAGACTAGGAAAGAAACTTTCCTTGAAGCCTTGGAAAGCCACTGCCAGTAAGAGCAGGTAATATTTGCCCTGCCTCCAAACCTATAAAAATCTGAGCTCTGCAATTCTGTCTTAGTTCCATGTACAATCTCTGGGTTTCCAAAAACCTTGTCAGTGTGTGTTATACATTTGTGGTTCTCACTGTTTTCCTCTGTTCCTGAGTTTAAAAGATGCCGAAAGATTAATAACCCATGCAGCATTGAACAAATTATGCACTGCTCTTAAAACACTGTTTTTAATAATGGTGTTATTGTTTCTGGGAGAAATTCCACTTTGCACTCAGCACCAAATATGCCAGCTAATTCTTGGCAACCCTTGCTTTGCATGCCAGAAACAAAATAAACCTGAAAATCTATTTTGCTTTGCTTTGTTACTAATTTTGAACACTTCCTGGGCGTTGGTATGTCACAGGCTAGCTTAATTTCAAAAGACAGTACAATTTTGTACAGCTGAATTCAAGTATTTCTGTTCTAATTTGTACTTGATCTGACTTGCCATTGAAAGGGAGATTTTGCACACATTGCCAACCAGTATTGGTAGTGCCATTCAGTATTTAATCCATCTGATGTTCTTAAATCCACTTATTAGCAGGCATCACTTGAACACTGTGAATCAGACCAGGAGAAAAAATTGTGGAGATAGGGGGAGAAATACATCTAGATGATAAATATTTTACATTATTTGAGCTTTCACAATACTAGCAATCTTTGTTCTCGAACTAAAAACTGGAAGGGAAGCTTTCTACAGTGGTTCCCCGCCCATTTGCGGTTCATATACTGTATTCCTGCTATATTACAGGATGACAGTATATGAAAAAAGAATGTTTTTTTTTAAAAAAAATTTTTTTAAATTGTTTGCAGTGCACAACAACCAATTTTTTAAAAACCCTCTCAGGCAACCAGTCAATAAAGAAAAGCCTGCCTGGAGAGAAACGCCTTTGCTTACTTGCAGAAGGATGGCAAAGATGGAACCAGCCTAGCTTTCATGAGAAAGAGTTCCAAGTTCCATGCCAGACCACTTAAGTACTATTGGTCTACTCCAAGATCTGCCAAACCAACATGGCAAAACCTGTTCAACGAGGTTTAAGTGACAGCAAGAAAAAATGCACCTCTTGCTGCTAGGAAATGGTGCAGATGGCCTTACACATCTCACACAAATTTACAAAGAAAAGCAAACAGTTGCCAATAGAAAGAAACAAGGGCGATTTTGTGCCAGTTACTCCAACCCCACCCCATCAGCCAAACAGGCACTGGTAAGTACAGGCAGGTATTTTGAAGAAACTCTCCTGATATTAGGAAGAAGTGTAAAACAAAACAAAAGCAAAGCAAAAAGAAAAGAAAAGAAAAAGGTATTCTAACTGCTATAATGCAAGCTTTTGTGGAAAAAGCCTTCACACATAAGAGTGAGAATACAGAGATCAAAGGGCGCTTTTGCACAACCCCTAAAATCCGAGGCAAAGGGCTCCCAGATCCGGAGCTTTAAAATGTTTTCCCACCAGCTCTGGACTTTTAAAAAAATTAAGTACGGCCACACCCACCTAAGCGCGTTCCAGCGGACTTTTCAAGTACCTGGCCTCCAGGAGGTAAAAAAATCTTCCAATGCAGATTGTAGCCGGGCTCCCTCACCTTCTGTTTGTTTTTTTTGTCCCCGCCGCCCCTTTAAGAGACAGGACTCACTAGGGGGCAGCTTGGGGCTGCTTCCACTGGCAGACGGAGGTGAGCCTGCATCCCCCCCTTTTTTTCTCCCTCCCCTCACGCAGACAGGAACAATGGAGTGCGGAGGGGTGGGAACACAGGAAGAGCGACAAACCCCCACGATCTCTGATCCGGATTTAAGTTGCTACCAAATTTTAGAGGTTGTGTAAAAGCGCCCATACAGTAAACCATTTTGCAAGGCCCTACAATAAACAGCTATGTTGGACTGCATTTCACATCCAATCATGACTTCAAGTTACTCTTCTGGTACAGGTTTTAAACAGCCTGCTCTGTAGCTCTTAGCTGCCATAACAAGCAGTAGTAAACTTATTGGGTGCCTCTTCAGTTAATGCACCCTGGGTATGGCTTTAAAGACTGCAACCCACCTGCAGATCAAATGTTTTTGAGAAAGCAAAGCAAACAGCCAACACACAATAGAAGCTAAATGTCAGATAAAGGTTTCTGAGTTCAATGAGGGGCTAGGATTCTTCCAAATTCTCCAACTGACTCTTTTCTACATCAGGAAAAAAAATCAACAAATTTCTAATAATCCAGCCAACTTTTGTGTTTGGGCAGCTTCTCTTTGCCTTGAAAGTAAAGGATTAATGAATTTATTATGTATAAAAGACATGTAAGGCAGGAAAATAATGTAGCATTGATTTTAACTGCTACTAATGGAAGTTTGGATGGCAGAGGTTGTATTTTTTAAAAGTAATTACTTATTGCATGCTATTTCAAAAGTAATTTGTTAGCAATCACTTGTTATCTGAACAGTTATGCAGAAGTAGCACAGTACCCATGTGTTACTTTTGGTTCCTGCATTATTATTTTTACCGTACTTTTAAATTAAAAAAGAGTAAAAAAATAAATTCACCAAAATGACCCTCCAAGCAACATTTTTAGGATGAGCAAGTAAGCATTTTATTAGAACCTACATATCTGTATCTAAAGGGTTTTAGTTGTAATCCTATTAAAATAAAGCTGTTTGCATTTCAGCTACCACAATACTTCTATTTTTGCTGTTGTTTTTCTTACTTATTTTGCTGAAAAAGTAATGCTACTACCAGTCATTATGCTACAGTATATTTCAAACATAACATATTATGCTTTTGTTACTCCCCAAAGGAATGCAATCGAAATAATATTTCCATTTCAAACGGGCTACCTCTAAATTGCAGCATATTCTCAATATAAAACAAAGAAAACACATACTAGAAGTACCAATTCTAAAAGTAATCTTTCTTTTAAAAAAAAAAGAGGCGACATGTACCCTTCACATGTACCAGCATGATACAGGAGTCAAGACTATCAGATTGGGAATAAGGAAATCCAGGTTATGATCGTATTTAGAAATACATTTCCCTCAAAAACTAGACATCTTGTTCTTGTTTTTCTCCATCTCTGCACCGACTATTAGAAATCCACCACCATGTTTCAAAGAAATCAGAGGAAGAGAATGATTTTTATTACTTTTGTGTAGGAACATATACATAGAAATATATGATAATTATAGTTTATGATAGATTCTGTGGGATTAGAACTCAATCTTACCAACACCCAGGCTCATTCTTCCAGATTACACAGCAACAAAACCTGGATTTGCCACCAATTTTACCATCAACCAAGACCTGGAACCAAACCATGTTGTCTGGTGAGCATATCCCTTATACTTGCTTTTCACGGCAATTCTCTAGACATGTAGACACACATTTTAAAATCTCACATAATTGTCTAACAAGTGTTATTGATGAAGAGGTACCCAGTTTATGCATTTGGATGGAAAGACCAGTCAATAGATTACCTACTTCATGCCTTATGGCAAGGCCTTTCCACAGGGTGGCTCTCCTCACCTTGACAAAATATCTAGCCTGCCCTGTCAAAAGGCTCCTCTTGATTTTATATGAAGAAGCTGCTCACCTCAGCTGTGCTAAATGTTCCAGGAAATATCCATCATTTCTGTGGTAATTCTCTACATAGCAAGGCATCAAAGCACCAGAAACATAGCAGAAATACTCATGAGGAAGGAGCTTCTAAGAAGTGCTAAATTATGAGTGCAGACTTGTCTCTTCATGAGGGACAATATTTACATTGATAGAAGTCTACATACATACCTTTTCTAGTTAAAACAACTTGTAACTAATACACAACTGGATACACATATGTTTCAGCTGAATTCACCCATCATTCCTATTTTGTCCATCTAATGCAGTCTTGTCCAATTTGGTGCCCTCTAAATGTAATGGATCATAACTCTCATCACCCACTATCAAGCTAGTGGAGAATAGTAGGAGGCGTACCTCAAAACGTTTGGGGGACACCAGGCTGGGAACAGGTAATTTAACATTAATTCTAGGCTCACTAGATAGGAGCCATGTTCCAAGTATTTTATTCATAACTAGATTCTAATTTGGTATTAGAAGCCAAAAAACAAAACAACAACAAAAAACCCAGCAGCATAATCAAAGCACAATTTGTAGACATGCCAAAACCCAAAGTGGAAAGTTCTTGTTCAGGTTCACTAGATGTCTCTCTTGAGATCACATGGCAATGTAAACAGTGCTCCAAAACCACTGATTATCCAGATGTTCTGGATGTCCTCCAGGCCATTCAGAGAAATGAAGTTGAACTTGACTTGCCTAGCTTTAAACAAATCTTCATGCCCTACTGAAACTAATGGGACTTAAGCACATAATTAAAGTGCTTTTCTAACTAGAGTCTCCCTCAGAAGTCTGCCCGTGAGTCTTTGTTTGAATAAGTATTTCCGAACTTGACGACATTCTTATAGTAATGAGTGTAGTGCAGCCAAAAATATTGTAACATCAAGGCATTTTCTTCCTGTTCTTGGGAGCGGGAAGACCAGTTGGCTCCCATGATATGCCCACTGCATGATGACAACAACTTCTCTTGCCAATACTTTCATATAAAGCGATCCTAAACCACAGCCAAATATCATCCCCAAGCACTTTAATCACTTGACAATAACATTTTATACCATACAGGAAAAATACTGGGTGTGCTTGTGGGCACATTGAAGGCTTAAGGGAAATAGCTCAAAATAATCCTATCCTGTATGCAGCTTACATCCACTTCAGAACAGTACAGAAGTTTACGCCTTGATCCATGGACCTGACTTTACTGAAATTAGAAACAGGAGGGCATAGAGCATGGTTTTCTGGGTTGCAATGCTCTCCCCAATGAGTACTCCTTCCTGATACATTTGGTTGGCAAAGGAAATCATGGTGTGATGGTGCAGCTAGATGCTTGGCTTGAGCTAGATTTTAAACTGGCATTGTATCATCAAAAATAAAATAAAATAAAAACATTATAAATAAATAATATTAATAATTTAAAAATATTAAAATACAATAAAAATATTAAAATAAATAAAATAAAAATATTAAAAATTATTTTGTTTTTAATGGATAAGTCATTTTAACTCTTGCATTTGACTCGTTCAGGGTACTTTATAAAGAAGAGGAAGTTTCTTGTAAGGATATAACTAATGTGGGAACATGGTACCATGGAATTTTGCAAAATGTCGAGGACAGTTCTCTGTCCCAAGAAACTTAAAATTCTAATGTTCAGCTCCTGGGCACAGCAGCAGAAGTGGGAGGAAAAGAAGAAATAATTAAAGAAGGTCAGAATGCACCCTAATTTCAGTAATACACTTCATTTGCATAACTATTTCAAGCAGAATAAGAGGAATAAGGTTGCAATCCTAGACACAATTCTAATACTATCCTATATGTGCCTACTCAGATGTTAAGTGGTAATGGGCTTATCCAGATAACGAAGTAATACTGCAATTTTAGTATGGAATAAACTCCACTAAACTGAGGGCACTAAGTGAAGGAAATGCATATTTACTCACATTCACTTCCAGGGAAGCTGAATTTAGTCACCACAGACGACAGCCTTGTTTGCAACCCTTTTGCAGCCTTACAGTTGATCCATTTTCAAAGTTACTACCTAATAAACAGTAAATAAGGCTTTCCTCTATATTTCCTCCTCTTGTTACTTGGCACTGAATTGCTTTTACAAAAAAGGCCAGAAGCTTTGCTAAGCTGTTTAAAAACACACAGAAAAGTCTTACCAAATCCTTATGTGCTTGCCTATATATAAATGAATGGTACTTGTCAGCAGCATTTATGGAGTTCATGAGCTGCTCAGTTTGCTTTAGAAGGTAACACACAAGAATGCACTCAGACCAGTTCAGATAATAGGTAGGAGATGTAAAAACTCTGGAATTGTCATTGCTATCTTCTTAAGGCTACTGTTTCACGCCTTGTGAAGAGTTTACCATGTTGAATCATTTTTCAAATATTACGTTTTTTGATTATAGCAAGTTCCTTAGCAATTATTCCAAACCACATGTCATCTAGCAAGTGTTGGCTTCTCACATACTGTGCTGACCAACCATCTAGTCTTCAGTGAAGAGCTACTGCATGTTATTACAACAGCAGTATCCTAAGAACCAAGTTAAGAGTTCAGCACAGAATATGCTGGACAAAAAGGCCATTGACCCAGTGGGAAACTGGTTCTCAATCACAAGGGAACAAGTTTTAAGCTGCTAATAAAGCAGCCACACAGGCATGCAACACTTTCTACATTAGTTCTACCACTACAGTGATAAGGAAGAAAGGGAGCCCTCTCCTTGGACTATACAGTATTTGGTTTTCTCCATCATGTATGATACTTCCCAGATCGAGTGAAGTAAACAGACACTCAACAAATTTCCTCTCTAGAGACGGGCACAAAACGCCAACATGGTGTTTTGTTTTGATTTTGTTTTGATTTTGTTTTGTGTTTCATTTTGTTTGGTATGAAACTTTTTTTAAAAAAATCATTTTGTTTTTCATTTTGTTTCATTTTTCGTTTTTCTATTTTTAAATGTCTTTTAATAGCTGACCAGCCCAGCTGGTCGGTGTTTTGTTTTGTTTTTTAAACAAGCGCTGACCAGTTTTATTGTGGGCTGGTGGGCTTTGTTTTTTTAAAAAAAGCTTGTGGGCCGATCGGCACTTAAAAAAAACAAAACACCTTGCACCGACCAGTTTGCATGCGAGTCCGGCCGGTCCGCGCTTTTAAAAAATTATTTATTTTGGCAAGCGCCAAGATTGGCACTTGTCAAAATAAATAATAAATGAAAAGGAAACAGAACAAAATAAAATTTCCGTTTCATTTCATTTTTTTAAAAAAGGGCACTTCGTTTTTCAGTTTGTTCTGTAACAAAACAAAAATGAAAAATGAAATTAATTTTTTTGTTTCGTGCCCATCTCTATTCCTCTCATCTCTCGGAAAGCAGAGTCTCAATTCACCCTCTGTAGGGGAAATGGCAGCTAATAATATAAGGTTGCATGGGCCATTGCTAAGTGTTGCACTAGAGTAGATCCATTGAATCAGTGGAGGAATTTGGCCAACCAACTCTTCCATAAGTTCAGTTGATTCAAATGGGCCAACTCCACTTATTTCATGAAGCAACAGGATTGATGTTATGGCAAGCTCCCTCACTGCCTTTTCAGAGAGGTTGGCTGAGGATATAAGCAGAAGTCCTATCAAGGGAGAGACATTTTCTTTAGCAGATGTCATGGCTCTGAAATACATTTTCACTTGAGAACTATCTCTTCGACAACACTTTTGCACCAGAAACTGAGGATATTTTTCATTATTTGTATTTGCTTTTAAATAGCGCTACTGCCTAATTTTATTATTTGACACTGCCATTTTAATTAATTGGTTACAACATTTTATGATTATGGGATCCTTTTTATTTATCGAATTAGCTCTAATTACACAAAAAATGAAGAGGATGGAAATGATAAACTACTATCATAATTATAAATCCACATAAATTTTTTTTCCTGTTTTGAAGGCCCTTTCACACATGACATGCCAGCAAATCTGGATATGCAATAGTAACACACATATCTTTCATAAAGAGGTGAAGGCAGTTGTGGCTTATTGGCAGCCTTATCTATGCCTGAACACTGCATGTGCTGTATTCACAGTATGCTTTTAAAGGCAGTCAGCTCAGAAATATTCCCTCTCCACTCTGCTTCCAAAAGAACCAGCCTATGTAGCCTTGGGGAAGCTGCATACTCCTAGGAGGCTGCTACAAGAAGGAAACAGCCAATATTTTTAAATACCCTATATACCTAGGGGAAAGTAGGTATATAGATCACCAAGAAATCATCATATAGCAAACAAGCTTCTGTGGATTGAACACCACTTTACTTCTACATACCTAGCCAACTCTGTGAAAAACCACGTTAAGTCAAAATCGCTTTGATAGTTCATAATTATTGTTGCAAAAAAGAAACATACAGTATTGCATTGAGTCAAAGCTAATTATTGCTTCCTTGAACTGCAAGCATGTATAGGCATAATGCTAAATTTCACTCCAAGTGTTACGATATGGTGATTTGTTTTGAACCATCCAAACTGCTTCCAATTTATCTCCCAATTTAAGGTACTAGTTTTGATCTACAAACTTCAAATGGCTTAGGGACAGGATATCTCAAGAGCACCTACTCCAGTATGAAACTGAAATGCGAAATCCTCAACAAGCCCTTTTATTCCAGGCAAAAATCAAAGAAAAACAGAACAAAAGACAAAAAAACATGTGGCATCTAAAAGACGAACTTTCATATTTTAACGTAACGTTTCGTGGGCACGTCCACTTCTTCAGACATATAGCAGCATTTCCACTTCTTCAGATGCAAAGCCCTGTTATAGCTCCCATCCTGAGATGTTGTGCCTGCAAGATGGGGATGTCTTTGTAGGAGCATCTTAATTGTGGAACTGTATCCCAAATAAGATTGTGGGCATCCCTACCTTGCTTTCCTTCTCACAGTCAGAGAAGGAAACCACCCTAGATTTCTTTGACTTTTGGCGGTCCTCTCCCCCCTCCCCGGGCCGAAATAAACTCCAGGCTGAAGTAGGACTGTTATAATCCCCCCTCAAAATAGCCTTTTCCCGAGCAGGAATCACCCAATCTGTGGAGAAGAAATGCCAGGGGCTGCTGCATGCAGTTCATACACCAATGGCCTCTTTCCCAGCCAGGGATTAACTGGAAAAGGCAGCGAAACAAGCAGAATTTGGCAATTTCCTGCCCAGAGCAGACAAAACTCAAGCAAGAGGATAAGAGGAAGCATGGGAACAGGATCTTGTGGGAACCTGGGCAACCTTACTGCTCTGGGGAGGAATCGCTGTGAGGAGTCTTGGTATGGCAAGAGTTGGAAAAACAACACAAAGTTAATAGAGTACTCATGGCATCTCTCCTTGTGAGTGAAGTCAGGCTGGCTCCGTCTCAGATGTGTTTTTGCTAAATGGCTGAGAATATTGGTTCGTGAGGCCTTGGGTGTTTGAAGATGTTTTAAAGCTAAAACAACAAGGATCCTTGAGCACCTGAAAGACTAACAAGCTTTATTGACTTGAGCTTTCATGGACTTCAGCCTGCATCTTCAGATGGTTTTAAAGCTAGCTCTAAGAACTGTTTGTGATGTTTTTAAAATAATTGTGGTTGTTAACATTAGTGGCTTTTAAGAATAGCTTTAAAACAAAACAAAAAAAGGTTTTTTTAAAAAAATTGGCCAGAGTCCACTTTAAAATTTACACCTGCCTAAGAGCAAGGGCTTAACTCAAAGGAGTGAACAGTTGCTAATTAAAGCATCCCTGACTGAAATTCCTAGTTGTTCTAAGCCATGCAATAAATGCAAAAATAGGCACACTACTAGGAATTAAATCAAGGACCCAAGTGATTATTTGCTGCTCTGAGATGTGCCACCCCACAATTATGCAGGAGCAAATATTTGGCTGGATTCTGTACACTGTATTTATAACTGCTTCTATTTGTTGTAGTTCAGGCCATAATGGATTGAGAATATATAAATAATTTTAATAAATCATGAATTAATTAATAAAAAAACCAGTTTACTTACTGCAATGATTTGTGCAGTAGACATAGCACATTTTAGGCTAGTTATGAACGGAGTTTTGTGCAATACCCTTTTATCACAAATAGATCCCTTTTGAAAGCTCCAACATCTGTATCAATGCAGTTCTGGAGAGGAGGACGATAAAGAAGATTTTTCTAGGAGGTCCCGAGGGTGGAGGACAGCACAACTGTATTGTACTTTGTTTTAACTTATATATTATTGTATTTTTTATTCTTTATTGTGTTTTTTATTCTTTGTAACACACACACACACACACACACACACACACACACACACACACACACACACACACACACACACACACACACACACACACACACACACACACCCCTGATGATACGTTTGAAGGATGGGCATAAACTGTACTTTAGCAGTTCAATCCAATTCTGCATGAGGCCTATGCAAGTTTTTCACAGGTGCTGTGTGCTCTCCCTCTCTCACTTCCTCGGCATACCTGCCCATTCTCTGGGCAAAGAAAACACCCATCCTCCACCTCCAGAGCTTAACTGCCCACTCCACCAATCACAGCATGCACTTCTCTCCGCTGTGTCCTCCAAAAGCTGCCCACTCAGACAAGGAGGTCTGCATTTGAGTGGGTGGCCACCACACGAGGTGATGACACTGAGGATGGCAGTCATGCTAAGGAGGCAGTAGGGAGGGAGCACGGCCGCCGAGGAACACCTGTGCAGGACCACTGAACTGTGGTTCACGTCCATCTCTACTTTGAAGCAAGAAGGGATGGAAAGAATAGGGACACAGAAAGAAAGGAAAGGGACAGGTGGAGTCCTCATTCATGACTGCAAAACCATGTTTTTGGTTTTCACATCTACACGTGTCATATACTGTGGCCAGATATTCTAAACCAGGGTTCTCTGTGAATCCTGCCTTACGCTGCCAAGTATAGGTTGCTAGTATAGGTTGCATGAGGCCCACGCAAGTTTTTCACATAGTCACCCTGGGTCAAAGCTTCATTCCAGGGTTTACCTTCCCCTCCCTCCCAGCCAAACACAGACATAATATTTTGAATTTCTCCCAACAAACTTGAGGAGAAATGCACACACAAACCTAAAACAAGCCACAGATTCCTTTTTGTGTTGGTTTGGACAGAAACAAACTGGAGCGGCAGCTGTTACTCACATTCTGCTGACACAATAACCAACAATGAACTTTTGTTTACCTGCTCCTGTCACAAACATGAGAACCCAAAATACATATTTATTTATTTATTTATTTATTTATTCATTCATTCATTCATTTAAGAGTATTTTACCCCACCTTTCTCCTTGGAAAAGGACCCAAGGCGGCTTACAGTAATAAGGAATAATACACAGGCTAGTACAATTAAGACATGTTCAAATATTGAGAACAGACAATTGAGGGACATCTTACAGCATTAAAAGATAACATTACATTAAAGGTGCAAAAGAATGCAATCAGTTAAAAGGAGAGTAAAATCCCATGTTAAGTTATGAGTGATGGAAGCTAGCACCGAAAATATAGTGTCAATGAAATCACACAAGGTTATAAAGGTCTTTGCCTGTTTCTGGAAAGACATCAGAGATGGGGTAGTCCTGACCTCAGTGGGAGGGAGTTCCAGAGTCTGAGCTCAGCAGCTGAGAAGGCCGTTTCATGTGCTCCCACAAGACGTATCTGTGAGGGTGGTGGGATGGAGAAAAAGACCTCTCCTGTTGACCTTAACACCCAAGTTGGTTCATACTGTGAGATTCAATCTTTGAGGTAGCTAGGACCCAGTTCGTACAGTGCTGCTTGCCAAATGTAAGCTAAAGCTAACCATTTTGGCACCTGAGGCAAGGATGTGCCCACATATCAACTCTGTAATAATTATGTGAAAATAATATACTGTGAGTAGTAATTATAGCACTGAAATCTTTGCCAGCATCTCCCCTCTACACAGAGGATCCACACCATTGTCACAGCTATGAAAATGAATCAGAAGTGTTATAAATAGAAACAGACAGTTACAAAAGCACCTAATTTTTAAGGCCTGGCCTACCCTCACGATTCCCTAACTGCACAGAGGCCCTGTCTACCATGATTTACTTTCAGTTGCCTCTGCTATCTATTGTCCACTTTCCTTTTGCTGTCCTTGAAGGCCTGGCCCTCTACTGTTTTTAAAATCCCGCAAATTTGGTGGAATGGTACACCCTTCAAATATGAAACCCTGCAGCTTTTGAGAAGATCCCTGGCTAACCATCCACCACCACTATTACTGCTCTGAAGTCTGTGGTGTTATAAAATCCTAACATTAATCCTAATAGGAAAGGTGACTGTGAAACTTCTCAGTAATGTTATGAGAGCAGTGGCCTTTGAGGAAGAAAAAAATATAATTTATCTGGAAACCTGTGCTGGTTTCAGTAAAACATTATTACATCATTATTTTATACTATATAAGCATTGCCTAGAATCACTACTACCAGTTATAAAGATGTACAATTAACTTTGGTTAACATTCCTACGATTAACATTCTGAGGATGGCAGGGAGGAAAATAAATCGGGCATTTTGAAGCTAGTATTTTATTTAATAATTTCTAAAGTTTAATATTGTGTCCAATTAATGAATAGTTTATGGGAATAGTCCTTTTACTACCTCCTATAACCACAGAGAGTTAAGGACACTGGTAATTAGAGGAAGAATTGCTCAGTGGTGTCTATTCTTGATTTGTGACTCTTAAATTCTGTTTAAAATATGGCTTAACTTTTCATACAAGTGTAGATGTAATTTGGCAAATGTTAACACACTGGGCAAGCCCAGCAAAAATAGATGGCAAATAAAGCAAGGGAAAAGCAACAGAATTTATAAGTCATGACTACAGCTGCAATCTAATGTTTCTTTACCTAAGAGGAGTGAGTCCCGTTGAAAAAACTGAGACTTACTTCAAAGTAAAGATACAGATATTAGCTGTAACTAAATTTTTGCTGGATCATGGCCACTGATCGTGTCTTGAGAAGATTAAGCTGCTGTGGATAGTGTGTACTTGACTCTGTATATATTACGGGAATTAATTGACCCAAAAGTCAGATACAGTAACCCCCACCTATCGCGGGGGTTAGGGACCCACCCGACCCGTGATGCCTGAAAATCCGCAATGTGCGGAAGTGGGTCGGGGGGGCTGGGGGCGGGGGGGATCAGATCCCCCTGATGCCAGCAGTGTGCGCCAGTCAGAGGAGTCTTAGGGCGGCACGGCGGCGGCGGCAGGGGAATCTGACCTCCTGCCATCCGGGGCGTCTCCATTGAAATGCATTGGCTCAATGCATTTCAATTGAGATAATTTTCCCCATTGGAATAAATTAACTCAATGCATTCCAATGGGGAAGATTTCTCCATTGAAATGCATTGGCTCAATGCATTTCAATGGAGATTGCTGGGCGCCGCCCAATGCCGCCGCCCCGTGCTCCTCTGAGAAGCCTCAGGGCCGCACGGGGGCGGCGTGGGGCAATCACATTGCCCCCGCCACCCCCCTGCACAGCCCCGAGGCTTCTTGGAGGAGCACGGGGGGGCGATGCGATCGCCACCTGCCGCCCGCTGCCTGCCACCCCCCGCGGCTCCAAGGCTTCTCAGAGGGGCCCGGGGGTGGCACGGGTCAATGAGATTGCCCCCCGCTGCCCCCCCACATGGCCCCAAGGCACAGGTACTGCGATCCCGCAATATAGTGGGACCGCAGTACCTGAACCATGAAATGTTGGGGGGTGACTGTACAGTGGTACTTCTACTAACAAATTTAATCCATTCCGAATGTATATTCTTAAGTAGAACAACTCTTAAGTAGAGGTATCATATCTTAAAAAACAAAACATTGGAAAAATTAAAAATTAAAAAAAAATTGTAAGTAGAGCAGACCGCATCTAAAATTTGTAAGGCAGCAGTTAAAACACCAATGGTTTTCTGCTCTTAAGTCGAATTGCTCTTAAGTAAATCTGCTCTTAAGTAGAGGCACCACTGTATGCATTTAATTTAATTGGGCTTAAATCAACAGGATCGTTAAGCACATGCTAATATCAAGAGCTTCAAAAATTGCTTGTAAAAAGCATTTTTCTTTACTTTATTGTAATTTGTTAAAAAGCTCCCACAAAACTAATTATTAAAAAAATTACTCCCCAAAAGTGATGAGAACAAGTAAAGAGGACACTTTATTTGTTACACAGAAAAAAACTTATGGCTAGTCACTGCATTATTTAAAATTTGTTTATTTGGTTTTGTTCTGTGTTTCTTTTCTCCCAACAAAGGAACTCAAGTTGCATATAGTATTCACTTGTAACATGTTCAGATCTTTCCCAATGAAAACTAGCAAGCAAATACATTTAGCAGGTTGGAAAAGACCAAACTCCTCCATCGTCCCATCATGATCTCATGATTCTTAAATTTCCAGTAATAGGAACTTCCATAGGATTTGCTTTTGTTTGAGGCAGGTGTTGAACGTGGTAAGAAGTGGCACTTACCAATATACTGTATAGTTCATAGAATCATAGAATAATTGATTTGGAAGAGACATATAAAGTCACTGTGTGTATGTATGTTTTGTTCCATAGGGAAAGATAGCCATGGAGCTGAGTATCTTTATCTTTAGTATCACAACCTCAAACTGTTTCCCTGCTCCCCAAAATACTAGCATTAAGAGTCTCTGAAAGCACAGCAGTCCTCTTGCAGACCTTAATGTCTACTTTCACCATATCATTTAGTTATGGCTACATTGATCTGTGAAAAGTCTGGAAGTGAGCGGATGGATAAAATACATCTTCCTCCAAGGAAACTGGCTTGAATTACTTTATGGCTTTGTGGGAGGTCAGGAACCAAGACCGAAGCTGTTCTGGTTAAAAACTCATCTTTTACCATTTGGATTATTTTAAGGAGCACTGGTGGTAACTAAACACACACAGAGAGAGAAACTTGAGTGCTCTAAACACTAAAATCATTCACATAGGACACAAACAAGGAACAGGTGAACATGGTTTGTATAGCCAGTTATGATTCACAGCAAATGTTGGTGTTAATCTAAATTAAAATCAATGCCTTGCTTTGTAGGAATGAAGTCTATGTACTTATTCTTACTTTGTCCCTGAGAACTGGATGTGTTTCAAGGTTCAAGTCTACATTAATTAACATAAAATAAAAAATAGAGTCCAGCCTTCAATTTAGGCAAGTGTATCTTAAGTGGAAAAATATGAGGTCATTACCGCCTACCTAGTGATTACATGGGTAAAATTGAAATCTATTTAGCCCGGCAGGAAATTAGCACTGTGCCAGCTATATTTGGTCGCCTTCATAACCTGGATATCTCAGCAGAGAACCTATTCGTAGTTTGGAGGTGCAGCCCCTCTTCATTGCTGCTGTAAATGTTGTGTAAAATTATAAATAAGTGCCTCTAAAAATCATCATAGAGGAGTGGGAGGAAAACTTCCAGTACTCTTACATTTAAAGGTGATTCCTTTGAAGATCTGGCAGTCTAAGTACAAAAAGCAAAGTGTTCTGCTTATATACCCACCCAATAGCACTTAAAGAACTCTGTGGGTTGTTTACAATTTATTTATGCAGGCTACACAACACCCCTCCAGCAATCTGGGTACTCTTTTTACCAACCTCTGAAAGATGGTGGGCTGAGTGAACCTTGAGCCGGCTTAATGGGACTGAACACCCAAGCCATAAATAAACTCAGTCATAGCTGCAGTTCAGCAGTTTAACCACTGTACCATGAGGCTCCAAGGAAACATCATGGTGGTCATATCCGGACCATTCCCTAGCAAGTGAGAGTGACTGAAATGTGAGTGACTGAAACTGCCCATCTGCCCTTTTAACTTGGATTCCCATTAAAATCTTATTCTCAAATAGCTGCTTTTCTACCAGCAGGGGATCCTCTCAGGATCCCATTGGGAGAAAAACAGATTAAGTCATTTGAAAATGGGAACGGAAAACATAAGTAGAGAAGGGTTTCTATTCCATCTACCTGTATGAGTTTTAACCTGCTCCCATTGTTTCCTTTCACAAGGTTCAGCATGAGCAGACTTTGGGAAAGTTATCTCTCCCCCCCCCCCGTGACTCCTAGAACCCCAGATTCAACGCAGACAGCAACCATAATTACTGAAAACTGTTGTCCAAAATGTTAACTATTCACACCTCCACAGCAGCCCTAGTTCTACCATTAAATTTCTCGCTGGCCTTCAGGTATTCAAGATAAATTAGTTGCATCAATTCTTCAATGAAGAATTTCTTATTTCCATATGAACCTAACTACATATAGACTCTGTTTTGTATACCTTCATTGTCTGAAGTACAACGGCAATAAAGGGCAGGCCTTTACCTGCAGTAGAACCAACAGGAACAAATCCCTTCATAGGGAAAAATGTGTCTGTCCTTCCATATTGATTTCTAGGTGTCAAATTAACTCTGCCCCGTTCTGGGATGTTGTTTGGGATGAATGAATCTTTCAACTTCTATCCGTTCCTCCAATTTCTGACTTTAATTGAATCCCATCCTCTTTCAGTTTGTGGTTTCTACAAAAAGTATGCATTTGTGTGCAACTTTTTACTAACTTAAGCATTTCTGTGTACAGTTCCCCCAATGAACCATGCACAAACAAACACACACACACACACACACACACACACACACACACAATTTCCCCATTTATATCAATTCTTTTGCACAGACAACTGCATTACAAAATGAGAAGAAACCTCAAGTTCAAAAATGGCTATGTTCTGTTTTATTATGTTGGTTTCAGAAACTGAATGAAAGTATTTCCTAATTAGCTTCCTCCGATTTCTCCTGTTACAATTAATGTTACTAATAATTAGGGTGCATCAAGACTTTGTAATGTTTCTCCCTATGTTTTACACAATAGGCCACTCTGTTTCTTTTACTATGTTTTGTTAAGTGACTTGGAGGAAGTTGGTTTAAAGGCAGGTTAAGGATGTTTTAAATAATGAATACAAAAATCCACTTGGTTACCATGTAAGGACTACACTTGAGCAAATCTGCTTACTGCTTTAAATCTGCTATTTAATTTATCTTCTATTATATTTTCAATGTTAGCTTTTGAGGTTGCAGCTGTTTTAGTCTGTGCAAGCATTTCAACAATACAAAACAAACCCAGCACAAACTCCCCCCCCCCAAAAAAAACCCCACTGTGGCACCTTAAAGTCTAACTGCTATATTTTAATGTAATATTTCATGGAATGTGCATTTTTGTCAAGCATAAGAGTCAGAATACAGAGTCAACATAGTAAAATATGCAAGGCTCTAAGACAAAGGCCCCCCACAAAAGCTTACGTTAAAAAACAACCATTAGTCTTTAAGGTGCCACAACGTCTCCCCACCCCACCCCTACCCCCTTTGTTTTATATTTGGGATTCTTGTTGAAATTTATAATTACATAACTGTATGACTGACGTTTTAAATGACATTCTTCTCTTTGATAGCCATCTTGGACATCATTTGAAGGAAAAGAGAGATGAACATTGAATAGCTGAATAAAATCCTAGACTTACTGCACAAAGCGAGTGATAACTGTGTAACAATTCGTGCATGTTACAGCCCATGTTTAAAAGAATACAACACAAAGCCTAGATATATACCGGAAATTTCACTTGGAAAACACTGGGTTAATGTTGTAGACGGGATTTGCTCTTCCCTCTTTTTAACCACGGAATTGCTCTTCCAGGTAGTAAACCAATTAGAATCTTCCAAGAGCTCTCTCATCAGATTAAACTAAACTGATTTCTTCTGAATACCTTCCAGCAAGCAAGGTATTCTACTGAGTGCACATTTAACAGATTAAGGTCATTCTTCTCATGAAGAAACCAAAGCCTGACATCCCCGTTACAGGCAGCTTTGATTTTAAAGAGAAACCACATAAAAGGGGGGGGGGAGAGAAACCCAAACCTTTTAGCAAGGTTCACAAAATTGTCGCCTAATTATTTATTAACCCACAAGTAAACAAAAAAACTCACATTCCTTTGGAAACATCCATTCTCCCCCCCGCATCCCCCCTGTTAATGTACTTGCTAAATAAATGCTCAGGAAAGGTACTGCAAAGGGAGGATCAGACAATTCCAAGTGGTATCCCAGCCCATCTTTAACATCCTGCCTCCTTTCAGCCCCTGCCCCCTCAGTGTATCACTGATCCCTTTACATTATCCACCCTATCCTAGGTCACACGCAATCTCGGCTCACCTCCTGAAGATCAGCCCTTAATGCTCCAGCTGTTCCTGTCTTACAAGGACTATGCCTGTTTCTTGTCCCTGAACTTGGAGAATCACTCCCTCTGTTTCATATAGGTACAGTAGAGGGAAGAAATGGATGTGGTCCGCACTTACACAAAACACTTATCCCTTGGCCTATGCATATACAGCAACTCAGGGCGCTTTTACATGACCCCTAAAATCCGAGGCAAAGGGCTCCCAGATCCGGAGCTTAAAATTGTTTCCCCACCTGCTCCGGACTTTAAAAAAAATTAAGTACGACCACGCCCACCTAATCACGTCCCAGCGCACTTTTCAAGTACCTGGACTCCAAGAGGTAAAAAAATCTTCCAATGCGCATTGTAAAGCTGTGAATGCCGGGCTCCCTTGCCTTCTGTTTGTTTGTTTTGTCCCCGAGTGAGCCTGCATTTTTTCTCCCTTTTTTTCTCCCTCCCCTCAGGCAGACAGGAACAATGGAGTGTGGAGGGGTGGGAACACAGAAAGCAGAACAAACCTCCATGATCTCTGGTCCGAATTTAAGTTGCAGGCGGATGTTAGAGGTCGTGTAAAATGAAATGTGCACTGTAAGGTGCGTGTTACAGAGGGCTATGGGCAGGAGCACTTCATCCTAGAGAAACCACCAGCAAAGAGGAATATAACGTAGAAAATGTGTGTGAAGTGCCAACATTTTGAGAAAGAAGCATGTTTTACAAGAGTACTCAAGGGGACTTCTAAGCCAATTCAGTGACGTGAGTTTTCTGGATAATTCTGAATTGTAAAGTTGTTCATTCCCCTAAAATGGACAGTCATAGCTTGTTCATTTCATTTCACATGGAGGACACAAAGCTTTAGAATTACCTCACGCTAGTACAATCGTCTGCATGTCTGAAAATAATGGGGTCTTCCAATTGTCCAAAATCATTGGTATTTCATTGTTGGCTGGGTGAGGAGGAATCAACAGTTCTTTATTGTTATTTGAAACTGACTTGGAGTGGACATCCCTTCAACTAGGTGATTATCCTCTGCAATTTCTTCAAATAGTACCTCTGAAAAATAAGACATGTGGCTATCTTATACCATAGTTGTATTACATACCATGGATGTGGAAAAGGTAATTGGTGTTGTATGCTCCTTCTTTGGGATAAAATCAGAAATATAATTTCCTTGCTACTTTTTTAAATTGCATCAACAGAAGTTGCCCTTAATCTGTCAGGAAAAAAAATCCTACCGTACGAACAGCAGGGATGTTTCAGCTTAGGAATCTGTTGTATTAACACAGCTTTGTGGTCAGCATTTACTTCCTGCAGTCCTCCCCTTCCCCCACTGCAATGCTTTGGCTTTGTTCTGTTTTCATCAGCATAAAAAGGTTCCCCCCACACATGTGTGCTAATCGTGTCTGACTCTAGGGCCGGTACTCATCTCCGTATTCAAGCCAAAGAGCCAGTGTTGTGCAAGTCCATGGCCACGTGACTAGCCTGGCTGCATGGAAACACTGTTTACCTTCCTGCTTTTTATGGCGGTGCCTATTTATCTACTTACATTTTAAATGCTTTTGAACTGCTAGGTTGGCAGGAGCTGGGGTGAACAGCGGGAGCTCACTCCGCTGCGTGGCACCTAGGATTTGAACCGCCAAGCTGCCAACTTTGCAGCTGACTGTTTTGGCGCCTTAGTCCACTGAGCCACCACGCCCTTTATAACCCCATCATCCCCCAGCTGGGGGATTGTAACTTTAAAACTGCTGAAGGCACCTCCAGATACTGTGTCTTACATTATAGCTTGAGACCTCAAAATAAATAAAAACACTAACAAACATCTCTCTACTAGATAGTTCTCATTCTCAAATTACTTTAGTGTTTTTCAAACTGTTTTGATTTTACCACGGTCCCTCTTTTTTGGCCCTCTCTGACACAATACCAGAAATCTGGATCACTTGTGTTTTGTGGTGTTATGGTCATTAACTCAGCAGCTGCTTTCCTCCTGCACTGGAACATCTAGGTTTCCACTGAATGTGTTGAATATTCTGTTCTAGATTTTTATAATGCATTTTGCTGTCTTTCTTCCTTGCCCCTCCTTGTTCCCCCACTTCTCCTGTACTTCCTTATCTCTGCCGTTTGGTCCTAGACCTGGCTGGTAGCTGCACCAGTGATCTTATTTTATTTTATTTTATTTGTTTATTTATTTATCTATTTTGAAAACCAGCAACCAAGTCTTGAGTTGCCTCGAAAGGAGCTCTTTTGAAAAGTTCCGTTCCGGAAGATGGGCGGTATAAAAATACAACAAATAATAAATAAAAGGGAGTTCTTTGCCACATGGGTCTAGACCTCTATCTTGACATTCCCAGGTATGTATGTATGTATGTATGCATGTATGTATTTATTTATTTATTTAAAACACTTGCATCCAGCCCATCTTCCAAATCGGAACTCTGGGCGGCTAACAATACAACACAGCAATAAAAAAAAACAATCACAGATTATAAAAGGAGGGGGAGGCAACACTCCAGAGGGATAGCGCAGGTGGCAAGGAAAGAAAAAAAATGGGTATAGATTTTATAATGTGGGTGAAGTCTTGGGGCAAATGACTGGTTTTTGTTTCAAATACATTGTCAAGTATGTTTTTTTTAAAAATTGCACCTTGCCCCGCCATCCTAAATCCTTGGGACAGAAAGGGACCGAAGTCTGAGTTAGTTAAATTAAATAATTAAAATTCTGCGGCAAGACCTGTAAGGGGAGAAGTGTGTCTATGATAGAACCTAGTGCTGTATCTGTCAAGGCCATAAAAAAGCTGGAAATGAGGTAAGCTCATTTGGAGATGGGTAGCTGGCTAGAGATGGAATTTCACCCATAGGCACGCATGCCCTTCCTTAGCATCTAGGTATATATTTCATGACACTTGAATACAGAGGGACCGGTTTATGAACTGTAGGTGCAGAGAGAAATTGGTAACACAGAAAGTGGACGTAGGCTTGGTTTCCTCAAATCATGCTGCTGAGTTAATACTACAACAAGTGTCCATTGTGTTATAACCACTCTTTCTTAATAAGAGTAATACATGTTTGAAACTTCCTTGGATGTAACTAAGAACAAATCTGAAGGAGACCAAAAAGAGAAGAAACTATGACTCTGTCTGTAATATGAATCTCCTGGGTCCAGATAGTGTAGAGTAGTAATTAGAGTGTTGTTTAATCTGGAGAGGCCTGTTATTCAAATCTCTGTTTAGTCGTGAAGTCTGTAAAAGTATCCTGTTAAAAAAATTATAAATGGACCCGGACCTATTATTTACTTTTAATTTAATCTTCATTAATGATAAAAGACAATATGTTGCCAAACATATCTGATTTCATTCCAACTTTTTTCAACAAGGAAATAGTACAGGATTTTAAAAAGTAAGACTAATGCATTCAAAATAAATACATATAGAGTAGCAAAGATAACACTGTAGACAGACTTATAGGAATGCAAAGGACAACAATGGAAAGAATGCAGAAAAAAGGCCAACACAAGTGGTTAAGAGATTGTAGGAAATCCCCTGTGAAAAAAGGTTACAATGTTCAGGTCACTGTAATTGTAGGGGGAAGCTGTGGCATGGGAAATAGTGGAAAAACTCTCCCCCCCCCACTTTTCTTAAGGCTATATACCAGAATTATCCAATAAAGCCAGAGACAGAAACATATAGAGTGGACCCTTGTATAACAAACGGTTTGTATAACATAAAATCTGTACAACATTAAAAATCCAGAGATAGGGGAAATTTGCTTAACAGAATCGTCTATTGGGCGAATCCATACAACATAAAAATGGTTGCGATTAGGAATTTCTTTGTTTTCAATGCATTCCTATCGGAAATTTGTATAAAGGAAAAATGCTTAACAATTTCATTTGAAATGAATTAATTCCTTTACACAAGGTACCACTGTATTATGATAAATCATCACTAGACCTTCAAGGATGTTTGTGTCGGAGAGATGAGGTACAGGCGGACTTTTCTATTTGACAAATCTGTGATCTCTTGCTCAGGTTCTGAAGACCAACCACAAAACAAGGGAATCTGATTTGCAACCTCCACAAGGGGAGAGAAATTCCTGGTGTGACATTCATCCAAAATGTACCTCAATTGATTCTCCTACCGGTTCACCTTTTATTTCATGGTTCTGAGATTATGTTTCCTTCTAATAAATAAACTCTAATCCTTCAGCAACAATTCAAATTATTCCTCTGAATTATTACTGTAGCCTTATTCACAATAATTGTAAACCAGGCTTTCCTACCTTTGCAAGGATATCTTGAATAAATAACCTCCTGCTCCAGGGTAAAAGTGGCAGAATTTTCAGTCCAAGCCAATTCAAAGCATTTGATTAGGAATTCAAATGCCATGGGGAGCAAGGCAGAGTTAGCTGACGGTGACAGAAATTTGGTGTCAGTGTCAAAGAAAGTTTTATATGTTATTGACTGTTGAGGCAAACAACACCCCACTGCCATCAGCTCTGCTGAAAAACACACAGCCATTTCAGACCAAAGAATGTAACAAATGGCTCTAGGGTGCACAACATGCTTCCTGTCCATGACAAAATCAGGGAAACTGTTAATATTAGATGAAAAATGGTAGATGCAGATCACATCTGCAGGATGCAAAGTCACCCGAGGATGCAACCCATTGAACACAACTAGAAAGGTCAAAATGTGTGTGGGGGGGGGGGGGGGCGAGAGAGTAGTCCCTTTCTTTCTCTGCTATAATCCTGATGCAGATGCTCCTCTTTAGCTCATCAGTTGCACTAGACTAGAGGAAAAACTCTCATTGATATAACAGGAAGCTTCTGGGGCATCTCCACTGGGGCTTTCAAACCATATTAGTCCTGCAGAAATTCTGTCCTCTCTACACCTTGTGCTTGCTCATTTATTTATTTATGTATTTGTTTGTTTTGTACATCTCACCCATCCAGTTACTCAGGCCACTATGGCCAGTTCACAACAGCAAATAAACCATCAATGACATCAACAAACCAGATAAAATGAGAAATAATAAAGAAAAATAAAACATATGCTAAACATTATGAATTACTTATAAGGGTGCTTACAACACCTTATCCAGATTAGTTTTAAAACAATCGTTGAATCCTGAAGTTGGAAGAAGTCTACAATACCATCAAGTCCAACCCCCTTCTCCATGCAGGGATACAAATCAAAGGATATCTGTCAGGTGGTTGTCTAAAATCACTGGCAGTAGAGAGTACGGTAATTCTTTGTTGCCAATTTACTTGTTACTTACCATTCTGTTACTAAAGTTTCTGAAGTCTTCCTCCAATATATGTTTGATCATCTCTGGCTCAGATACCACCACATACATTCGTCGGCCAATATAATACCTGCAGATGTCAGGAAGAATATAATGAATGTACATAACATTTATTTCGTTAGCTAATAAATGTTAGCTAATAAATCTGTGTGTGAAGATTCTCAGTCATCCAGGTGAGTTTATCTGGAAGCTGAGTCATCGCAACTGGACTTCTTTTCTTGAGAGATCGAGACGTTTCGCTACTCATCCAACCAGCTTAGTGGGAGGAAAGTTAGCGGTGAGCCCTCCAATTTACCTAATACAGGGAAATCTTCCATTTCAGTCAGACTTATCATTGCAAGACAAAAATAATATAGTTGTATTGGGATTTTTGTTAACCTTACTCAAGTACAAGGTACCCATTGAAGTGTACTGGACAGAGCGACAGGCTAGGGTTCTGGAAAGCAGAATTCAAATCTTGGCCCAAACATGGAAGCTCACTAGAGACGAGGAACTGGTAAAACAATATCCCAGTTACCATTAAAGCCCTATTAGGGTTTCTATAATTTGATTCCAACTTGGTGGCACATACTAGCAATTATTCAAGTACAAGGATCTCAGTTAAATTGTTATTCAATTACATCTTGTTTATTAATTTTTGTACTGGCCCTGGACTAAGATACTCTATCAGGATCTTTCCCAGATACAATGCTCTACATAAGGAAGCCAGTAAGAAAGAACATTATATGCTAATACAGTACATAAGATTATAGGAAGCTGTCTTAAACTGAGAGAGACTATTGGTTTAAGATGGTAAGAGCAACTCTGACTGGTAGCAGCTTTCCAGGTTTTCAGGCAAGGTTCTCACCTAACCCTAGTATTCTCTGATGGTCTCCGAACCAAGTAATAACTATAGCTCAACTAGCTTTGCTTCTTGAATCAGATTACTTTGGATATGCTCATTATGGTGCAGAATACAAATAGAATATACAGTAGGACTCTGGTATCCGCTGGGGATTAGTTCCAGGCCTTCCCGTGGATAATGAAAACCGTGGATAAGAGAGAACGCCTGCCCACCCACCCCCAAACTGCTGTTTCCTGACAGTAGGTTACTTCAGACAGTAGCTTGCTTTATGGCTGATGTTTGTGACAGTAGCTTGCTTTACAGATGCTATTTGTGACAATAGCTTGCTTTACAGCTGCTGTTTGTGACAACAGCTTGCTTTGTGGCTGCTGAATTATTTAATTTTTTCCCCTCTGCCAACCATGGATAACTGATTCAGTGGATAATGAATCCGTGGATACGGGGGAGAACATTTATATGAGAAGGACAAAAGTCTTCTAAGTACAACATAACTGGGTGGCCTCAGTTCTGTTTTGAATGGTGAATGAGAAACAGTTCCTTTTAGGATGATTTTTTTTTTAAATTGCACTAGTCATAAACCTTTTGAACAGCAATATGTCCAGCACATGCTTATATGAATGGCAACAGTCTTGGAGCTGAATATTTATTTATTTATTTATTTATTTATTTATTTATTTATTTATTTATTTATTTATTTATTTATTTATTTTATTTTATTTTATTTTATTTTATTTTATTTTATTTATATTAATAGACTGCCAAACTTTCCAAAGGAACTCTGGGCGGTTCACAGCAAGAAAATCCATACCATTCAGCTATAAAAACAAATCTAAAACAAACCCAATTGAGCATGGCTGTTCAACTTTGAACAGGCCAAGGTCTACTTTTTCCAGCCCAAAGTGCCTGAGGGCTACTACACTAAAACCTCTACTTACGAATTTTATCCATTCCGAGCACATGCTCATAAGTAACATCTTTTGTAAGTAGAGCAGCGGTTTCCCATAGGAATGCATTGAAAACCAATTAATCTGTTCTGGAGGGAACAAATTTCAATGTGCCATGGCCCCGTTCAGCTGAGACAGTGGCCTGGCAGACGCAGAACTTTGCTGGGGCAGTGGTGGTCCTTGGGATGGGGGAGAGAGGGGTGGAGAACTTATCCCCTCACTTTTTTTTATTGCTGGCCGGCTGGTTACTTTCGAACTCTTCACGGGCTACCAGTAGCCCACGGTCTACCTGTTGGGCAGGCCTGATCTAGACATTAAAATCAATTAAAAAAAGAAGAAAACATGGGATATAAGATGGTGGCAAAAAAGAAGGGAAAAGAGAATAGGATAAATACATTATAGATACAGTGGAACCTTGACTTACGTCATTAATCCGTTCCAGTGGTCTAGACTTAAGTCAAACATGACTTAAGTCAAAACTTAAGTCATGTTTGACTGAAATGAACATTTCCCATAGAAATGAACATTTCCCATAGAAAGTTAATCCATAGAAAGCAGATTAATCCGTTCCAGATGATGAAAAAGACCCCCGAAAACAGCAATTTAACACAAATTTGACTGGGATAGGAGATTCCTTCTGGGGATGTAAATGAAATGTCTCTTCAAAGAGAGGAGGAGTCAGTGGAATTATAGTCCACAAGTTATATGCCTCCACTTTTTAATGTTCATAGCAACAATGTCTAACATTTAAGTTTTAGTGATTTTTAACCTGGCGTTAATGCTTACCATTAGAGTCCCACAACTTTACAGCTCCCCAACTAAAATGCTTCCATTGTGGACCAGAATTCTGCAGCCAGATTTTTTACAAGACTGAGCCAACTGTCTAACCAGCGAGGCCAGCCCCGAGCTCCCGGCCCTTCTTCTCCTCTGGCAGCAGCGGCGGCTTTGGTGAGTCCGAGAACCAGCTCCAGGTGCTCGGAGCTGGCCTCGCCGAAGCCGCCGCTGCTGGAGGAGGGGAAGAAGGCAGGAGCAGTTTGGAGGCGGCAGCCGCGATGCTGGGTTGTGGCTGCCGCCCAATTCTGGTGCCTTGCGCCGGGGCTCTGAGATGTAAGTCAAAGCCTGCGACTTAAGTCAAACAGGCTCCTTCTTGCTGCAAGTCAAATATGATGCAAGTCAAGCAGTGTGTAAGTCAAGGTTCCACTGTATAAAATATAGAAAGCAGCCTAGGATGTCTTACGCATAAGGAAACATGAATCGCTGTGGTTCAGTGAAGCTCATGTTTTCTAGGAAGACATGATGGGCTACCATTCAGGCATCATCAGGTTGGCAGTCACTTGTTGACAATCCTGGCTGTGCATCAAGCAACCTGGTGGATCGTATGATCCAGACTGGGGGCAACTCATGCAGCCACGGAAGGCACAAACCTCTACCTTACTGTGGTTGCTGCTACTGTTTTTTAAATACTCCTCAAAATACCCAATAGGAGCAACCATGTTAAATTCTGTTAAAAAATTAAGTTGATGGATAATATCAGTGTTGAATGTGTAACATGTATATTGTATGGGGGATTGTGTATGGTTGTTAGGAAGGAATAGCCAAGAATACAGCCATGGCTAGAGGTAAAGGAACGTGTGTAGTATCCTATCTCAGACGACCCTACACATATTTCCTTGAGACTCCATTGAGAACAAGAAGAAAAATGTGAGCACAAAGGCAATTTCATTCTGTTTGTCTAAATGTTTCAGGTTCATTGTGTGTTTTCCTTATTCTTTGCCTTATTATCTTTTGCTTGTCTATAAAGTCCTTCCACGCCTCTAGAGGGAGCCAAAGAGATTTTGTTTGCAAAAGACAGGTTGCTAGGATACACAGGAAAGTTTGTTTTTACTTTATTTATTTGAACAAAGGGAAGGGGTGGAAGAAGAAAAGATTGTCCCTGTGTGAATGAGAATACCTTAATTCATACCGATTTTCTTTGGGGGGAGGGGTCGGAGTGGAGTTTTGACCACAGCACTACCTATCTACCTTTGCATCTGTAATTTTAGAGTTGTACCTTTAATGAGTTCCTTTTTAAAGTAACTGTTCAAGTTTTAACGTATTCTCGAAGGGTTTCACAGCAGGGATCTGATAGCTGTTGTGAGTTTTTCCAGCTATCTGGCCATGTTCTGGCAATTTTTTTCCCCTGACGTTTCGCCAGATTCTGTGGCCGGCATCTTTAGAGGGCAAGGAGAGCTCCTTGCCCTCTGAAGATGCTGGCTACAGAGTCTGGCAAAACATCAGGATGAAAGACTTCCAGAACACAGCCAAACAGCCTGAAAAAGTCACAACAGCTGTTGACGTTTTGTTTTCTTAAGTCTGCTAAGATCATAAGGTGTATAAAACTCTTAAATAGTGTAATACAGATTTAATCATTGACAAATAAGCAGTTGATGCAGTCATGAAATTCAAGGGTCACACAGAGATACAATTTTATTTTACATAATTCAGCTGTGTTTAGACTTATTTTTGGTCTAATAGACCTATTTTTGGAGCATTTGTGCCTCATTCTTCTGGTGTATTTGTACCACTCGTGTTGGCTTACAGCACTTCGTTCAACCTACTGAGAAATCCCATCAAATTCCAAAAGACAAAACAAAAACTCATTGACATAATTTAAAGAAGCTAAAAAACAAGGATCTAATAGAAACTTATTTATACAATAATAATAAAAAATTATGTTCCATCATGTCAGTTCTGGCTTAGGCAACTCTTTCCAGTGTATTCCGGGTACAGAATACAGTACTCAGAAGTAGTTTTCCATTCCATTCTTTTCGGGTTGTCCTGGGACTGTGTACTTTCTCCTTAGGCCAGGCATGTCCAAACTTCGGCCCTCCAGATGTTTTGGACCACAACTCCCACAGTTCTCTGCCATTGGCAATCTAAGCTTAGAATTCTGGGAGTTGTGGTCCAAAACATCAGGAGGGCCGAAGTCTGAACATGCCTGCCTTAGGCCATACAGGCTGGCTCTTCTCCTGAGAGAACCAGTGGGGAATCAAACTCCCAACCTCTGGTTCTAAATCCAGATACCTATGCTAACCCCTGAACTGTCTAGCCAGCTTATGTATGCCAATTCTAACCATTACAGTGTTACCTTGTATAAAGGAATTAATTCATTCCAAATGAAATTATGTTAAACAAATTTTCCTTTATACAAATTGCGAATTCCCATAGGAATACATTGAAAATGGATCAATCCGTTCCAATGCAGAGAAAAATGCAGAGAAAATGACACAAACTACAGTACAAGTATAATTTTGGGGAACAGAAATGCAAACAGGCAACCCCCCCACACACACACTGATTTTGAGCGGAGTGCTCGTCTCCTCCTTCCCTGCACACATACAGCTCTGCATCTGGACTGAGTGTGGTGCCGGGACTCTGGAGGCCAGCGGGGGGGGGGGAGCACGCATGTTGAAGCCTGTAGAGCAGAGGCTCCAACTCAGGAATGAGGGGCTGGGAGAAAGGCAAAGGAGGAAGGGGCGGCAGAGGCGCTTCTGCTGCCACTGCTCAGGGGGAAAGCGAACCCGCCCGCGGGACTGAGCATGATGCAGCGGTGCAGAGTGCCCCGAGCATGGCCAGCAACAGCAGCAGCAGCCAGAGACACAGGCTCTGTGAAATGGCCAATCGTGCCGCCCGCCTGGGGCGTGTGCCACCACCTCCCCTGCCTGCACCAGCACTGGCAGCGCTGATCCACAGCACCATCGGGTGGCCTCGGCTCTCTTGCGCTGCACAGTTCAGGCTCTCTGGGAGCGACCGCCGGCCGCACAGGTGGTGTGGGAGGGGATGAGTTGCAGTTGTGGGGGGGTGGGGGAGAGAAAGAGAGAAGGAAAGGGAGAAGGAAAAGAGATGAGCAGGCAGAGCTGAGGAAGCTTTGCTGCGGGTGCCCAGCCAGGCTGAGCAGGCTGACCTAGCCCTCCTCCTCCTCCTCCACTGCCAGCTTGCATCTTTGGTGAAGAGCCCCAGAGACTGCCTGTGCCCATGTTGGAGGGGTAGGGGTAGGGGGGGTGGAGAATTTTTTTTCCGTTGTACGGATTTTCCATTATACCAGGGCTGTCCAACTTTGAACAGGCCGAGGTCTACTTTTTCTGGATGAAAGTGCCTGAGGGCTACTACACTAAAACTTCTACTTATGAATTTTATCTGTTATGAGCATATGCTCATAAGTAAAAAAAATTGTAAGTAGAGCAGCAGTTTCCATAAAAATGCATTGAAAATCAATTAATCCTTTCTGGAGGGAACATATTTCAATGCATTCCTATGGTAACGCTGACCATGCTTCTCTTACACCCGCTCGAGCCGGTGTGGATGGGTGCAAGGGAGGCATCTACATGTTTGCGCAGATTGCCCCTTTTGCTTGCTTGGGCTGCTGGAAGACTTTTTTAAAAAGGTGTACTTTCCTTCCCAAGCTGCCCAGGGCCTGACTTGACTCTACTTCTCCTCATGTTTTCCCCCTTCTCACTTCCAGCCCCCTTGCTGCCACTGCTGCCACCACCCATAGCTCTCACTCACCTCAGCCATGTTTACTGTGCAGCTGGGATGGGCCAAGCCAGCAGCGGGGCAATCACATCACCACGGTGGCACAAGGAGGAGGGAATGGCTCAGAAGGGGAGCAGGACAAGTGGTGGGTCACAGTCTCTGTGAGGCAGCTGTGGGGGTGGGGGGATGAGGAGGAGGATAGGAGGAAGGAATTATCGGGGGGGGGAGAAGAAGGGGACGTCACCACACAATGGAGGTGGGCATGCTCGTGACCCCACCCCTCACTGTCCCCTCCACTCCCCTTCCTCCGCTCTGCACCAACAACTCAATTGGTCATGAGACACTGGCACGCCGATCATCTGGCCGGTAGGGAGAGCAGGGGACTGTGCAATGGCCCTTGAACTGCCCCGCTCGGCTGAGACAGTGGGCTGGCAGACCCAGAACTTTGCTGGGGTAGTGGTGGTCCTTGGGGTGGGGGAGGTAGAGGTGGAGAACTTATCCCCTAACATTTTTAATTGATGGCTGGCGGGTTACTTTTGAACCCTTCACGGGCTACTGGTAGCCCCAGGTCTACCTATTGGGCAGGCCTGCGTTATATGAACTGTTCGTTATACGAGGGTCCACTGTATTTATTTATACCTAGCTATTATGACAAAATATCATAAAAGGGGGCAATAGAGCCTTTGGAGCCAAGAGTTTTGCAATGCAAGTTTGGCCAGATTATATTCTCAAAGGCTTTCCACCATTTCGGCCATATTGGCCATATTGTTATTGTGTTGTGTGCTGTCAAGTCAGAAATGACTTACAAAGACCCTTAAAGGTATTTCAAGATAAGAGATATTTAAGGAGTGGTTTTAGATTAGCTGCCACCCAACCTAGCATGCAGAGCACAGCCTCTTCTTTTGTTTGTAAGTGCGTATGTGAAAAGATGACCAGAGATAGGCACTAAGTTGAAAACTGATGCCTTGTGAACCAACCAGAACACCAAACCATTTCGCAGTTGGGTTTTTGGTTTATGCTGGTAGGGGAGGGGCCTACTAGCTCCTGTTGTGCTGCTGTAGCAAACCAAACTGCTACTGCAGCTGCTGCACCACTGCTGCTGTTGCCACCATGCCACATCTGTCACCACTGCTCTGCTTAGCTCCGTGATTCTCAACCTTTTTAAAGCTGCTGCCCCCCTATGGAGCAGAAAAATTTTCAATGCCTCTTTGTGAAAATCCTGTAACTTTTAGGGTATGGGGAAGTGGGGGGGGTTACTGAATTATAAAAGGCCAAAAAAAAAAGTAATTTTTAAGTAATTACCAAATTTGTTTAACGCAATACTTTTGCCCTGGAAGGTAATTGCATTCCTTTTAATAAAATTAAAATGATTAAGACAAAAATATATATGCTAAAATGCTCTTTTATGTAAATCCATTTATTTCAAAATGCTGTAATTTTAATGCTTTGTTTTATTTTTAATTTAATTTAATTTAATTTAATTTAATTTTGCAAAGGTTTTTTATGTTTAAAAATTCTTTATTCTTAATTAGATAATTAAAAAGAACAGCAAAAATAATTACACTAAAAGAGCAATATCAATGAAACATACCTGATGTCAGTGGGATGATTGTGCTTGAAACCTGTCTTTCTGATTGGGTGGCTCTGAGTACATGGGCAAAGCAAAGATGGCAATGCCTTGTCGGCCGTTTTGGGTTTTTGTTTGTTTGTTTGTTTTCACCTCCTCTTTTGGGTGGTGAAAACTTTATAAGACCAAAACATGCCCACCGCCCCCCTACCGCCCCAAACAAGTTCACTGCCCCTCAGCTTCGTCCCACCACCCACCAGGGGGCGGTACCACCCCTGTTGAGAACCATTGGTTAGCTGATAGGTGGGCATCTATCAACTAAGGAGTGCAGGAGGCATGGCAAGGCCTGCTGCCTGTGTGCATGTACCCAGCACTCAGCTGACAGGAAGGCAGCTTGTGCAGAAGCAGCAGGCCAGATTCTTAGGATGACAGTGGTGGCTGAAAGAAAAGGTAGAGCGGCAAGAGGAGCAGGAGACGGGCCGGCATTCCCACGTTGCCAAAGCAAAACAAAGCACAGAAGAGGAAAATGTTTAGTGCTTCATTGTATTTTGGCAAAACGGGATCCCTGAACCGAACCACAAACCAACCCATGAGCCAACCCAGTTTGTTTCTTTTTTTGGTTCATGTTTCAGTTCATGCCCAAGATTAAAGGTTACCTATTCAAAACATATACACAAACTTAACAAGCCAATGTGAGACTACCCATCTCTTGAAAAAAAAATCACTATCCTTATTTTTGTCACTATTCTTATTTTTTCCCCCTCATACAACTGTAGCTAAAAGAGAAACTACTCACTGCTTTGAAATTTGTGGAAGATAGCTGAGGGAAGGATAAATGAACCCATTATACAGAAGGCTGAGATATGTGGATGAAAGTTCTTAACCAAGAAGTAATATGTTGGGGCAGGGTGAGAAAAAGAGCTTCCTATCAGATTTAGGGACTTACAAATACATATCCATTACTACCTCTAAAATATTAAGATGATATGTTATTATTAAGTAGGAAGGAAATAGATAAATGTTTTCAATCATGTTTGACACGTAAAAAGCCTTAAGACAAAATATTATGTTGAGTTCTTGGATAATGAAGGAAAATGCATTCTATTAACATTTCCAGCATAAACGTTTTCTTCTGGCAATCAAATTTTCTTACATAACAGTTCTATTTGCCACAGTTACCGTTTTTAGAATTTCTTCGTGTTCTGTTTCTATCCTTTTCACAGAAGGAGATAGACATGCATATTTTCAAGCCAGAAACTAATTAAAACTTACTGGTAAAATAGGAAAGTGAGCTTGTGCATTCAGATTCCAAAATACATATTCACAGTCATCAAATAATGTCATAGTCAGATACAGTGGTACCTCATAAGACAAATGACCCTTAAGATGAAAAACTTGTAAGAAGAATGAAATTTCCGGGAACAGGCATGTTTTGTAAGATAATTTTTCCCTTATGGGTTAAATTCATCTTACGAGGTACCATTGCAGATCGGGTGCTGCAAACCAAAGAGTGTGCAACACCCAATCCCCGGCATCAGGGGGGCTTTTTGAGGAAAGCAGCAGTAGCCGTGGCAGGGCTGGGCGAGGATCACTGCATCCCCACTTCTCCCAACAACTTGGTGGGCAAAGCAGGGACCCAATGATCCTCACCCGGCCCTGATGCCGCTGCTTCCCTCAGCTCGCCTCCATTGCTGTGGCCTTTTGTGAGGGAAGCAACGACGGATCCCTGCCACCAGTTCCGAGTCGACCCAGCATCAGCATAACGCAGATTTCCCTTTATTGTGGGTTGGGTCCCTAACCCCCATCATAAACAGAGGATTACTGTACACACAACATTCAAGGGCTCTGAGGCAAGGTTACAAACAGTGGACTAAGTATGATGGCAAAACTGCAGGCTGTGAGATGCAGCCTCTGGCTCACACTCTCAAACTAGCAGTTTAGGGTGCTATGCGGGGCAATGAAAACACATGTATGTCTGATATAATTGAGGGGGCCAAAAAGATGCCGCTGCTACCAACCAGTGGAGAGGCCTCTCAAAATAATACAGCCCTGTAAATCTTTACTAACAGATTGTGAGCATTCTGAAAATCATTCAGCTGAAGGAAATCTCGAAGGCAAGATTCTGTTCTTAAGCCACTGGCTTCCTCCCACCCCTATAATGGACACTGCTAATGATATATCAAATCCCCTCTTACTCTTAGTAGCCTTCTCCAGTGGCAGTGGGGGCATGTAAAGCTTTAGCGGGAGGGGAGGATATTTCCTGTTGCTCAAACAGAAGTCTGTCTGCCTATGGTATAATTTAACCAGTGTCTAGAGAATTGCCTTATCTATTTTGCCTTGCAAACAGTTCTTGGAAAATAGAAAAGTTCAGCATTCATTCTCTTTCCCAGAGAGGTAATTTACCCTATCTGTTTTGCATCTTCCTTTTGGGTGAATCAACATAGCAACAAGTAGACCTATTCAGTGTCTCTACTAAATTAGTACCTTATTCTTGTTTGTTGCTGCTGTTATCCACTAGAATCTGATGAGAGAATTCTGTGATTATCAGTTTTCATTAAAAACAATAACAGTTGACTCAAAACCTTGAACATATTTTGTCAGTATGTCTGAAAGAATGAAAGCAAACAGCACAGTGAAGTCATCAGTACATATTTAAAGACCTGAATGCTGTTTTCTGTTGAAACTTTAGCCTTTATTATTTGATATATGTTTCCACTGATTTGATGAGAGAATGCTGTGATTATCAGTTTCCATTAAAAACAATAACAATTGACTCAAAACCTTGACAATATTTTGTCAGTATGTCTGAAAGAATGAAAGCAAACAGCACAGTGAAATCATCAGTACATATTTAAAGATCTGAATGCTGTTTTCTGTTGAAACTTTAGCCTTTGTTATTTGATGTATGTTTCCATCGATTTGAGCATATATGTTTACATTGTAAATGCTGGGAGTTTGGGTCCAAAGCAGGTTAAAATATGATGTATGTCATAGTTTCAAGGAACTGTTTTGGTGAAATTTAACAACACAACCTTGGCTTTGGACAACAAAGCCTATTATTATATGTCTGTTAGATTATTGCCATTCTCCAATATCATGTATCTGATACTTCTTTTTAACTTCTGAACCAGCTTTCCACCTACACAAGGGTGTATACTGTTTTTATTTCTTGGAATTTATAATCTTGACCATTTCAATAAACACTCATCAAAACTGTGATGTTTGTCACTATGAATAACATCATTAGTTCTAAGTTTCCTATTGATGGTAACAATAGGGATAGCACTCTTTTTATATTGAAACAGAGTCCAAGGACCAACCATGATGAATCCCACTAACGATCATGCAAATCCCAGCAGCAAATTACTTCTAATGAATCACAATCACTTTCCTGGTTGCATACCTACCATATGACTGAGCACTGCATTAATTAACTTCAATTCACCATAGCAATTTGCTTGATTTCACTTATTATTCAGGTATAGACTGTCAATAGTATTCCAGCCACTATTTGGTATAAGCCTATGTGGACTACACAAAGAGCCCCGTGGCACAGTGGTTAAATGGTATAAGCCTTGGCGGAATACACAAGGAGACCCATGGCACAGTGCTTAAATGCCTGTACTGCAGGTAAAACAGTGCTCACGACCTGGGGTTCAATCCCAGGTAGCAGGCTCATGGTTGATTCAGCCTTCCATCCTTCCGAGGTCGGTAAAATGAGTACCCAGCTTGCTGGGGGGGGGTGTAGCTTGCATTACTGTAATTAAAAACTGTAAACCTCCCAGTGACTACTTGAAGTGGTATGGGGCAGTATATAAGCAGAACACTTTTGCTTTTACACTCTCGTTATCAGATGCCAGGTAGAATACAATCCACAAACCCCTATGGGCAGTAAACCTTATTAGGGCTAAATCTAATTACTACTTCCAGTTAGAACAGATTCATTAAATCAGTGGGACTGTAGTAAGTCAGCAGTTACCTAGGTTTTTCTCGAGCTGGGATGAAGTTGCATTTAAATCATTAGGTCTGGATCCAAAAATTCAGTACAATCAGGCGAACTCCATGTAGATACCACTCCATTGGACCTTGGAGTGGTATCTACAGTGGTACCTTGTATAAAGGAATTAACTCGTTCCAAATGAAATTATGTTAAGCAAATTTTCCTTTATACAAATTCCCATAGGAATGCATTGAAAATAGAGTGATCCCATTTTTATGTTGTATGGATTTTCCCCATAGGCAATTATGTTAAGCAAATTTCCCCTATCTCCAGAATTTTTTTTGCTGTACAAATTTTATGTTATACAAGCTGTTTGTTATACAAGGGTCCACTGTACTAGTATCTACTTTCACAAACAACTCTCCTCATCTCCATTCATCAGCCCTTTTATTTAGGCAGTACAACAAGTAGGCCTGCATGCCAACTAGACCACTGCTCTCCACCTACAAACCAAAGCCATCACTTACTAGCCCACATCCGTCCAGTGGAGGCTCCCAGGGGGTTCTTTAGATGCCAGACAAGCTCACTGCTGGGGGAAGACCTCCCTTATCTTCCTCAAACCTGTGTAAATAAGGTATTTGAGCATTTTACTCGGCCTCTGTTACACTGAATTGTCATCCCCCTTTAGTCTTCCAGGAGCCACACGTCTCCATTGTTTACACAATATCCTGTCCCAGTGGACTCAATAATGGACATTTGCACAATGAACCTTGAAAGCATGTCAACTATACTATCCTAGTAATTATTTTAACAACTTTGAAATGACAGGGCCAACTGCGTTATCAACATATTGCAAAGAGAAGACCTAAAGTGAGAGATGATGAGATACAATTATTTTGGTACAATAGTGGAACAGGTGATACCAGTTTAGGCTATTAGTAAGTTAACAAAAACATGGCTAATATTTCGAGGGCGAGACCCTCTTCCTCAGAGCAGTGCCAATAGGTTATAACATGGCAAAAGATGGATTTGACAGGAGTTATTTCTTTGATGTAAGGTCCTTGGCAAGATGGAAATAAAGCCAGGCAGTTTCTTAGTTGAGGCTCGGAGCTTGGATGTTCTTAGGCTGCCTACTTGTGGTTTCTGATAAGATCTACATTGGAGGCTTTCTCGCCTTCCCTTTCAGAATTTTGAAATGTTTTGGACAATTTCAAAATAACATCTTTTTAATGCATAAAAGTAGCTGGCTGTTTCACAAATGGCCAACTTGTGTTGATTTTTTTAAAATATCTCTTTTAGATTAATTCACTGTTTGTCTTTGCATCAAGTCCAAAGCCTGTTGGCCATGACCTTTCTAATGTCTCCTGTCATTCATTAATGCTACATTAGACGCTTAATCTTTAGACAATGTGCATTAACACAGCAGGGTGGTTTCTATTCAGATTTTGCCTCACTTCACAAGGCAAGCCCTATATAAAGGAGCATTTTTGTTCAACATGGCATCTGTGTGGGAAAACACCTGTGCGCCATTCTCTGCTTTTATAGCCAAGCCATCAACTTGCAAAAGGCTTTGATCTCCCTATCTGTTATCAGCTCTATGCTTTTCAAACATGCTGCATGAATGATAACAGAAAGGAAAGAGCTTTGGGGGAGGCACAAAGGCAGTTTAAAACAAGGCTTTGTTTTCATTCTTTAGATGGGTGCCTAGAAAAAACACCACTGAGACCATCTGAAAATCGAGAGCTTGGAAACATTATATTTTTGGGATACAACTCCCAAAACTCCACACCCAGCATGGAATTCTCTTGAGAATTCTGGGATGTATTTTTTTTAAAAAAGAGAGAGTAATATTCTCAAGTTCTTCAAATATATAAAAGCTAATCATCATCATCATCATCATCATCATCATCATCATCATCTTCATCATCTTATTCTTTTACCTGGTTAAGAAAAAAGGAAAACAAACTGAAAAAGGGAGCAATTTGTATTTTTTGTATATTTTTCTTTTAGTGACATACATTACACTACACATCCAAACTCAAAAATTGAAAAACTAATAGAAAAACAAATAAAACACAATTTTATACACAAGACTTCAAAATTATAATCCCTACCACCAGGACCACAGGAGACAAAAGCCAATTCTCTCTCCTTCAAGGGTTCTCATTCCCCCTCCAAATGTGTAGTGTTTCTTGCGATGGTGCACATCATTTTCCCTTTATTAATACATGACCAATAAAATCTCCCCAAAACTCGGCAAAAGTATGCCTCTTTAACCATCCTTCCTCTTCCACTTTGATGTTGCATGTTAGTTTATCATTAACAGCTATGTTCCAAACCTCTTTATACCACTCAGTTAATTGAAAGTCATGTTTTATTTTCCAGTACTTAGCTATTATTTGCATTTTAACAGGGAGCATGAAACGAGCCACCACCACCACCTACTGAAGGGAACGGCTGCTTTCTTAAGCAGTCTCATGAAGAAGAAGCTAGCCATCCTCCCCGCTATTTTTAGACACGCTCATTCACAGCAGGTAGGTGAAACACAAGAGAAAGTAAAGCACATGTTTACTCATGTAAAAATAGACCTTGAGCCACCACTGGCTGCCTAACTAGTCCAGAGGTCAGCAAATCAATCTGCCACCGATGCAGCCTGTGACCACATGAGATGACCACTTTGGCACCAGATGGGACGCATGACTAAAGAGTTCTGCCAAGCCTGGATGCAGTTTTTATAAAAACAACTGTTCTGAGTCTAGAATGCATCTTCCTCCTTCTCCTCTTCTTGATTAAGCTCCGTTCTGTCCTCATTTTAAGAACAGTATTTGCGTTTCCTTGTAGATTTGTAAACATCATTGGTTCATAGTGAGAAATGGCATTTCAGAAGCCTAAGCACCTCAGGACAGGAGGACAAGATTGACCATAAAGTCTTAATGCCTTATTCTTGAGATACATTCAAAATTAAATGATTAGAAAAAACTCAGAAATGTATTTAAAAACTGTTCTATTTTTTTTACAATCTACAATTCCTGCCATGTTAAACAACACAAATTTGTCACTTCCACAACAAAAACAGGGTGTTTGGAGATACCTTGCTAATAAATAATTACAGTAGGACCCCGGTATCCGCTGGGGATTGGTTCCAGGCCTTCCCGTGGATAATGAAAACCGTGGATAAGAGAGAACGCCTGCCCGCCCGCCCTCAAACTGCTGTTTCCTGACAGTAGCTTGCTTTATGACTGCTGTTTGTGACAGTAGCTTGCTTTACAGACAATATTTGTGACAATAGTTTGCTTTACAGCTGCTGTTTGTGACAATAGCTTGCTTTGTGGCTGCTGAATTATTTATTTATTTTCCTCTGCCAACCGTGGATAACTGAATCAGTGGATACGGGGCTCCTACTGTATGTGCCATCAAGTCAGGTCTGATTTATGGTGACCCATTTTAGGGTTTTCCAGGTAGAAAATACACAGCAGTGGTTTTCCATTCACTTCTGAGGGCGCCCTGGGACTGTGCAGTTTGCCCAAGGTCACACAGGCTGTTTTCCAGGATGCACAACGGGGAATCAAACACAGTGGTACCTTAAATAAATATACAATAAACATATGCCTTCATGGAATATCACCTAATTCCCCCCCCCCCCGTTTCGTCCTACCATCTTGCCATTTCACTATAGATTTTTATTGTTTATATTGTTTTATTGTGATGTTGTACCTAATTTTGCTTATTGTTTGTTCTCCTTTGTTGTAAACTGCCCGGAGTTCAGTCCGGAAGATGGGCGGTATATAAGTACTAAAATAAATAAATAAATAAATACTTGGAGTACATAATACATGTTATATTTTTCAGTCTTTGCAGCCCAAGCAACCTTTTTGCTCTTCTTCCTGCCAAATGTCCACATTAAACGTTAATTTTTAAAAAAAAAAACCTACAGTCCCATAATGTTTCACTAAGAGAAGGCTAGTGACCATGCTCTGTAGCAGATTCAGGGTGCTACTGCCAAAAACGGTTTCCTTTTGCCCTTGAGTTCTGCATTTAAGACTCCATTTATAATGGGTATGTAATGGGATTAATGCAAACTATAATGGGGCACAGCAATCATGGAATGATGTATAATGCAAACTATAATGGGGCACACCAAACTATAATGTGGCACAGCAATCATGTGATTCATTTATTTACATGTATAACTATTGCTCCAAAGAATTCTTTCTCAACTCACTTCTAGCAGTATTTACTTGTTTTCCTTATTCAATTGTTAAAAAGGCTTTCCCAGAATAGAGTTTCTAATTATGGTGGGGCTTTTTTTGGGGGGGGGGGAGTTCCACATTATTAGTTTCTATGGTGGTGCTTTTTTTTGGGGGGGGGGAAGTTCCACATTCAAAATTTCCCCCAACCCAGAAACTGGTCACACTTCTATGTGTGGAACACAAAGGTTTAAAGCATAGACGAGACATGCATTTGACTGAACCTGCTCACAGAGTGCTGATGACCAGGAATCTTGATAAGGCCGTTAAGAGGAGAGGGGATGAGGGAGAAAGGAGGAAAAGACGGAGGTCACTAATAAATAAATTATCCCCGTTCCATCTGGAACTCACTTAAGTAGTACAATCTTCCAGAACATTGGTGTGGTGTATTTTTAGTTATGTCTCAGCAGTGACTCATCACTCCTTGTTCATCCATAGTAGGGGTAGAAAAGGATTTTGCTGGATTTAACTGTCTCAACAAAAGTAAAATTTCTGCCTCTTCCAAAATTAATTACAAGAATATCCCATGAGCTGCGAATTGTCATATTTGCAAGAATAGCGGGATGTTTGCAAGAAATAAATCCCATTCTAAAATCAGAATAGCTAAAATGCATGACACTGAAAACAATTATGAATAACCACATCTTAGTGAATGGGGTAAGAACATGTCCGCTTTGTAAAACTGATGAATTACATGAGGCTAAATGAGTAAATACTGTGAATGTGCTCCTTTGCTGAAATGCATGTGTACAAATTTCAGTGAACAAAATAACTTCCACATGCTTCTTCGAAAGAACGGTGGGGGGAATGCAGGCGCTATTTAGAGATGCCAAAAATTTAAGACCAAAAGGTTCCCAGTCTTTTGGTACTGATATGTTCTATGGTACTGGGTTGGCGCCACCCCACTGGTCCTGGTTTTCAGTGGCTGGTCAGCCAGGCCTCTTGCCCACACATGGCCCTGGCATACAGTGAAGCAGCCAAGTATCACCATACGGTTGTGTCTCATTTTAGTAGTACTGTCTTGGTTAAGTAAAAGCCCAAATTATATTTATTTATTTTATTTATTTTTATACTTATTAACCGCTTGATTTCCCCTCGGGAACTCTGGGTGGTGTACAACAAGTTACAAAACAATTTGCACAAACACAACCCCATAATAAACAAATGAGAATAAAAATGTAAAAACAATAAACAACAATAACGCCACAACATAAAATCCGGCAAGAAGAGGGCTGGGACAAAACAATACAACCAACACACAACACCCAGTTGTACACTCAGCAATTACCAAAACATTCCATAAAGAGCCAGGTCTTTAAGGCTCTCCTAAAGTTTTCAAAAAACCCCTACCTTTCAGAGACTATTTTTAAAAACCTGTCTAGAAAGTCATCCTTGTTTTGGAATAGATGGACCTCAGGGTGTTTAAATAATGTGTGTGTGTGGGGGGGGGGACTATGACATAAAAAGTGAATCACTTCCCTGGGCAATTGCAGAATCTCCATTTGGGGGGGGGGTCTTGGGGGAAGAACCAAAGGTTACAAAAGGAGTAGGGGGACACTTTGTCCACCCCTTGGGTATGGTTTGAAAACTTCCTGCCTCTTCATTTCCCACTTGTTAGCAACGTGCTGGATCAATCTGCTCTTTGGGTGAGCTTTTCATATCTCCCAGAGCCAATAAACTCTGTGTTTGCCAGGTGTCCGGGAACCAGCACAAGGAGGAGGCAGGGGAAGCCGCAGACTGAAGTGCAAATTTGCATGTACTGTAGGACCATTGAGAGCTGCTTGGGCTATTACCTGTTCAGCAGAGCTGACAATGGGGCCAAGAGAAAAAGATATAACTCTGGTAGCATCAAAAGACATCAAAGGAAGGCAAGACTTTTTTTCCCATTTGTCTGCTTTTATTGACAACTCATTCAAGGGTTTTCTCTGGTAATTGCAATAATGACAGCATGATGCCCAGAAGCTGTCCTGGTCTACTTGAGCTACCGGGTCTCTAGACCCATTTACTTTTTAAAGAGGATTTAACATATCCTTTTTAGAGCCTTATTTGTTGCGTCAGCAAAGGCACCCAGGATCTTCATTCAGCTCACTCAGGAACAGAGTTCAGGATTTAAAATAAATTAAAAGTTCCGGGACTGTAAAACTGGAACAAGGTACAGACACAAACTTCACTTTGTTTTTGTGTCTATTTTATTTCATGCCTCTTCCACTCTGCTTGGTCTTCGCAACAATCCCGTAACGTAGGTCAACTGGAGAGAACGTACAGTATGTGATTTTTTGCATTTCGCTTTTATTGATGCATTGTTCTGCTATTGGTTAGGTTGTGCCTGGAGAACATTATTGAGGACATATATACTGTATGTACATACACATAAGTAGTTTTCACACATAAAAAAGCACACAAAAGACTTGATTCACCTACCATGTGTCCAAAGTAAGCCTGCATAAAAATTGACGCCAAAGGTTGCTACGAGTGAGGATTTGAGATTATATATGCCCTTTTACATTTCATTATTTTCATTTAACGGCATTCATATGGTAGACTTAGACTGTGTATATAAACGGGAGAAACTACAGTGGCTGAATAATTGTCTAAGAAAAATAGCTCCACCCGTCCCTCTCTGCTGTTCCTTTCCTTCCTGGTAATGAAAACAGACAGGGCTGCAACAACTGTTTTACATGAGATTACACACAGGCAACCATTCTTTCAATTCTCCGCTTTAAAAGTCACATCCAGACATTCCACACGGTACACTCTATGCATCAGCACACACCAACGTATCATTTCCTCCCTGTATTCCAGGCTGAGATTGCTGTCTAGCCTCCCATAAAAAAAGAGAGACTACTCTATGCTATTCCATACTCACGCACTGTCCAAAAGCATTTCTGTCATCGGCTGCATAAAAAGTATGTCAAAGGCAGAAGTATAAAGAGCTGTGTTAAGTGCTGAACACAGCTAAAGAATACACGCCATCAATGCTGTTGGTATACAGATTATCTCGGAAGGGTCGTTAATATATTTTTGCTGTTTTACTGTGCCATCAAGCTGTTTTCCGACTTATGGTGACTATAGCAGTGTTTTTGAGGTGTGCAAGACGTAACTTACTGCCACCCTCCTGAGTTTCGACAGTCAATCAAGTATTTGAACCCAGGTTTCCTGAGTGAGGGTAAAATGTTGCACCACTCTCTGCCTCTTTAATTAATTGCTTACGTTAGAAGGTCAGCAAGAAATGACCTAGCTTGCTCTAGTTTTAACATAGAGCTGCACCTATTCTAAAGATTTTTAGGCTACAATCTAAAGCAACATTAACAAATTTCAGTCCCTCTTCCCTGAATGTTTTGGGGCTGCTCTCATGCCAGTTCTGGAGTAGCTGGATACTTCATTGGTTAGGTATCTGGCTTCAGGCTATAGATTCCATTTAAAAATGTGTGTGTGTGAGAGAGAGCTTGCTGGATAATTCAGTGGTTTAGGTATATGGCTTCAGAAGAGCCAGAAGTTGGGAGTTCAATTCCCCGCTGGGCAAAACAGATGACCCACATAGCTTTGGCAAACTGCACAAAAAGTTACATGGGGCCCCCAGAAGAAGGGAATGATTTTATGGTTTAAACCACTTCTGAGTACTCTCTACCAGGAAAACCCTGAAAAGGGAAGCCATAACTCAGAATTGACTCAATGGCATACAATTATTAATTAGAGCAAGTTTCTGGAGTGCTTGGAGTGCAGTAGGGGCGGGGTGCGCATCCTCCTTTTATATACTAAATCTTTCAGTGCAACTAAATGAGCTGATAGCCAGTGCCAAATCGATATCTTAGTGCTCCTTTTTCCTCTTTTGTAAGCTATGTTGTGAACCGCCAAAAAAAGCATTTTAATCATAATAGAACACTATTTTTAAAAACCCAACTGCTATCTATTCAGATGGTAGTGATGAGAAAGTAACTGTGTGCTAAAGCAATGAAGTGTGCCAAGGGGGTGCAACCGCCTGAAATGTCATTCCAGACATCAAAACCAGGGCACTTTAAAAGGAAGGACATGTCACACAAAGGCTATTAATGCCTACAAAGCTCATGCTAGCTAGTTTTAATGATAAAACAGTTACATTAAAAAATTACCACACTGGTAACTATCGAGGGTGCCTGGAAGGATAATTGCCCAAGCTCTGTTCTCCTCACTTTGGGTCATCCATTTTGACAATAAACAATCATTTGTCCTACCTCCTCAAAGACAGAACTATTTTTTTTTCCTTTTAAAACAATGGATTTTTTTTTTTTAGAAAATGTACAATAGCCAATCCATGGCTCAGTGATGATGTCCTAGTATCTTGAGGCTATTTTCACTCATTTTCATTCCAAGAGATTAACGTGATTATCAAGACTGCTTCGATAAGAGCATGTCATATACTCCGGGTGGTGATTAGCTGAATCAGTATTCCATTTCATTAACACACAAAGAAAGCTGTTAATAGAATTAATTGTGCTTCCCCACTCCTCCAACTGAATTAGGAACGTGGTCCTAATAACATAGGAGGGCATCTCTCCTGAGTGAAGAGAAAATGGAACATGAGTATTTTATCTTGGTGAACACTGGCAAGAAAAGCATTTCTAAATGCAATTCCCAGCAAGCTGCCATTGTGTTTGCCCACATTTTATTACCCATGCTTCAGCTGTGACATTTTCATTCAGCTGGACTAAAGCTTGTTTTCCCTGCATTTTTAAGAACACAGCGTTCGCCTGGCTGAGCTTCCTGTAATGGTGTGGCAGACATTTTTCTGATCTTGAGTGCATCCGTTCTTTGCTCTTACCATTCCTCTGTGGTACCAGCGGTTCGCAGCACAGTGTTTCCATAAATGCTACTGTCCCCCCCTTCTTGCACTTACTAAGCCCTTGTGCAAACTGCTCTGTCTTAAGCACCTCTACAGAAACCTTGTACAGGTCCCTGCATTTCTTATGCTTTCCTTACTGCTGATGCTTTTTTTCCCCACATGCACACAAAGGAACTCAAAGACCATGATAGAAGGGCCATTTTTGAAGTGAAGGTATGACAGTCTCTCTAAGCATGACCTTCAAGAGGGCTCCAAAAATGCAAAGAGCCATCTCCACAAACCAGTTCTAGCAAGAGCACATCTTTTATAAATACAGCGGTACCTCGGATAACGAATCTAACTTGTTCTCTGAGGCAATCTGTTATCCGAAAAATGTTATCCGAAACACAGTTTCCCATAGGAATGAATGGGAAACCAATTAATCCGTTCCAGAGCCTAGGAAACTGACACAGACACCTGGTTTTTTGCTCAAAACTCTTTATAAAGTGCACATTAAAGGTACAGATGTGATGCAGCCCGGGATAACTCTTTTTTACCGATGCATGCTGGAAATTCGTTATTCAAGACAGCCCATAGGGAAAATCCGTTATCCGAGGCAGCCCATAGGAAAATTTGTTATCCGAGGCAGCCCTATACCTGGAAATTGTTATTCATTATCCGAAAAATTCGTTACCAGGGGCATTCGTTATCTGAGGTATTACTGTATAATGAGTCACAATTGCCTACTCAAAACAAAATCAAGGAAAAACACTTGCATTATAGGACAGCTTACAACCATATACTGTTGCTGAGAAAATTCATTTTTCACAAGATGCTATGAAGAGTGTAGGTACATTCAGAGGGGAGCTAACTGCCTCAAGGGGGCAGTTCCCGCTTTTTCACATACACAATGTGTGTATGTGTATGTGTTTACAGGGGCAGTGTGGTGTAACAGTTTGACCACTGGATGAAGATATCAATTTAAATCCTTCATTAACCAAAACAGCCCAATTTGGGTCACCTTCTCTCAGCATAAACTGCAGCATAGTGTTGCTGTGAGGATAAAATAGATATGGACATTGAGATCAAGTGAAGGAAACACCACCTTGGTTGAAGAAAGAGGGGCTTAAAATAACATTTAAATTTCTGGAAGAGTACAATTCAGCTGATCCCAACGCAAGCTAAGAAAGAGCCATGACAGGGATGAAAACTACTATTCCCTGAATTTGGACTTCCGAACAAATTATTGTTTTACATTTTGTTTTGTAGGTGAGATCCTTGTTGGGACATTAGCACAAGCCTTTACTCTGAAGCATAAAAAAATCAAAAAGCTTGAAGATACCATCTACAAACATGTAGACACATCTACAGAGGAACAAGTGGAGGGGAAAGAGAGAGATGGTAAGAAAAGCGGGAACTGGTATCTAAGAGTGTCACTGATGGAAGCCAAGTGGGCGGATGCTCAGCTTTTCTACATTTTCGCTTAAGTTAATTAGCCCTTAGTTGAGAATGAATTGCAAGTATTTGGTCATTGGTAGAGAAGAAATGTACATACATATCCACAGAGCAGGGGGCAAAGAAGACAACAGGCGATTCCAAGAGAGATCTTTAAGATGTCAAGAACACTCTTAGCTTCTCCATTCTTTTGGAAGTGGAATAGTGATGAACTGAAAGCATCTACCCATGAAACTCATTCTAATTAAACTCTCTCACTAGTACATGGAGGAAAAAATACTCCAGGAGATGGTTAAAAAGCACAGAAAAAAATAGGATCTTTGTCATACTTTGTCACAACTGGTACCGAGTTAAGCCCTGCATCATCTGGAAGGTGGGAATATTGTCGGTATCACCAATACACAGAAAGTGCAACAAATTCTCTGCGTGGTTGACCCTTCTGGTACATTTTCCTCTATTAGCAATAATCAAATAGTCTCAAACTTTAGATAGACAGAACATCTGAGGCAACTTCACCTTTGAAAAGGCAATAAGGCTGCATCTTATATACACATACTAATGAAGTTTTAGAGTTCTGTTGCCAGGGAGAAAGATGGGATATAAATATTTTATAGAAGTAAATGTCCCATTGACCTAAGAGAACTTGTTGAATGGATGGATGCACAACTGTTCTTTGCAAGTATAAATGAGAGCTGCAGTACTAAGCCAATTAATCCTTCAGATCTATCAATTAAAAAGGTGCCTCTGATGAATTTGTTAACACGTTTCAATTTTTCTTTAAACCAAATACCAGTACTTAATGCAAGTGTTATCTTAAATACTGGTAAGTCAATTCATTCTATGTGGAAAAGAATAGCGAATGCCTCCCTATGTCTGCTGAAACATCTAAAAAGAAATGAGCTGCTTCTAACTTTGTTTTAAAACTGTTCTTTTTCTGATGTGAAGCTTAAGGTAGGCTTATTCTGTGATTTTTTTAACAGCCTTTAGGAGGATGTCTCACCACCAGAATACTCTGGAGCTACTGAGGAAGGTCTCACAGAGAGAAACTGCCCAGACAACCAGCAATGTTTTGCCTGAGATAATGGTTATTTGGGTGGGTGTTTTTTTAAAATATATATCAGATGGGCTTTGATGCTTTTTTTAAAAAAAGGAATGTTTCATTTATTTCAGTTATTTTAATAATAACAATGCAATATGGAGGGATTTGAGTGTTCCTTTTCTTAACGTCACTTTCAAAATAGAAATGGTCAGAAATCTCCTACGTAACTTTTTAAAAAATGTATGTGTGGGGCGTGTTTTCTTTTTGAGGTGATGAGTAAATATTGTATATGATATTATCAGTCATGGTTTTATATTTACAAAATAATGCCATGAGTGATGTTGTGGCGCCAAGTACTACACATTTCAGAAAGGACCACTGTGGGTAGCATGTTACTTCCAGTCTCCAGCTGGGACACAGAAGCTTGCAGGTGGGTCATCGCTTTGTGCCTTGGACATACCATAACTAGAGATGGGCACGACTCAGAAAAATTGTTCGTTTTCGTTTTCGTTTTCGGCTAGGGGTCCGTTTCGGCTCGTTTCCGTTTTCGTGAGCTAATTTCAAAATTTTTCGTTTTCGTTTCGTTACGTAACAAAACGAAAAAACGAAAACGAAAATGAAAATTTTTTCGTTTCTTCCCATTTAGCTCCATTATGTGTTTTTCCAGTAACGAAAAATGGCTCGAAATTAGTCGTTTCGTTTCCGTTTCCGTTCCAGTTCTGAGCCGTTTTTCGTTTTTCGTTTCGTTACGTAACGGAAACGAAAAACGAAAATGAAAATACCGCTAAGTCGTGCCCATCTCTAACCATAACCTTAGAATTGGGGTGGGGGGAGGGGAGGAGATGATGGCAATCTGCCAGTCCTGGAGGACTTGGAACAAATCAGTGCCAAAGGCTGAGAGCAATAAAGATATGTTTTTTTGTTTTTTGTTTTTGTTTGCTGAATTATCTGTAAAACTGCCCAGAGTGGCCCCGTTGCTAGATGGTGTGGTATATAAGTCAAACAAACAAACAAACAAACAAACAAACAAACAAACAAATATGGCATTCAAATAGAAAAGGAAATAGAAGCCAAGAAGCCCCTCAATACACAAACATACACACACCTCTTTCAGTCCTGGCTACCATAAGCCCAAGAGGGGCCAGAAAATGGCACATCCTTTGCCAGAGTCTCATTTTTTCCATTCCGGAGGATTGCTCTGCCCATCCAGTAATTAACTGGCTAGTCTACTTGTGTGATTAATTGGCTAACATCTGTTTAATTGCACAAGATCCCAGCATCAGCCATATAAAAAAAACTACAGTTTAGGCAACATCTTCTGCTAATTCGGTCCTGGCAATCCAAGTAAAAATCAAGGCAGCAGTCCAGCATGTCAGCGAGTATGAATATTAAGATGCCGGTCAGAAAATTGGAGAGGCAAACACGTTGGAGTGTTTCAGATGCTGTGAAATAATCAAATGATAAGAAGGCATCTTCCTACACACAGTAGATGTAGAATATAAATTATATAAGATTACAATGGGAGAAAAGGGAAACAGAAAGGGGTGGGAGTTATAGTTAGAGGCTTTTGCCCAGCTAGGGTTTCTGTCTAGTCCGGGTTAGCACCAATCATTGGAGCAGAACTGGTATGACCAATCACTGGGATGATTTTTTAAATTTTGTTTTAAGATGGAGAGAGGGACAGAGGACCACCTCTTGCATTCTATCCCAAAGGATCTCTGAACGGTCAAGATTCTTCAATGTAGCCTTGTGGGAAAATGCAGTCCAGCATTTTGAAATGATAATACTGTAATAAAAAGACTTGTTTATATCAACCACACTGACACTTATGCTCAGCTTCATGGGATGATCCCTACATATTTTTGTGACCAAACTATTCAGTTTGCCCTGTATGGCTTAGGTTCAGTACCAGTGCCATTCCATACAAGCCTCCCTGATTTTTAAGATCTCCCAGGGGCAGGGACTGTTCTCTCGGTTCGTTGGTGATGGGAGAGAGGACCTTCTCAGCGGCAGCTCTCAGCCAGCAAGCTAAGAGTTTTTCCTTTTTTAGGCAGTCTTTTAACCGAGTTCGAATAGCAGGGCCATTACAGGATGAAACGATTACCAAGATATCATCAGGGCATTAGCTATCCATAGCATTAGTATTGGCTTTAACATTAACAGCTTAGAGCCAGGTTGTTGAAAGGATCTTCACTTGCATAAACATTTCGGATGCCAAGGCCAACTTCTGATTTATTTATTTATTTATTCATTCATTCATTCATTTTAGAATATTTTTACCCTGCCTTTCTCCTTGGAAAAGGACCCAAGGTGAATTAAAGTAATGAGGGATAATATACAGTCCAGTACAATTAAGACATGTTCATGTATTGAGAACAGGGAATTGAGGGACATCTTACAGCATTAATAGGCAACATTACATTTTGTGTTTCTGTCAAGAGGGGTACTTAAGATGGTGAGCATAAGAGACGTCCTTCTTGATGTTTCAGAGAGGGAAGCCATGTGAGGCCTTCTTCATGGTGGCCCTGTATTTATGAAGCTCCTTCTTTCAATAGATCTTACTTGTTTCCTTCTTCAGTAGGACCCAAATGTTATCATCACTGAAATTTATAGAATTATACTTTTATGGCTGTGTGCCTATCCTGAAACCATGGAAACTGGAATGTTGCAGAAACTGATGGCATATAATGAAAGGGCAGTCATAGAATCAGAGTTGGAAGAGACGTCAAGGGCCATCCAGTCCAACCCCCTGCCATGCAGGAATCCCCATCACAGTACTTCCAACAGATGGCTACCCAGCCTCTGCTTAAAAGCCTCCAAAGAAGGAGACTCCACGCCCCTCCATGGCAGAATATTCCACTGCCAAAGAAGTTCTTCCTAATGTTCAAATGGAATCTCTTTTGCTATAGTTTGAAACCATTGTCCCGAGTCCTAGTCTCTGAGGCCATGGAAAATAAACCTGTTCCCTCTTCAATATGACGGAACAGGTTTGTTTTCCATGGCCTCAGAGACTAGGATACTGAATGTTAAGAATTATTTTCTGAGACCTCTCTCAGTCCAAGATTCTGTTCCCTGCAACAGCTGTCCACAGAAGTTCACAGATAGGGCATCAAGGGCAAACAATCCCGCTTAACCCTGGCATCTAGTATTCTGAGCATGCAGCCTCTGTACACAGAGAACATATACAGTTATCATATATAAGTAGAGACAGATCGGCAGACATATGCAGATCCACAAACACTCGTGCACCCTGCAGACTCGAAGGTAAAAAAAAATATCCTACTCCTAATACCTAGTTATTAAGTTCATTTGCAGGATGTCACAAAGCAGGAAAGTGGAGGATTATGGCTCAGCATCTGGGGACTCTACACCAGCCTCTGCTTGGCTGGAACTCATTTTCTAGTTAAAAAGCCACGGGACTTCAGTTGCTCTTTAAAGAGTAACTATGCAGTTATTGTGAAGGAAGGTAAACTGGATTAGGGCACAGAGGCCAGGTTAGGAGGAGGAGTTATCCATGTACACTGTCTCTATAAATGTATTGTGTTCACATTTTACTGGACTTTTTGTTAGTTCACATGCATATGACTATATATTTTATGTTGGCTTTACATTGTTATGAGTTGCCCTGAATGGAAGAATGACAAATATTCCTGCATAAATCAATAATAAAAGCCTTTCCCTATGCCATTTCCATATGATGACTTGCCTGACACAGCTAGTAGTTCTTCTTTGTTTGTTTGTTGCTTATAAGGGATATTTTAATCAGGAATGCAATAGCTATATAATTAGGTATCCTGCTTTAGCCAGAATGCCCTGTAGTTGCTTTTCAATATTAAATTAAAAATAAAGCAAATCAAAGTGTGCTGTGTATATATACCACACAATGGTTAAAGCAATCTCTGGGTGGTCTACAATTAAATTATGCTACATATTGCTACCCCAGTAAACTGGGTACTCAGTTTACCAACCTTAGAAGAATGGAAGGCTGAGTCAGCCTTGAGCTGGCGACTTGAATCTATTGAAAGCAAACTCTGGCCATGAGCAGCATCTTCACTGCAATACTGCCATTTAACCACTGTACTGCATGTTTTTTCTAATAGTAATAATAACAAGATGCTGTCAAGTCAAACCCAACCACAGCCTCCATGCCATGGGACAGACCAGGCATTACTGAAATGGGTGGAGGTGCAAGAGAAGTTCCAAAAATGATACCTGTGGTATGACACAGACTTTAATCTGGAATTGTAAGATCTCTGTCTGATATGCCATCCACATACAAATACTTGAGAAAAGAGGTCACTAAATGACCCACACAGATTAGTTTCAGTTTCAAGTGTAATTCTACATTTAAGAACTATTATCAACTGGAACATATGTATACATTAAGCAATACAGAAATGTCTTCAGTATTCACTCATTAAAACTCTGACAAATGCAGATTAATTCTAGGAAAAGTAGCAAACCCCCTCCCACCCACCCCCATACCTAAAGCCAAGTCCTCCCTTTCTTCCATCACAGAGAGCTACCATGCATGACAGTGTTTTTAATGTTTGCAGAAAATGTGTGTACTTAGGATGATATAAGTTGCTAGGGAAGGGAATTCCAAAGTTGACTGGTAACGAGTGCCTTAGTCAAACAATCCAGGCATAATTACACAATCTTTAAAAGGTGATTTCAGAATCTGAGGAAGAGAAACACAAGGGCAGAAAAAACGAGAAAAATGTATGTTATGCTGGACCTAATATAAAGCACCTGCCAAAGAGACAGAGAAAGAGATTTTAAGGCTAGAAAGAGCAAGGGAATTGGGAAAACCTATGTACGGCCACAAAAACAACTCTATAATAAATGAAGAAAGTTATTGAAGCGCATTAAAAATGGAATGCTATTGCTCAAAAGTCAACTTAAATTACTCTCTTCCACTCTACATGGTGCTAGAACAAAAAGATGAATTTTTAAAGTTTCTTATCTACAACAGATGTTCATGTAAAACATTTTCCCCCACAGTAGGAAGAATTAACTAGAAGAATAACTTGTGTTGAGAAGAATTAAGAGGAGATAAAGAGGTAAAGAGATTGTCTCTACTAAATAGTCTTCTCTCCTTCACAAACATATCCTTCAGTTTTTAGGTCAAGCAATTTTTTATTTTGAGATGATACGAGACTATTGTGATGCCTTTGTTTGTCAAAAACTTAGCTTCCATTTAAAATTTCCAAAGTACACATAAAACTGTAACTATCAAGTTATAGAAGTCTACAGCAGTATCATAAAACAATTAAAAAGAAAAAAATCAGGCAAGCAGAAGGCCTAACAGGAACACAAAAACTACACTAACAGCCAAGATAAGCAAATTCTCAGCATCAGCTTCAAAAAGTACAAAAGTAAAGGAAGACTAACGTGCTTCAATAATGAGGTTAATAATAATGAAGTTAACTTGAATATGGCTTAAATGTTCTGGATTGTATATTGTCTCTCATTATTGTAAGCGACCTTGGGTCCTTTTCCAAGGAGAAAGGTGGGGATAAAAATAT
>JAHTLZ010003526.1:17197455-17321129 GCA_023846285.1 Phrynocephalus versicolor | reverse complement strand
TAAATAAATAAATAAATAAATAAATAAATAAATAAATAAATAAATAATGAGAACCACACAACTATCTTGTGGAGCACTTGTGCTACAAAAATGTGGGGCTGTGCAAGAAGGCTGTGCAAGTTTGCTTACTAGTATCTGAAGCACGGTCTGATCATAAGATTTTAAATTGTGGTGCTATTCTATTAGGTTTGCCTATTAAATATTCACAGAGGACTCTCTTTGTAAAACAGAACACACAGCCCCACTTGTGTTCAATGCTGTACCCATCTGCATAGGCTAGCAGTAGCAAGACAACTCTTTGAAATAATTCATACTGTAGTAGTTACTAGTGGCTAGAGAGATGTGTTGAAGAGCCTGGTGTAATGGAGAAACCTCAGCTTGGTCACATGGAAAACCCGTTACCTATAAATAAAATGCTGATTTAATGATTTCTAAGATGATGAGTTGCCATATAGGAAATGGTTGCGACTTAAGACCAGTCTCTCCTTTCTATTGTCTTTGCTAGTCTCCTCCAGATGGCACATGTAAATCTTAAGGCAGGGGCAGACAGGAGGTGGATCTGGATTTACTGGTATGTCTCAGCGTGATCTAGAGCAGTTTAGCAAATATTTCTTACTCCCAGTTATTTTACAATAGCACCATTAATCCAGTCTAGATTCTGCCTCTTCTAAACTGAAGAAACTTGGGGGAAGCGGGTCATTGATGTTTGCAAGACTGTGAGATTGGATCAGCTCTGCTACTCATAAGAAATCCAGGGCTTCAGGAATTAATAGACAAGGTGTTGAGAATCACTCACTTCATATTTTAGTATTTTCAGATGAAGCCGTGTATAAGAAGGACAGTGGTGGGCAATTTGTTAAGGTACAGCAGCTGGACATCAAAAGATCCCCCCTGCCTTCTTGATATTTCTCTGAACTCCTGAGACCTCCTGCTCCCCTCTACCCTCAATCTGTCCCCTTAACATGTGTTCGAGGAAGTACATTATTTTGTGTTTTCAGATTTCAGTCAGTTAGACTGAAATCCGAGTCTAAGAGAGAGTAGAGGGGTGAAAGTGAGAGACATAGCATAGGTAGTTAAGGGCTGTGCTGTTACCTGACGTGTCAGGTTTTGGGAAGAAAATATGAATGTAGTCTTGTTAGAATCTGTGTAAAAGCAAAAGTTTGTTTAATTCATTGATTTATTTACAACAGTTCTATCTTACTTTCCCCCCCAAAAGACCCAAAGTGGAATCAATCTATAAATACTGTACAGTAGGACAGCAGTATCCACTGGGAATTGGTTCCAAGCCTTCCCGTGGATAATGAAAACTGTGGATAGGAGATAATGCCAAAAAGTCCCCAAAACTGCTGTTTTGTGATAGTAACTTGCTTCACAGCTGCTGTTTTTCAACAGTAGCTTGCTTTACAGCTGCTGTTTGTAACAGTAGCATGCTTTGTGGCTGCTGAATTATTTATTTATTTCTTCCTCTGTCAACCGTGGATAACTGAATCAGTGGGTAATGAATCAGTGGATACGAGGGTCCTACTGTACCATATATAAAAGAAATAAATGGATTGAAACTATTAAAAAAAGGAAAGTAAAAGGATCTCTCTATGATAAAAATGGTCGTTTGTAAAATTTAACTATCTTTTATACAACTTTTAACACCAACAAAAAAATGTGTTTACAAATCCTTCCTATTTATTATTTTTGAAGATATTGTCCTCTTGTCCTCAGGCATATTGCTGGCACTGTTTGAACAGACATTCTGCATAGTGTTGCCATGATTAACAATAGCAACAACCATGTTTCAGAAGAGGCATCCTTACCCCTTTTAAAAGGGCAATGTAAAGTCAGCTGCAATCTTTGGCAGTAGTAAACAGCACTTGGCTTGGTAAAAGACATCCTAGGACAGTGATGGCGAACTTTTTAGAGACCGAGTACCCAAACTGCGATTCAAAACCCACTAATTTTTTGCCAAGTGCCAATACAGCAATTTAACCTGAATACAGGTGGCTGTGAAGGGGCGATGTTGGGTGCCAATAGAAAGGGCTCTGAGTGCCACCTTTGGCACTCATGCCATAGGTTCGCCCACACTGTCCTAGGAGGATACTTACTTACAAGTTACATGACAGCCCCATTTTGTGCAGAGGTTGCTATTTGACTTGTAAATCAGTAATTTTGGTGGCACCACTCACCCATAAAAGAAGGTTGAGTGTCAAAATCCTGAACCAAAACCACTGAGGGGGTTTGGCCCTAAAGCCTCTTAATCATTATCAATCTAAAGATTTGTATTTTAGCAGTATGTCCCACCATGTTCCATTTTATTCCATAGATTTATGTATTTTTTTACTGGTACAGTATCTTTCCCTCTATTTGCATCTTCCACAAATGGACAAAGATGTGCTTTTTCAAACACGCAACAAGAAATTAAGGTGATGAAGAGAGGTTAGGTGATGCCATGGTGACCTACTAAACCTTGGTTGATATAATTCTCTAAGACTTGAGGGCTTACGGAATAGAAGAAATGTATTGTTTTGACTTGATTAAAGCCGAAAAGTTGATTTGACATCCTGTTGTCAAGGAAACCAGTTCACATAAAAAGAAAACAAAGTGTGATGGTATCAGTCAAATGATCCAAATGACCTTGCTGGGGTGGGGTGGGGGTGGAGTGAAAGGAATAGTTCCCATTTCAAATAGCAGGATTCATCACTATGGGAAGAATGTACGTCTTTGCTCTTTATATATCCATTTGGAGGAATTTTTCTATTCAGAATGAATAAAATGCATCTATCGCCCCCAAGCCTGTCAGGTCAAACCCTTTGAATCCAGTCATTCATACCTGTATAATGCTTCCACATAGCATTTGTTACCTGCATTCGTAAGATTTGGAGAGTACACTGAAGGGCTGTTCAAGGATGGGGTATTTTTTTTCACACATGCTGACAGCGTATGGACAGCTAAGCAGTGTGCACTGTCGGGGGGGGGGGATCCCAGTGGCCCAAATTGTGCGCGAAGAATAAAAGCATGGTATCCAAACATGTTTGCTTGCGTTTCACTTTTGTGTGTCATTTACCCTGCTGTGCAAGATTTACAACTGCAGGGAATACAGTGGACCCTTATATAACAAATGGTTTGTCTAACATAAAATCTGTACAAGATAAAACATTCCGGAGATAGGGGAAGTTTGCTTAACATAATCGCCTATGGGCCAAATCTGTACAACATAAAAATGGTCACGATTAGGGATCACTCTGTTTTCAATGCATTCCTATGAAATTTGTATAAAGGAAAATTTGCTTAACATGATTTCATTTGGAACGAATTAATTCCTTTATACAAGGTACCACTGTACTGATACAAAGTTGATGAAAACACAGCACTCTCTTTAAGGAATCAGGCTCTTTATGGTGAATTTCCTATTCTCCAGCGGAATCACCTATCATTTAATGCAATATTTCCCAACCTCAGACCCCCAGATGTTCCTGCTCCCTGAAATCCTGGCCAGTCCAGATAGTGGGGAAGGCTTCTGGGGTTTTGAGTCCCAGGACATTTGAGGACCCAAAGTTGGGAACCACTGATTTCCCCCACTTCTGCTACCAATTAATGTCAAGTACAGATCGTGAAATGTACTGCATAATACACAGGCTTCGCTGATGTCTGCTTAGTGATTCATATCCTTCCTTGTCTTGTTCCCGCAAGTAAGAATGAAGGATGGTTATATCCGTTCCCTCAATAATTAAGATGGTTCAATATTTGCACGTACTCTCAATACAGTTTTCCCTGAGCTGAGAATTGAGTTTCGTGCAAATTGCCTACTTTTCTGCCCATAATTGTGCATTTTGCACACTATAAGTGGATGATTCCTACAGTATAATTTATCTTGCACATTACAGCTGGAAGCATTTATTATTATTTTTATTATGTTTTTTCTGGAACACTGAGTGGGAGCATATCACAGTCACACAGGCTCACAGAGAGTAAGATACAAAACTTCATGTGAAAAAAAGACAATTCCATTTTCTTTGTAATGCAGGTCAGAAGTTCCAGATGCCTAGCAGTTCAATCAATCTAAATATTGTTTCCTAAACAAGCCAAACATCTATAGACCTGTGACTCTTTGGATGTTTCAGATGCATAAATGCAAAATCTATCTCAACATATATGCACCACTCCACAATGGAGCCATGTTGACCTCTCCTGAGCATATCCAGAAAGCAGCAATGCAAAAAATGGAAGACAAGATAATAGAGATACATGGTACAATCAAGGCTTAGTTAATAATTGCATTAATAAGACTAAGTGTGTTGCAAAGAAATGAATGAATTACTAATGTAAAAATAACAAAAGATATTTTATATTAGAATATTACTATAATTGAGCATTTTAAAAAGAGGGCAAAGGATTACTCAGATTTGCATGCAATTTACATACATTAATTTATGTATAAAAGTGCAAGCTGAGGAATAAATATTAAGGCCAAGATCCAGTGCTATAATTCCACTGAATTTCACTGTTACCGCCAATAGACTCCCATACACTCTAAAACGTTATGCTACTAAGCCTGAAATCCTCTGTGTTACGGTACTTTTTGGCACTGCAAAGGATTCTAAGAAAAAAGGGAGAAAACTAAAGTCCCCTTCCCTATGGTATCAAATGCCAAATTACATAATTGGATCTCAAATTGCAGAGTAATATAAAATGGCTCATTGGCTTGAGGTTCACTTAGACTTCCATCCTTCTGTGGCAAATCAAAAACTATTAATTTGTAGGGGATTTGTCAGCATCAGCACAAGTTCGGAGGAAGGTGGCAAGGATGATCAGGGGACTAAAAACCAAGCCCTGTGAGGAAAGTCTGGAAGAAGTGGGTGTGTTTAGCCTAGAGAAAAAACTAAGGGGCAATATGATAGCACTTTACAAATATTTGAAGGGCTGTCATAGAGAAGAGCTGCCTAGATGCCCTAAGCACATCTGATCTGGCCTGATTTCGGAAGCTAAGCAGGGTCAGCCCGGGTTAGTACTTGGATGGGTGACCACCAGGGAATACCACGTGCTGTAGGTGCCTGGAGTAGGAACTGGCAAGCCACTCCAGTATTCCTGCCAAGAAAACTCCATGGACATGGGGTCATGAAGAGTCGGTCATGACTGCAATGACACAAAACACACACACAGACACACACACACACACACACACAGAAAGAGAGAGAGAGAGAGAGAGAGAGAGAAGAGGATTATATACTGCTGTCTGTTCTTAAATCAGAATAGTCTGCTCTGAATTCTATGTTCCTGTTCATGCTTTGCACTTTTAGGTGTACTTTTCACAATCTAGCTTTACTCATGTGAAAATGGAACATAAAAACAGCCTCTGAATCTTTCTCTAGGGAAGTACTGTACTGCCAAGTCTCCGATATGTTCAGGAAAAATAGGGAGGCTTGGCACTTGTGGGCTAACAATAAGTGTGAGTAATGAAAACCATGAGAAGCGAACAGGACCTTGGGGGAAAATGTTACAATGAAAGTGTTCCCATTCAGTGTTTCAGTCCATCATCCATGCTGTCCTCTAGGATGCTACATTCCCTTCTCCCTCCTACGTGGCTTTCTGTCAGTCAAGTCAACATTCCACTGCCACTCAGCAACTCATCTTTTTGATGATTTTTGGAACTCCCCCTTGCTGTTTAGCAGTTTTCCTAATGATTCCTCACCCCTGACTCCTTCCATAAAACCTTTGGGTTTCCCCGATCCATATGAAGCTAAGAGAAAGTGATGGATTTCTTGTTATAAGCAAGGAACACATTGTGCCACAAAACTCTGGACCCGGAGGCAATAGTAATAACAGTACAGTGGATATTTGAGCTTTTTATAAGCTCAGCAGAGGTAACAATTCACCGTTTTTGGAATAAAAAGGAAGAGCATTAAAGATCTTTGAGAAAGCACAGGTGTTCTGCAAAAATCAAGTGCACAAAACAACAGCAGGACAACATGTACATAAAATTCAGAAGCTGACAGGATTTATCATATTTATTCAAAATCTTTAATGCCATAGAATTTTTTTTGGTCAACATTTCAGGACTAATTAAAGTATTGTCATACCTAGAAAACTGACCTTAAGCAATTAGCACATCTCTTTTTGTCATCAGAAAGGGCTTAAAAGGAACCTCTTGGGAATGTCTGGTATTTAAAATCACAGATATGTGATATTTGAGTGGTGTGTGTGTGTGTGTGTGTGTGTGTGTGTGTGTGTGTGTGTGTGTGTTTAATAGTTTAAATACAAGCTCTTTCATATCCACTGCCACACACAACCTCATGAAATGCTGAGACGTATGTTTAAAAATAATAAGTCTACTCAGAACTTCAAATTAAATAATCACATGCCAACTTCACGCTAACCTATTCAGGAATTCATATAAAAATAACAAGAGCCACAAGAATCTAAGAGAGAAGTTCCCAAATACAAATGTCTAATTTGTACTTCAAATTTCACACGTCCCAAGAATCTCCTGAAGGAGGTACCCAGGAGAAAGCCTCTAGCATTGCTATCATGGTAAACGCACATTCATGGCAGAATAGAAAATATATTTGAATAATAATTGTCCCTCATTTCTCTAAGCTGCCTTGGGTCATTTCCAAGGACAAAGGTGGGGTAAAAATACTCTAAAATAAATAAATAAATAAATAATGGGATCCCCAGCCATTTAAGACCTTGATATAATAAATGTAGCAATTTGAATCAGATCTGGAAATGCACTGGTCAGCCGGGTCAAAATAGAACTTATGTGATCAAATTATCTGGATCCCATAATTAGTTCAGTTGCTACATTCTGCAGAATCCCCTTTTTACTATTCTGAGCATACCACTCTCAACTCATTCTGGAAACTGGACAGGTTTAAGCCTAATAAGTACTTGGACAGAAAAAAACACCTGCAAACAGCAGGGATCTCCAGGTAGAGCAAGGAAGGAATCCTGCCTGAAGTACCTGCATGAGCATTTGTAGTTGATCAGAATTGGCAACACAAAGATCAGACCCAAGTTCTATCTCAGTATGTGCGCCCACATATTCTGACATTATGCCAGAAATAATCTTCCAAACTAACTAACCTATTGTGAATATGGATGAGACGTTCTTTCTTTTTAAATTGCAACTCTCAGAATTCTCCAAAAATTCCTCAGGCAGAATTCTGCCACTGGAACCTTCCTGAGGTTGTTTCTGCTTTCAAAAAGAAGGACTCTGTCCCAGGACTCCTTAAGGGTCCTCTAAATACTCCTGGGAAGCATAGTTTTGCTCTCTAGTGGTTGCTTGTGAAAGAACTATCCCTCCCAGGAAAACGTAGCACTCCCAGGTACCACCAGAGCAGCTTCCTTAATTCTGAAAACAGAAACAAGCCCAAGAAGGCACTAATCTAATGGATGTAAATGCAGCTGGTTGAACCCCACCCCCACCCCACCAGAATTCTGCCTGAGAAATGGGATTAGCAGTTTTAAAAAAAATTAAGCAAGTTGCTACTTTTGTTGCAAATATAATATGGAGGTAAGGCCAGAAGGACAGGATATAAATACAATCATGCATGTATGTGCAGGCCTGACTGCTAAACCAGCATTACATTTTCATTTTATTTACAAAACCCAGAATAAACTAGTCTAATCTCAGGGTACCATCAGAAGGATCAGACAATTCTACCACCAGAGGATCACCGGAGGCAAGCTCTGAGAAACTAGCCACCCTGTAAAGCCTTCATCTTGAGTGGCATGCCAGTGGGCAACTTCTGCTAAGTTGAGGGAATGGGAAAGAAGGCAGATTTCTCACCTTCACACACTGTCTCACTAAGGTAGACAACTGAGCTGCACTCTGGCTCATCCTACAACTCCAGGATGTGCTGCTTTCTAGCACAAAGGCTTCAACCACTAGCTGAAACTCCATTTTGGGGTCAACTCAAATCATGCCATGCAAAGCCGTGTCCTATGAAGTATTTGGTTTAGTCCAAAGGCTTAGATGTCCTCAGAAAGGGACTGAGGTTTTAAAATTTCACTTTCAAAAGGGGACCAGCAAGAAAGTACAGGAGAGGAAAGGCCCCTCTTGGATTTAGATAGTATCAGAGGGAACAAATTTCTTGCAGTAGCATTGTGTATTCTATGTCTATCTTCATGATCCACTGCAAGGTTTTTCCTTTCAGCAATACATTTCTGCGCCTTGGATCCTTCTGCAAAAGATGATTTAAAAAGACAGGGACATCCTGCTTTTTGGGTTCAAAAAATTTCCGGAAGTAGGCATGCCTTTCATGACAAAAAAAAAATAATTCCCGATGGGATGATTCGCAAGGAAAAAAATGTTCTGCCTGATGTACCCAGGGGGGGAAAAAACCTCAGTTATTTTTGTCTTTATTCTAACCTCTGGAATGGATTAATCCATTCCCAATTCATTCCTATGGGAAATTGTCATAAGACAAAATTTTCATAAATGAAGCAACCCATAGACTTCGGAATGGATTAATCCATTTTCAATGCATTCCTTTGGAAAACCGTGTTTCATAAGACAAATTTTTCTTAAAATAAATTGACTTATAGAACCAATTAGATTTAAGAGTTACTACTGTACCCAGTATGGGCTGTTTTTGTATTATTGTTATGGCCACATTTGTTACTGGATTTAAAATTTAAAATCATTGCAAAGTTCACTATATATTTTTTCAATATCCATTTTAAAAGAGGCCTGGAACAAGAGGAACCAAGATCGTAGTATATGTGCTTTCATAATTTCCCAGTATTACACTACATGCTCCTTAAGCTACTTGCTTTTTGCAATATAACAGATATAGTCATTAAGTGCATCTTTATGCTTTTGGGTTTTTTTTGTTTTGTTCTTGGGCAGTGCAACAGCTCGCATTAAGTTTATCAGACAAGCATTTTTTGAAGGTTTGCAGACTGGACTGAAAAACAGTGTGTGCCTTTAAAACTAGGTACAATTAAATAATCCTCCTTCCTTGAATGTCTGTCTTTGAATCGAGACAGATGATTCAGGGCATTAGGACAGACGGAGAAAACCTTGTCTTGTTTTTCTGGTTTCGTTTCAAGTACATATCAACATAATGAGTCTCCTCTGTTATACAACAGCCAGGACAGAGAAAGGTAAAGCAAAACACTGGCAGATGTGCTCAATTTAGACAGGATCAGTAGGTCTTATCTCTTTAACCAATGTTGGTTTGTACCACTGAGCAACAATGGATGTACTGTGCTTTCCATATGCAGCTCCTTGAGGAAAACATACGTAGTCTCTGGTCTAATATTACCATATTACATCTCTCTCAGTCAAATTCCAAGTTGAGGTATCCACAACCTTTCAAATGCTGTAGCTAAAGGAAGTTGTACTGCTGAAATCAGGATACCAAATGCTGAATGATGGGCACTGTGGTCTGACAACCGAAGAGGTACAAGTTCTTCACCCTAGTGTGAAAAAAGACTAACCAGAAAGAAACAACCTTGCACCCCATGGCACAGTGGTTAAATGCCTGTAAAACTGTACTCACGACCTGGGGTTCAATCCCAGGAAGCAGGCTCATGGTTGACTCAGTCTTCCATTCGTCTGAGGTCAATAGAATGAGTACCCAGCTTGCTGGGGGGAGCAATGTGTAGCCTGCACACTGTGTAATTAAACTGTAAACCGCCCAGAGACTGCTTGAAGTGGTATGGGGCGGTATATATAAGCAGAACACTTTGCTTTTTTGCTTTTTCTTGATGGTTGGTGAGAAAGAGTGTGGTCCCAAAATACATCATTTAATTTCCTTCTACATAAGTAAATGGCTGCTATTCATTCTTGTTAAGGCCTAACTCCACTTGCAAGCAACAACTAGGGCAGATCCACTGAATCAATAAGACTTACATAAATGTAGACTTGCCATTCGGAAAATGAAACTAGATAGCTCAGTAGTTTAGGCATATGACTGTGGAACCAGAGGCTGGGAGTTTCAGTTTCCCACTGTGATTCCTGTGTAAGTAGAGTTGGTGTGCATGACCAAGCTGCATGATTTTCAGGGTGCCCTGAGAAAAGGGGGACGGCAAACCACTTCTAAGTATTTTCTACCTTGAAAACCATGAAAAGGGTTGCCAATCCATAAACCAGAACTGACTTGACAGTAATTAAGGAGGAGGAAGACTCTTATTATTATTTGAGTTGTGACTAGCAATTGGGTTTAGGTCAAATGACATGCCTGGAGAGCAACAAGGGATGTGAATGTGTGCATTTTCCTAGAGATAAAAGACGGATAATCGGACAAAGTTAAAACAGAAAGTGCTTGGATAATAGACTTGCTATGATTCATTCATCCAGTTTCTCTTGCTTTTTGAAAAGAGTTGGATTCAAGCTTTTATCATCATAAGAACATAAGAACAGCCTTGCTGGAACAGGCCACAGCCTATTAAGTCCAGTATTCTGTCTCACACAGTGGCTCACCATTGGCTTCAGGGTATTCCCAAGCAGATGTCTTCACCTGCTTAGGATTCCCCACAAATGCCATTGAGAGATATCCTGCCTATCTTTCCAACCCTTTGGTTGTCCTTAGGCATCCATAATGATAGCCATTGATACCCTTGTTCTCCATGAACTTGTCTAATCATTTCTTAAAGCTGTCAAGGCTGACAGCTTTCACCACTTCTTCTGGCAGGGAGTTCCATAGACCAGTGATCCTCTGGGTGAAAATGTTCTTTCTCTTATTTCTTTGAGATCTAGCACCCAAAAGTTTCATGGAGTGCCCCCTAGTTCTAGTGTTGTGCAATAGGGAAAACAGTACTATTGTCCTATTGACTTGATACAAATTCCAGATCGGCCATCCCAAACCTGGTGCCACCCAGATATTTTGGAATATAGTTTGGATTAACTCTACCTAACTTGGCCATTGCCAGTCTGGGACCCAACAACACTTGGAGGGTCCCACGTTGATAAAAAGCTGTTCTAGAAGGTGTTGATAAAACGACATTGTTCACTACCAAATCCATACCACCACATCTTCGACTAAGAAAGTAAATGAAAGACAGAGCATCTTACCCACAAACAGGTCCATACTCCTTTATCAGTTTGTTGTGATTTTCCCAAAAGCCCTGTGTAAATACCAAGAAAGATTACATTATTATAAATGTCCATATGTTCTGCTGCCTCTCAAGTATCAGACAAGTGGTTAATCACCACTCTTAACTTTCCCCCCAAAAAGTAAAGGCTAAGAATGTTGCTATAATTACACCCAGTGGTATTGTAGAGCCAGGACTCATAAACATTTTAAGTAACAAAATATACCATCATACACCAGACCCCTCAAATATCCCTGCTCCCTCTGAGGGAACTAGAACACTCACAGTAAAGAAAGTGGTTTTCACAGTAACTATATACTGCTGCGAGCAATTGCTGCTATAATGCAAAGGATCTGAGGGTATGTCTGTGGTGATTTTCAGTCATCCAGATGAGGCTATCTGAGAGTTGAGTCATGGCAATTCGACATCTTGTGCGATCAAAATGTTTCACTATTATTTATTTGTTTGTTTGTTTGTTTGTTTATTTATTTATTTATTTATTTATTTATTTATTTATTTATTTATTTATTTATTTATTTATTTATTGCATTTATTGCATTTTTAGACCGCACCAATTTCCAGGAGGGATTCTGAGTGGTTTACATGAATGCAAATAAATAGTCTACAACTAGGCACAAACAAATAATAAACAAGGCAAAATAAAAAATCACACAATAACATACAAAAATCTGGCAAGAGGCAAAAAAAATAATACTAAAGGGTCGGGGAAAGAAAACAGCAAACGGGAGGAAACACAACATAACAGGTTACCAATCGCCAAATGCCTCCTTTAAAAAAAAAAGGTCTTTAGTGCTTTTTTAAAGGCTGGGAGGGACTCAATTGGGCAGATTCCACATGGTTTATTACAGGCAGCAGGGCCAGCCACTGAGAAGGCCCGATTACGGGTAGAAACCCTATGAGCCTCCTGGGGGAGGCGCCACACAGAGCGAAAGCACCAAAGATGCTCTGGTGGGCAGGGCTGACGCTGATATTTGGGAGATCTGCTCTGCCAGGTACTCAGGCCCTAAGGCATGGAGGGTTTTGTAAACCAAAACCAGTACCTTGAACCTTATCCGGGAGGTAAAGGGTAACCAGTGCAAGCGGACTAGAATTGGTATGATGTGGTCAAAACGACCTGCACCAACCACCAATCTGGCTGCCGCATTCTGCACCCGCTACAATCGCCGGACAAGGTTCAAGGGAAGCCCCACTTAGAGTGTGTTGCAGTAATCAATCCCTGAGATGACAAGCACTTGCACAACTGTCCTCAGGGGGTCGCCATCAGGGAAGGGTGAATCTCGGTGATAAGTCTAAACTGCTAAAAGGCAGACTTGGACTCCAGGGACAGATCCGGATTCAAGACAATGCCCAGGCTCTTCACTCTTTCAACCAGCTGGGTAGAGGACCACTATACTCATCCATTCCCCCTCACCCCCCGAATAACAGAACCTTGGTATTCTTGGGGTTGAGTTTGAGCCTGTTAGTCCTGGTCCACTCCAATACTACACCCAGGCAGCGATCAAGGGTATGGACTGCCTCCACCGAACCTGTGATCACTGAAAATCCGCGATATGTGGATGCAGGTCGGGGGGGGCACAAAGCCCTTTAAACATCACGCACCGCTTGCCAGCACCCCGGGGGGAGGGGTGCGGAGATTGGTGTGCGATCGTTAAAAAGGGCTTTCGGCCATGGAGCCAAGAGCTATGCTGCACGTCCGAAAGCCCTTTAAACATCACGCACCACTTGCCAGCAGCCCCCCAAGTGTGGGGGAGTGGTGCACGAACTTTTAAAAGGGCTCTTGGCCACAGAGCAAAGAACTGGGCTCCGAGGCCAAAAGCCCTTTCAACATTGTGCACCCCTTCCCAGCACCCCTCAATGGAGGCAAGCCCTGGGCTCCAGCTGATTGGCGCTGGGGTGGGGGAGAAAAGCCTTTTCTTTTCCCACCCTAGCACCAATCAGCTGGAGCCGGGGCATGGGGAAAGGGGGCAAGGTTTAAAAAGCCCCCAAACCTTCCCCCCCCAAGCCCTTTCAGGGTACTGCAGTCCCGCAATATAGCAGGCGGGGGACCACTGTAGTATCAACTATCTCATTATGTCAAATGCCAGCCACCTGTAGATATAAAAATTGCATATGCAGCACCAGCCATGCTACATGTAACATCCTATTGATGTCCGCAAAACTTGTTGCAGACTAACTGCAGCTTATTTCTTAATTGCCAGTGGTGCATCTTGGTTGCGTGTCTCACTACATAGCTGATAGTACAAGTGAAATGGGCCCTGCACCTTGTCCATTAGCCACAAGTAATCTTGACAAGTCACACAAACCTTAAGCAAACAGCAGTAGTATTCCAGCCTCTACTTTTACATGATACACCCATAAAGAGAGACCTGACAACCATATCTGAACATGAATTGTGGCCTCTTTAAACAAGTGAACTTACTATATAGCAGAAATTGTTCTCAAAGCCAGCAGTTATGTCCATGAATCTGTATCCCAGACTTATTTTTAGAGGCATGTACATAGTTTGTTCCCTTTGATCATCGTCTCTAATAGTTATCCTTAGTGGGTAATATTCTTTAATTTATGTGAATGCCATTTCAGATTTTAACACAAACATATAGACCTTCTGAATTCAATAAAGCTGCTTGCGTACCCTTAAGAGTTATTGAGAGGTTAGTGTTATGTAATTAAGTTAATCCTCATTTGTAAAGGCTAATTAACTAAATGCTAATTGAATCTGCATATGAAAATTAGCACAATGTGTTCTCATTAGACAAATTTTAAAATGGCTGTGTCTAAAACCAAGCAAACTGTAAATGATTTTTGTCTGAAGATTTTTGTCTGAAAGCAAAAAAAGAATATACTTAGGTGGAACATTAGGATTTTGTACTTCCAAGGGCATCTCGTTTACCTGCTTGTGAAAAGCTGCAGCCAATGATACTGCAATCCTATACCGAAAAATACTGGTAGGTAAACTCTGTGGGGCTTATATGTGAGTAAATGCAGATGGGATCACAGTTTGCCATCAGTGGACACACACGTTAAACTCAAGGTGAACAGTAACCACCATGATCCGAGGAAAGGCAGTATATATGTTCCAGATTTTTAAATGGCAATCTCATGAAAACTGTACTAACATCTTCCTATGGTAGTTATTTTCCCCTTCCATGTTGGTCATGTCATCCAAAACAGTAGTAGGAATCAAGGTTGTCCATATTTCATTTCCAAAAGTCTGGCATCTGGGTGGTGGCCACCCGGTGAATCAAGTGGAAGAGAAGAAATTATCACTGCTGACACTTCACTCTGTTGCCATGCCAGCCTCAAACGTCCTCTCTGCTCTTTTAGGATCAATAAAGCCAATAAGAAGTGGCTATGGTAAAAGGACCCCCCCACACACACACACACCGCCCAGTTGAAGGAAACAGCAGCTGGGCTTTGTAACCTTGCACCCCACAGCAAAAGTGTTGCTTACACAGTTTAAGTACGCTCACTCAGCAAAAATGGTGCTAGTGACATTTACGTAAAGCATTCCAGTAACCTGGTTCAAAGTATTGAGTCTTAGAAGTATTTGTAGGGAGAGCAGGGGGAAGGATCTGGGGGCACCCTCCCCATGTTGTTTGGATACCGTAGTGGAAACAGATGTCGGCTTTCCTACAGATTTTTCTCATCAGACCAATCATGATAAGAACAAACCATTTTGTTCATGATTGAACCAGCAACATTTCATATTACTGAACGGCTATGGTTTCAATTACTAATATTAGGGATGGCTCTCTATAGATACATATGGGGCATCTCAACTTGACCCATATATAATAAATATGGTATACACTCTGGGTAAAATTCTGTTGCTTAACATAATAAATTGCACTACAGTAGGCCCACTGAATCAATAGAGAACTGATGAATCAAATCTCTGTAAATTCAGTTGATCCAAACAGGCCTAGTGAACTTCAAGCTGGCTACCTGAGCCTGAGCCAAGTATGTTGGTTCAACATGGAAAAAGCTATCTGACACTCACAGGGCATATATAAGGAGGAAACTGCACTTTACTTACACAATCATTTCATAGGTCAGTTAGTTTTATCTTAATGCATATACAGTGGTACCTTGTATAAAGGAATTAATTCGTTCCAAATGAAATTATGTTAAGCAAATTTTCCTTTATACAAATTCCCATAGGAATGCATTGAAAGCAGAGTAATCCCATTTTATGTTGTACGGATTTTCCCCATAGGCAATTATGTTAAGCAAATTTCCCCTATCTCCGGAATTTTTTATGTTGTACAAATTTTATGTTATACAAGCTGTCTGTTATACAAGGTACCACTGTATTCATAAACATAATTATCATAAAATTGTCAAAGTCTACTAAATCATCTCTTTCTATTGAATCTTCTTCTTTATCAAATTTTGACACTCTGCCAAAATATTTTTTAAAATTCAGTATATCACTGGTCATTTTTACTTCTATCTAAAATACAGAAGGCAAATCATACCTAAACTATTGTTGGTATCTTTAAGACTAACAGATTTATTTCAGTGTAACATTCAGGCCACGGTCACAACCGTGAAATGTTTTCTAGTTGTGCTCCACTGAGTTCACATCTTAAATTTGAGGTCACACAATATACGACCATTACCCAAATCTTGCAAAAATGATTGTTGCTGTTTCAGTACCGTTGTGAAACATTAAGTTCCATTGCAGTGTAACTTTTCTGGGGGGAGTTGACATGGGAGGCTGCTACCACTTCTGTTGTTCAGTTGTCCCCTATGATTTTTTATAATATTTTTCCACACCTAAAATGCATTGGAAAAATTATGTCAGTGCAATAGAGAAAAGTGCACCCATGAAGAAACTGTTGTTGATGTACAATATAGTGTGTGTGTGTGCGGTGGGGGCATATTAATTTTGGATCACAGTGACACAAAAAGAGTATGGAAAAACCCAGAGGAGATATATGCTGCTGCTGCTTATAAAATGATTCCTCCTCAGTAGTTTAGGCATGTGGCTGAGGAACCAGAAGTTGAGAGGTCACCTTAGACAGGTGCTGGACTAAATGATCCATAGCATTCCTTCCAGCTCTGCAGTTTTAAGATTATTATATTTATTATTAAGTATATGCGGTGAAGCATGCTAAACACCCAAAATTTAAGCACATCATGATTGTAATAATATTTTTTTAAAACCCTCCTCTAATCCTCCTTGATTATTATCACCATCAACTGAAAATGTTAAAGAATAGTGGGTGGGGTAGGGGGAATGGAGCCTCAGTGTGTTATGTTCTCTTTTACAACATCTGCTGCTTTTGCAAAAGAAGCTCTCTTGAAAACACTGAGGCTTTCCTTGAGTTGGGAAATAATTGATTAATTCTGCTATCCCTATTTGATCACTCAAATACCTCAGATAAGCTAGCTTTCTGAGCAAACCATCACCTTTGTCGTAGCAATATTGCTTCCACTTGCAAGTTGAGAAACCTGATGTATCGCTAACCATCTGTTGCCCCCAGGAACCACATTATCAATGTTGACAGGTGATAAAAAACAAGGTATACCAGAAGTTTCTCTGATTTATCCAGATCTCTATCAACCATAACCTTTCTTAACCTGGGTATCCCACGGATCTCAGAGTCTTTATATGATGTACTTGTTCAGGTTACATCTGACCATTCTCATTAGAGCTGGGAGTGATTAATTAGCTCAAAGGCCTTGTGGGAAAAGGTCATGAGAAAGGCAGCACAGAGTAGATTCTGGAATAATTACTACAAGTTTCAGAAGGCTACCAATACTGCCTTCACACAAATATTGTCCTCTAGGGCCTGTGTTTGTCTGTTGCAGCAAAAGGGAAACCAGAAGTCCTGTAGCACCTTTAAAGTTGATTACATTTTTATTTTGCATTAGCTTTTGTGTGTGCAAGCACACTACCATTATCCCCAAAGTGTAAAAATGTTGGTCTGCCAATGGGGACAAGACTCCCCTAGTCTGATGAGTCTGACTGATGGTCTGCTCAAACCCACAACAAATAAAATGTGCTAATCTCATAGAAGCATCTTTGGTTTTGTTGCTGATACAAGAGACTGCAAACAGTGCTTTTTTCACTACACTTCCCAGAATCCCATAGCCAGTGTAGTTAATGTTGTCTAGAAAAAGCACCCTCTCGGATCAACACTGATGGTGACATGATTATCCATTAAAGTTGCCCAAGGTATATTAATCAGAGCCTTGGACTAGCCATATAACTCTGTGAAAGCACCAAGTAGCTTCCTTTTGTTCTGGAGATTAACCTGGTGGCCACAGCCTCGGGCATTTTCTGGATAACTCCAAAGTTGTTATGGTTCTTTTGAAAGAGGGCCTACCTTATCATACCAAACAAACAAGTATTATCATAGAATCATAGAGTTGTAAGAGACCTCAAGGGCCATCCAGTCCAACTCCCTGCCATGCAGGAACCCCTATCACAGCATTTCCAACAGATGTCCATCCAGCCTCTGCTTAAAAACCTCCAAAGGAGGAGACTCCACCACCCTTTGTGGAAGTATATTCCACTACCGAACAGCTCTAACTGTCATGAAGTTTTTCCTAATGTTCAAATGGAATCTCTTTTCCTGTAGTTTGAAATCATTGCCCCGAGTCCTAGTCTATGAAGCCATGGAAAGCAAACTTGTTCCCTCTTCAATATGGCATCCTTTCAAATATTTAAACATAATGATCATATCCCCCCCTCAGCCTTCTTTTTGAAAGGATAAACATTCCCATTTCCCTAAGCCATTCTTCATATGACATTTCTTCCAGACCTTCAACCATCCTGGTCGCCCTCTGTGCTTGCTTGAGGTTGTTAACATCCTTTTTAAACTGAGGCGCACAGAACTGGACACAGTACTCCAGGTGGGGTCTGACCAGAGCAGAATAGAGTGGCACTATCATTTCCCTTGCTCTAGACACTATGGTTCTGTTGATGCAACCAAGAATCGCATTCCCATTATGTTTAGGTTACAACTCCCGGCTGGGTGGCTCTGGTGTTGCAGAGCCAAAAAAAAAAAAAAGTAATTCATGCACGTTCTGAATTAAGGGAACTTAGAGTTCTGTAAGCGGGATATAAATATAAATAAATAAATAAATAAATAAATAAATAAATAAATAAATAAATAAATAACAACAGGTGATTCCTAATGGGGAAGACAAGGGAAAGCAAGGGAAGGGACTACTTTAAGAAAGGCTTTTAAGATAACAGCAATAAGCAGTCTGGTGCATTTGCTAGGATAGATCAAGGTTATCGAATCAGCTAAACAAACAGGAAAGAACCTTTTCTGAAAAAGTACACAAGGGTAGAAGGAAAAAGGAAGATGTGTGAAGCACTATCACTATTTGACTTAGCATTATGAAACAACTTCCTTTTAGAGATTTATTTGTTTAAAAGCACTTATATGACAGTCTCCCAAATTCCAGGTCGCTTTTAAAGGTCTACCAGTTAGTAAGCACCTGGTGCCGTATGCTCTCTTTGTGCTGTAGTGGACTGATGGGAAGGAAACCACTAGTGGTTTTTATTTTTTATTTTATTTTATTTTATTTTATTGACTCTGGTCAACAGTAGAAGTGACATGATTGCAGGTTGCCCGAGGCTCATTTTGACCAAGTCTGAGAATGCTGGTCAAAAACAGCATTTCCTGGAACAAATCCTTAGGGCTTCTCCTTGATGGGAAATTCAAAACTCACTGAACATAATCCTATTGGATTCTAGTTCTCACACTCATCTACAAGTTAGTCAGAAAATGCTCTGAGGATAAATCTCTAGGGAACTAGATTTTGCCCTGTACACTACAGGGAGATCCCAAAATCTGGAGAGCTAGCCAGCAATGCTTCTTGAGATAAGGTGCATGATATACTTATACCGAGGGCTATAGCGAGGGTAGGGAACATGTCACCCTTGGGCCATATGCAGCACTTGTGGCCCCAAAGACAGCTGCCCAGCACCTCTGCCACAGAACTCCCCCACATTAACATATTGGGAGTGATTAAAGTCCTCTTCTGCCCTCTAGGAGATGTGGCAGTGATCCTGCCACGTTCTGAACGGCACCCCAGTATTCATGACCCCTGCAACCCCAAAAATGCTTACTTTGAGAAAACATATATGGCCACTAGAGGGTACAATGGAGCATTTTCAGGGAAAAATCTTCTGTGAAGGAAAAAGTTGGTGTATAGGACAGGTGATTGAAAGGCTGCCTAGATGCCCTAAGCACATCTGATCTCACCTGATTTGGGAAACTAAGCAGGGTTGGCCCTGGCTAGTACTTGGATGGGAGACCACCAGGGAATACCAGGTAGGCGCCTGGAGTAGGAACTGGCAAGTCACTCCAGTATTCCTGCTAAGAAAACTCCATGAACATGGAGTCACAAAGAGTTGGTCATGACTGTAACGACACAACATACACACACGTATAGGTGGCTGAAGTAGGAGCAGCCCTCCAAGATGCAAGGATGGGAATATGTAACCCAAGACCTCTGGAAATACCCAGGTTAGAAAAAGCTATCTTTGGCTACTAAGGACATTTAACACAAAGAACTAGTTAACTATATATTTATGTCTGATTGAACCCAGCTCTTCTCAAGATCTAAAATAATTGCAGAATGTGCAAACAGACTCAAATCCTGAAATCTCATTGCTTAGTGCAGTAAGATATTCTACAGTGGCCCATTGAGTCGGTGGGGATCTGGTGAGTGAACTCCTCTAGATGTCCCACTGACTGAAATGGGCCTACTACTCTAACTGCAGCTGACTAGCATGTATGAAGTCTCAACTAGCATATGCCTACTTGAACCAATGGAACCCACAGATGGGTTGACTCACCAACCCCCCACTGTTTCGATCTAATCTAGTGATTCATTATGCTAAGCAACAGGATTTCAGCCACTGAATTTTCCTTGTATGGGGCGCTTTTAATTATTTGTTTCAAGCAAAAGTTGCCTTTGAAGCTAAGACTTTAGTATGCAAGGACATGATGTAATAAAAAGAAGTGAGAGATGGTTGGTAATCTAACGACTCCAGCTTTTGCCATGCATCGACAAAAATCTGTTAACGCATTTGGTACTTCTTGTTCTATTGAAATGTGTTAGTAATATATTTTTACAACATCAGCTCAGTAGCTCTGTGCAGATTCCAAAGGAACAGTCAATACCAGAATAATGTTTGTATAAATAGCCATGCTTTGTGGAAATCCTTTTGAAATAATTACAACACTGTGGTCATTTCACAATATGTAATGTAATAATGTTACTTCTTTCAAAAACATAGCAGCTGTAGTATGCATGCTTTCATGGCAATTTTTCTGCAATAAAACAATTTAACAGGCACATTTAGGATGGCTGCTAAGGGCTAAAGATCTTTTGACAACTCAGAAAGCTATATGGGAACAATTTTTAAAAGCTAGACTAGTTTGTGCTTTAAACTTCATTGCAACAAGGAAATCAAAGTTATTTCTGGTTTTGGGAGACCTGCAACAGCATTACAAATTCAGTTTAAAAAATAAATAAATTTAAACTAAGAAGAGAATTTGGAGGAATTGTTCATAACCTAAATACTCCTTCAATAACAGTTAATTCTCACCTATACAGTATTAGATTCCATGTACTGTATATGTGATAAACAAGAACATATTGGCTAAAGTCCTGTTCCATAGCATAATAAGGAGCACTACAGTAGGCTCATTAAATCAGTGGTGATTTGATGAGTCAATTCCTCCCATAATGTCCATTTATTGAAACAGGCCTATGCCAGTTTCAACTTACTACTTAAAGTAATTTCCAATGGAAATAAGCCTACTTGAATCAATGATATTTACAGTTGACCTACCAAATTTCCACTGATTCAGCAATCCTACTCTTGCATCACTTACTATGTTAAACAGAATTTCAGCCACAGTATGGCTGAAAACATCAGATCAGTTTGCAGTATCTATTTGAATCCATTTCTGCTAGCCTATTTCAGGCCAGCAGGCCCTTAGAGCATGTTACTACAAGCTGAAGTCTGAAGACATGTAATCAAGAAGAAACAGGACATATCAGAAGAGCATTCGCCGTTCTGAACAGCAGTAAACAACACAGACAATAGTGGCCGTTGCTCGAGAGCTGAGCTGGCTGGCTTGAATATGACGGCAAATCCATACAGAAAAGATGCAACCCTAATTCCAAATAATGCTGTCAACTTGAATAATTGAATCAATTGTTGAATGGTGAGACAACAGCATTTGTGTAAATCCCTCTGATTCAATGGATATACACTAGTCGGAAGTAACTGGATCCAGTCCATGATTTATTGTAATGGGAATGAACAACCCATCAACCATGGTGTCCTTCTGGGCAGGTTAGCCAGGTTGGGAGTTGGAGGCACCGCTTTGCGGTGGTTCCACTCCTTCCTGGCCGACCGTGCCCAGAAGGTGATGTTGGGGGACAGCTGCTCTGCCCCATGGTGTTTACGTCATGGGGTTCTGCAGGGCTCAATACTGTCCCCCGCGCTGTTTCTCTTCAGGGAAGCTTTCCCTGAATGGTGGACTACCTATTATGTGACTTTTATATGAATTTTGTGATTGCATTGACAATATGTTTTCAATGTTAGTTTCCTTCATGCATAACTTTTACACTCTTTTTAACTGCTTTGTTCTCTTGTAGCTTTAATGTAATGTCTTTTAATGCTGCTGTAAGATGTCCCTCAATTCCCTGCTCTTAATTACTTGAATATGTCTTAATTGTATTGGACTGTATATTATCTCTCATTACTGTAAGCCGCCTTGGGTCCTTTTTTCAAGGAGAAAGATACTGTAAATAAAAAATACAAAAATAATAACATCTACATGTAACTTCTGGGAGAGGTCATCAGGAGGTTTGGGCTGAGGAGCCAGCAGTATGCTGGTGATACTCAGCTCTACCTCTCCTTCTCCACCAAACCAGGTGAGGCAGTTTCTGTGCTGAACTCATGTCTGGGCCAGATAATGGACTGGATGAGGGTTAATAAATTGAAACTCAATCCAGACAAGATGGAAGTGCTATTAGTGGGTACTTCACCAGACAGGTTAGAGGGCCACCTCCCTGTCCTGGACAGGGCTGCACTCCCCGTAGCTTGGGGGTGCTCCTGGACCCTGGTTTAACTCTGGAAACCCAGGTGGACTCAGTGGTCAGGGGTGCCTTTCTTAGGCTGCAGAAAATATACCAGCTATGCTCCTACTTGGATGAGTGAAGCCTCATGACAGTTACACATGCACTGGTAATCCCGTATTGATCACTCCGGTGATTGCTATCATGCGGCACAGCTGGCGAGTGGTGAGGCTGCCAGAGACCATATGATGCCGATTCTATATAACCTTCATCAGTTACCAGTTGCTGCCCGAACTCAATTCAAAGTGCTTGTTTTGACATATAAAGACCTAAACGGCTTAGGACCTAGATACCTGAAGGTCTGCTTCCTTCCATATGAACCTACCCAGCAATTAAGATCTAACCAGGGGGCCCTCCTGAAAGAGCCATCCCTTAAGGAGGTGAAAGGGATGGTTTGTAGGAATAGGGCCTTTTCAGCAACTGCCCCCAGTCTATGGAACACCCTCCCAAGTGAGATCCGCCTGGTGCCAACGCTGATAACGTTTTGGCGCCAGGTAAAAACCTTCCTATTCCAGAAGTTTTTTAACTGACATAATATAGATTGTGGGTCCTAATGGCAATTTTAGAGTTTGTATTTCAATGTTTTTATTTTTTCAATTGACATGTTTATATTTTAATTGTTTTAACTGGTCATTTCAATTGTAAGCCACCAGAGACATTTGGGTAGTGGGCAGCATATAAATTGTATAAATAAATAAATAAATAAATAAATAAATAAATAAATAAATAAATAAATAAATAAATAAACTGTACGTGTTGGGACTTTTGCCTTCTCCCCATGCCCTTCATTTCTTTCTCCAGCTTAGACCCAAGGAGAACAGGAGAACAGATACATGCAACTGGCTTAAACATAAATTCTTCTGTTATTCAACTGTCAGTAGTCCTTCATTCCTTTTGTTGTCTCTTTGAACATACCTCAAAAATTCACCACAAGTCAGAAAAGCAACTTGATGGTGTATACCAAGCTCAGTTATTATCACTAGCAATAGTACAGTGATACTCCCAACCCTGCCATAAATAGTACAATGTAACAAAGGAGAATGATTTCTACTGTTTCATTACACCGTCCAACATTTCAGAAAGACAAAAGAAGCACAAAGCAGTAGCATTCCAAATCAGAAATTACTGTCCAGTGTGCACATACAACCCTACTACAATACATTGGTCAGGAAATTCTCCATCTTCTATTTAATACAGTATATTGATTTGTTTTGTCAATGGCTGCTTCCCATCGAGCAGTGCTTGCTCTTTCAATTAAAGATATACCGGGGGGGGGGGGGCAGAGATACCACTATCTAACTAGAAGTTATCAAGGGTGTCAAAATATAATTTGGGCACTGTAGAAAGAGCCATTTCAGACTGTGCACTGCACAGTGCTCTAACGTCCTTGTGCACAGACCGCTACTACAGCTCAGATGCAATCACTCCTGCTCCAAAATGTAATGGCAAGAGACTCTCCAGAGGGAGCAGATCCATGGAGGATCACGTGTCTAGCAACCCATATTAACAATATTAAAAAGTCAGTCCCAGCAGAAGGGAGAAATAGGGACTGTGTCCTAATAAACAGGAATAGCCAGAATTGGAAATGAGCATGAACCAGTTTGTCCCAGTTCATGACAGTCTGTAAAAATTAGAAAATATACTGAAACTCAGCAAGGACCACCACTCTGAGAGATGACAGGTTTTATGTATTCAAATTGAACTGCAATGAATACTAAAACAGAACATAAACTTACTGCACAGTCTTCCGTCACAAAGATGCAGACGAGAATCATGCGTACAGTATATAAAATACCACAAGGATCCTCTTCCCTACTAGACAAATGCCCCAACACCACCACTGCCAGCTCATTTTGAGCACCGTACACATGCTTTAAAAGACACAGTGGAAGAGAACCCAGCACCCTCAACAGTTCTTACTGTTGAGAAGTTCTGCCTAATGTTTATTAAGCAAATTCTGAACTCTCCTAATTTGAATCCACTGCTTCATGTTTTGCCCTCTTAAAACTGAAACCTGCAGAAGATAAGCATTACCTTTTTAGGCGAGCACAAACCTGGCCAAGGTAACCACCCACACATAATAAGTTTTTAATTTTAGTTGCATTTATGATTTATTTATCGCCCACTTACACAAAGGCTAGGAAGAACTTCATGACAATTAGAGCTGTTCAGCAGTGGAATATGCTGCCACGGAAGGGACAGTGGAATATGCTGCCTCCTTCTTTGGAGGTTTTTAAGCAGAGGCTGGATGGCCATCTGTCGAAAATATTGTGATGGGGATTCCTGCATGGCAGGGGGTTGGACTGGATGGCCCTTGAGGTCTCTTCCAACTCTATGATTCTATGATTCTAATCAACACAAATCTACTTGATAGGACGTGCAGCAGCCTTCACCAGAAAACCCAGGCCCATATGCATCAGACCCGTATTCAGGGATGTTTACAATAGGCACGAAGCCACATTAGGGACTCCTTGGATTGAGCTGAGCATGTAAATGGGGCATAAGGAGAAATGAAGTGGAAATAGAAAAAATATAACTAATTGAATAATTTGCACCAAGAAGAATTGTATTCCTAATTAGACTAGCACACACACACACTGTTTGTGGCTCCATAGCAAAGTCTACAGAGTTTTTCTATCATGTGCAGCCCTTCACAGGGTTACTAAAATTGTGTATTCTTCTGGCCTCTCTGTTTTATTCCCTATTTGAGAAATCAAGTTTTATAAAAAGGAGGCTCTATATTCATGGGGCTGGTCGTATAAGTAGGAATAGGGAGCATAAAAGAGAGTGATGGGATTTTTTCAGATAAAATCTAGGTATGGGAAGGTACATATGCCTTCATTCACTTTTTGCCCATCAATTGTTTATTGAAAATTGTGTTCTCCTCAGGGAAAGGTCACCCCATCCCAAGCCCATTGGGCTCAAATATGAGCCATCACCTTTCTTTGTTAAGAAAATATTGTTCCCATGCTATGTTGCTTTACATATACAATGCATATCCTATTCAAGTATATCTGTAAATGAAGGAACAGCAGCAGGCAGCTCCCTTCAGTAATGACATAAATGCACAACAAGTAAAGAGGGGGAAACAAGCCTCTAAATCACCAATTAAATTTCTCACATACAAAGTTTAATATAGGCCTATGAGAAATCTGCCCCGGATTCTGGTCCAAACTTTGAAGTTGCTATCTGAGGCGCCAAGTCTTCTTTGGAGACCAGATGGAACTGCAGACACCAGTCTCCACTGTCCCTGCACTGTATTAGCCACAGATGTTCGAATAGAATGGATGCCTAAATACTCACCTACAGTCAAAAATGCTGACATTTCATTATAACTTTTACTCTTTATTTTACTTCAAAACATAGCTATAACCTGTAAGCTTTAATCATGGGGGGGCGTTTATACACGACCCCTAAACTCCGCAGCAAATGGCTGCAAGCTCCAGAGCTTAAAAATGTTTCCCCACCAGCTCCGGAGTTTAGAGGAAATTAAGTGCGACCCCGCCCACCTAAGCGCGACCCAGCACACTTTTCTTGTACCTGCTCTTCCCTGGTGAAAATTGTTTGATGCGGTGTAAGGATAGTGAGTGCGGGGCTCTCCTCCTTCTGTTTGTTGTTTTTTTGGCTCCCGCCCCTTTAAGAGCTCCTTTACAGAGAAAGGAATGTTGCCGCGCAAGAACGGAGGCAGAACAAAGGTGAACCACGATCTTTTCTTCCTTTTTTCTCTCCCTCCCCTCACGCAGCCAGCAGCCAGGGTGGGGACACAGGAAGAGCGACAAGCCCCTAAGATCTCTGGTCCGAATTTAAGGGACCAGCGGATCTTAGGGGTTGTGTAAAAGCGCCCATAGTCAGCAAGCATACTAAGGTTTTTTTTTAAAGGTCATATGTCAAATATGCAAGGATGAACAACAAAATCATGAAAACAAAACTCACCCTCATATGTATTTTTGTTCTGGATCATGAAAAAAAAATCATATTCCAGACGCAAAACAAGTGGCTGGAGACACACTAGGTTCCAACAAATGGAAATAGAAGACTATTTACTCGACCAAGGACTAATGATGGTAAGTTTCACAAGTGAAAACCAAAACAGATGGAATAGAATGGAAGGCGTTTTCCACCTACTTACTGCAAAAGTTTAAGAACGGATTATACAGGGTAAGCAATTATAAAGGTGGAAAGAAACGTCTTACCAGTACATTTTTAAACAATAAACAAGACTATTACAAAAGCTTACTCTTATTTTAATGCAGTGATATCACTTCCATACAACAATATGGCAAGGAAGCATGTCAGCGGCACGCTATACATGTCCATTCCAATCACACCTGCCCAGGTTTTGATCTATTTGTTCCAGGTTTTACACCATCTCTGCCTCATGAAGAATTCTGGAGAATTTGACAGATCATTTCTCGTGATCCAACTGAGATGCTGTTGCAGTGAAGGTACTGTGTGATTGTTTTCTGTCTTGGGCTTATCTGACTGGGTGTTTCATAAGGTTTTAATGGCGAGTGTTCTAATTTGAAAAGGAATTAAGGAGGGGAAATGGCTGGAGTTCCCCAATTTATCAAAGTGAGAAGAGTCTCTATCTTTCTTTTTCTTTCTTTCTTTCTTTCTTTCTTTCTTTCTTTCTTTCTTTCTTTCTTTCTATACAGCTACCTACCTATGTGCCTACCTACCCATCTACCTACCTACCTACCTATCTAAAATAATTTTAACCTGCCTTTCTTCTTAAAGGGTCCCAAGGTGGCTTGCATCATTAAAAAGAGCCCACTAATCCGTTTTTTTAAAAAAACCTCCCAAATTCAGTACAGAAAAGCCTGCTGGAAGAGAAAGGCCTTCTTTCTGGGAGAGAGCTCCAGAGACACAAGCGTGAGAGTAGTCCTTGATTGCACAAGGTCATGCCTTTGCACAGAGCAACCATTTAAAACAACACACATGTGGGACCAAAATTTAGCATAAATTGAAACACAGTTACAGGACAAACAGTATACTGTTTCCTACATGTGTTTAGAATAATGGCTGTTTAAAACTCATGGAAACAGAGCTGCTAATGCAGTGGTTCTCAACCTTCCTAACGCCGCGACCCATTAATACACTTCCTCATGTTGTGGTGATCCCTTGCCCTGCTTGGAAGAGGCCACAAGCCCCCATTGGCAGGCCACTACGCCAGAGATGCCATAGAGAACGTCCCTTTACAGGCATCCTCAGCCAATCGCAGCCTCCAGTGCCATTGACTGACATCTCCTCCAACCTATCAAGCTGTTTTCCCCCTTCCTCCCCCTCCCCCTCCAGACCCAAGGCTTCTGTGCCTTTTTCTTCACTGGCTCATGGGGACCCCTGTGAAATGGACGTTCGACCCCCAAAGGGGTCCCGACCCCCCCCCCAGGTTGGGAACCACTATGCTAGTGTGTACATTACATTCACATGTCAAAGTTGCTATTAGAGATCAGCGCGAACTGCCATTTCGGCAGTTCACTGCCAGTTTCTTCTTTGGTAAACAGGCATTCGGCACTTACCGGCGCCACCTCCCTTGGCAGGTGCCCACTCAGTGCCTGGAGGAGGCAGAGCAGGGAAGCCAAAGTGCTGCCTCTGAGTGGGCACCTGCCGAATACCTGAAGGATGAGCTGGCGATCCATGCCCATCGCTAGTTGCTATTAAGGCAGACCTCTATATCTGTGCATAAAATCTAGTAGTTAAAGTTAATGTTCACAGTACTAAAAATGAGCCAGGTTATTAGCATATGAAGCATACGATCTGCAGAAGATCTTTCCCCAGCTCTTGTGGCAAAAATATACTTGTAACAAATCAGTAGTAGCTTTTTTTGCTGTTATTTTATAAACCTAAAATCTGTCAGAGGATACTCACTCTGCCCAATGATAGGGCCAGTCCTATCGTCATCCCTTCAAAAAGAGACACCCAGAGCTGCTCATGGAAAGTAAAAACCCAACTGGCTCATAGAAAACAAATGCCTCCTTCTGTGGGAAGCCGCAATACGTATGCCGTTTCACCAGGCCTGCATGTGACAGCAGTGTTATCGTGAGAAGTGGCACTTAATCTCTTGTTCTTCAAAGCCCACCTGGTGACAGCAGCTTTAGAAGAGCCAGAAGCACCTAGCTCAGTAGCACATCTTGCAATAAAACACTAATGAAAATAAATTGATATGCATTTGCCCATATACCGAGGAGCATATGGGTAATGTGTTTAGACACCACTAACAAAGTTAAGTCCCAGCTAGATTTGTTGTCTGACAGATATAGACCATCAAGTTTGACAGTAATTTTAGCTTTATAACTGCTGCTTGTGATGCTTATGTGTTTTTAAGGTGTTCTAAGCTGCCTAGATGCTAAGAACATCCAATCTTGCCTGATTTCGGAAGCTAAGCAGGGTCGGCCCTAGTTAGTACTTGGATGGGAGACCACCAGGGAATACCAGGTGCTGGAGTAGGATCTGGCAAACCACTCCAGTATTCCTGCCAAGAAAACTCCATGGACATGGAGTCACAAAGAGTCAGTCATGACTGTAACGCACAAACACACACACACACACACACACACACACAATACTTAAATTTTTATTTGGTTTGGAGAGATAAAGTTTCACAATTTGGCACCAAGTGCTCTTGGGATCCAGTTGCAAGCCCTGTAGATGAACGGGTCTGTTCTTACTGTCCACACTAATAACTAAATGAAGAAAATTGAGACAAATCAGTTTCTCCTTCTTTCATGTCAGGAACAATCCAGTGGTGTTTCTGAAATGGAAGGGCACATGATGATTTGCTGGTGTGGCCCAGAGGGATGTCCAAATGTGTTCGCCTTCCACATCTCCTGGAAAATCAACCTGGGGCTCTAATCATCTCCCTAGTGATGCTCAAGGACCCCTTCCATTGGGTTTCCTGATATTACGCTCTCAGGAAGACTATGGCCCTTAGTCAGAATCTTATTTATTTGTTTATGTGACTGTGTGTGGAAAACTGGGGAAGTGCATCTAGCTTCCAGCGGAGTCTCTTTTATGCACCCTCTATTGCATGGATTACAAAACGGGTTGTATGACCAGTTGAGCTCCTAGATTAGGTGAAAAGAAGCCCACAGCAGGAAGAAACTACAACGCAACTGCAGTTCCATATGGGGTTCCCCCCACTCCCCAGCTTGACAGTATGTCAGACATGTCCAAACTTTGGCCCTCTAGATGTTTTAGACCACAACTTCCACAGTCCTTTGCCAATGGAAATACAGGCTTGGAAATCTGGGAGTTGTGGTCCAAAACATCAGGAGGGCCGAAGTTTGGGCATGCCTGCTGTATGTCATTCAACTATAGCTGGAAATGCTCATCATCCAACCCAAATGACGAAGAAGGGAGTTAGAATTAAGGCACATTTCCCCTCTCCCGTATATTAAATGGAAATATATACAGTATACTGTACAGTGATCACTATGACACCAGTGATGACTTATCATCAGTGTTGGGCTTAGAAGGTCATGGATTTCCCTCCTTTGGGGGGGTATACAAACAAAGGGCTGATGGCCATCTGTCAGGAATGCTTTGGCTCTCGAATCGTGCACTGGCAGAGGTTGAGCTAGATGACCCCTGGGCTCAGTTCCAGCTCCTCAGTTCTATAGTGTGATGACAATGATGACAAATACATTTTGCCATCAGTCACAGGTGAACTCCCTTCATGAATCTGAGAGCTTGCACAAACCTATATGTTGCAATACAACTCCCATCATCTATAGCCAATGAGAGCAACAGAGGGGACTGGGAAAGGCTACTTTAGTGCATGTTCTTCCCCAAATGACAGAGATGAGAGTTTCTGCCTTTCCATATAAACCCAAGCACACCCCTTTCTCTCTCTTCCTCCACCCATTCATTTCTGTTCTGCCTCTTCTTGCAAAAGCAGCACAAAATGTGCAGTTCTCTTTTTATGCTTTGTAGAAAACTCAACTATAGACCATGCCCCCTTCTGCGTCTCCTTGATGTCAAGGAGAGGCAGTGAGAACCGCTTTAATGCTCTTCCCCGTGGCACCTTGACAAGCTTTTGATGGGCAGAATGCTTCAGGGTTGATGGCCTAGGGGCGAACAAGGTAGTGGCTGTTCAGCAAGAATTAATCCTTGTAAAAGCAGTTGGCCAGTTTAGGCGGGCGGGCGGGGTGGGGTTGATCAATGCCATCCTGCCCCTGGATGCTTAAAATCACACTCTGTGGAGCTCACTAGGGCTTGCTCTCATAATTGTAATTATGTAAACTCATTCTGTAAATTAAGTTTGCACCCTAAACCATTTTCCCATGGAAATGAGTTAGTTCTATGTATGCATAGAAATGAAGCTGGGTCACACAATAATTTTCTCAACTGTTAAAGAAGTACAATGGAATAAGTTCCCTCAGCTGGTGGTAGGCGCTCCAACACTGGAGGCAGTGAAGAGAAAGTTAGACAACCATTTGTCCAATCTGCTTTGATTTCGATTCCTGCATTGTGTAAGAGGATAGATTTGATGTCCTTAACAGGCCCCTCCCAACTCCATTATTCTACCATTCTTCCCCTTCAACTTCCTGGCTTTGCTTCTTCATTGCCCTGTTCCATTTCGAATGTGTAGTTTCCACATTTTCTTCTGTTGCTGAAGATGGAAGTGCTAGCATTCCGGTTCCAAAATTATGCCACACCTACTCCATCCTGCCTTCCATTTTGTTTGTCTTCTCTTGCTCATCAAAGGCTGCTGGGTGCTGGGAGGAAGGATTTGCCTGGTCTCTCTTCTTTCCTGCCCTTGTCCTTCAACCTCTAATTTCCTCCCCACCCCCATGGCTATAAAACCGTTCAGCCCTGCCGGACTGAAAACTAAGACAAAAGCTTCCCCCCTCTTCCTTCCCTCCCTGCTCCCACACACTCCCCATTTTCCATTCAGCCAAAGTGGGACACTTAGAAGCGACAGTCCAGGAGCCACAAGTAGGCCAGACAGGAATAAACACGGCAAACAAAGAATATCCTGTCCACTCAGAGAGACGCTAAAAGAAAGAGTGATGTCTCCATTAAAATTCAAGGCAGAGAAGCGGCATGCAGCCTGTCAACAGCCTGGCTAATAAAATAAAAATGGGGGTTGGGGGTTGGGGATGGGTTGGAAGGAAAGGAGGAGATGCTGGCTATAGAGAATAAAAGAAACCATACGATAAGGCACAAATGCAGGCAGGCCAAGGCAGTCTGGGATTTAAAAATTTCTCTCAGCAGGTCAAAGCAACAAAAAGGGGGGAGGAGTGACAAATTGGCAGAAACTTCTGCACGCATAGAAGGGTGGGTCAACATGGTACTTCTATGTAGGCCCTAACCCACAGTTTTGTTGTGCTGCAATTCCACATGCAGAGTGCATACATTTTGTCAGTAATCCAGCAGTCCATACGCCACAGGAGTTTCTCTCACTGTGTGTGTGTGTGTTTAAAATCCTTATTTGAGGAGTCTTGTTTAGCAGTAGCTAGTGATAAGGAGTCAGGCTTAAACCTGTCATTTATTTATTTATTTATTTATTTATTTATTTATTTATTTATCAGCATGCAGAACTTGCACTGTGGCATTGAATTATGGCCCTAAGTAGCCTTGAAAGTTCTTAACTGTACAATGAACAAAAGAAAAGAAAGCTTCTACAGAATTCCCTTTTTCATGAAGTTCTTATCTACGTAGAATTACATGACGCCTCAACAGTTCTCTTTACGGATGTACATTTATGTAGAATTAGCTCCACACAGCTAGCAGAAAGCAACAGTACATATTAGACATCAACAACGGATTCATGCGTGCTCTGTCCATCATCATCAAAGGAGAAAATTCTGTTGACTGATGTCTAGGCCACTGGATATTACTGACTTCTGCAAGTGAGAAACCTCACTGCCTTCCCTTAAAACTTTGCTACTGCTGTTATTCATCTCTATACACTTCTCTTTTTGTTGCTAACTAACAAAGGGAAAACATATGCCTTTTTTAAAAAGAGAAAATGAAATGATTTCTTTGCTGTTTTATTATTTATGCCTTACCTACTCTGCTGCTTCTTATGTTAATGATGTTTGTTATATTTTTGTTAGTGATCCTTTTTTTAATATATATTTGCTGTGAAACTGATCCTGAATTTCTCTTCAGTTTATTCTTCACTTTGTTCTTATGTTTTTTATGATGCTTTGTTATGAACCATTAGGAGAGTATAGTTTAGGGAGAAGCAAAACTGCATATACATTGGTTGATTGACTGTTGATTGCCAATCCCTCTCTCTCTCCATGTTCGATTTGAATTCTGAATACAGCCCAAAACATATTAAATTACAGACAGAAAGGACTCGTTCTGAGTGATAAGAGCACTGTGCTTTTTCAAAGATCCTAATCACACAAAAGGAGAATTGGGTGCAGGCAGCTAGGTATGTGTGAGAACTTGGATGGGGGACTTTTGGGCTTTCAGATACATTCTGATTCAACTCCCAGATGCTCCTGATAGCATACGAAGATGGAAGTTGTAATCCAAAATAGAGCAATGGTAGGGCCAACATTCACCCTTGCTCTGTGATGACAATGAGTTTGTGGAAACTGATACATAACATGTCTCCATACACGTCACATATGTTAAATTACATTTAAACAGCGCTAACACTAGGAGCAGAAGTTGCTTTAACAAACTAGAAATGCATCTTGGAAATCAGATGATTGCAAAGTGCTTCATTTCCTCACATAAATCAAATCAGATCTCCAATTTTAGTTGACACTCACCTCTGCCTTCATAAAATCAAAACCCATGCAATCAGTGACATGTTGTTGACTAGAGCAACGAGCATCAATAATATATTTTTAGATGTAAATTCCTGGCATATGGAATGCAGAATTAGTATTCTCTTGACACAGACCAAAGGAGCAACAGAATTTAGAAGTGAAAGCAAAGTGCAATTGACACATTATTGCAGGAGCAGTAAGGCCAAGGGAAATGTGATGAATGGCAAGGAACAGTGTGGAATATAGAAGTCTACCTTCTTAGCAGCAGAAAATCCAATTGAAAGTCTCTTTGCTTTTGAGCTTTTCAAATATACGCCTGGCAACATCCACATATTTCTGTCCGAATGCATTTGTAGAAACCAGTGCAAAACTGATCTATTAGAGTTGATAATGTTTCTGTTTTCATACCAAACTTTCAATTTAAAAAATAAGATCGTCATGAACTGAGAAACTCTTTCTGTGTGTTCATGTTACCATCAATCACAAGATGTTCAGAAGGCAACAAAAGTTGGCAGAGGCCTAAAATGTATCTAAAGGGACACCTCCCAAAGAACCTCTTACCTCACGAAAATACAGCAGATTTCCAATAAAAGGCAACGGTGGTGGGTGACGGATACCTGCCTTCTCTAGCCGAGAGAAGGCAGAGATGGAATACCTGCAAAAGAAATAAAGCATGAACAAAGCTATACTTCCATGGTTCTATAGGGGAATTTCTATGTTGATTGACTGATTGATAGCTACGCTGATATTTTAATCAAAAGAATAACAGAATAAGAGTCTCATGGCACGGTGGTTAAGCTGCTGTACTGTAGCTATCACTGTGCTCATGACCTGGGGTTCAGTCCCTGATAACCTGGTTTGTGGCTGATTCAGCCTTCTGTCCTTTCTGAGGTGGGTAAAATGAGCACCCAGCTCACTGGGTTAGTCTGCATAAATAAATTGAAAACTGCCCAGAGAGTGCTTTAAGTGCTATGGGTTGATCTATAAGCAGAACACTGTTTGTTTTTAAGAATCAAAAAGCTGGAAAGGCCACTGAGTCCAACCACATGCTGAAAGCAGGAATACAAATACTGTAATAGGATATCTTTGAGGTAGTTGTCGAAATTTCTCTTACTGTATGCAGATGTCAGAGCAGAAATCCTCCCAAGGTGGCTTGCAATAGAAGATGGCAAAAGTAACGTTCACGGTAACATTTTAAAACTAATTTACACTTAAACAAATCTGAAACAAACCTGTTGAAACTAATTGTGTTTTTATTTTACATTTAAAAGCCCCAAAACTTCTCCCCCCACCCAATGTGTGTCCAACTTAGTGGTGGGGTCTGCTCTTCTGGTTTTTGCCTTCCACTTGGCAGAGTAGAGGTGGAACCTGGACAACTTTATGTCATTGTCAAAGGTGTTCATCCGTCATTATTTTGGGCCTAAAAAGCTCCAAAACGAAGACAAAGAAAACTCTTGAACCCAACCAATAGGAAATCATTAGCTTGGAATACGTCTTTTCTAAAAGTAAGTCATTACCTTTTCTCTTTTAACTTTTCAAAACTAACTTCAAAGGTAGGAACATTACCAACAAATGAGTATGATATAGGCAGGAATTACTTTCAGCTTTTGGCTTTCAGTGGCCAACATGTATGTCACATTGACAAATGTCTACAGGCCCAACAGGTTTGCTCAGAAACCATACAGATTATAAAGAGGGCTTTCCAATGGTAAGAAGTCAGATTTCTACAGGCCATAGAATTCCCTGACATTTAATGTGGTTCCCATAAGCTCAGAGTGCCTGCATCGGCTATCCACAGTGAGTGACCACAATAGATAACAAATCGAACAGACATGTAGCATGTTATTTTTAAGCTCAGTTGAAATCTGCTCCCTGTAGGTTGCAATATAAGACAAGACTGGTGTCTGTCAGGACCTTTCTGTCAGATGTTGATTCACAAGCTTGGTTATTTCCTTCTCTCAGAAATAAAAAGCTGATACCTGAGCAAAGCTCCAGAGACATCCTGTTAAAATTAGATCTTTAGACCTCTATCAGCCTTGGATCACTCACAATGTTCACCATGACAATGAATGATCTCCACACAGTGATTATCTGAGAGGAGATTACAGCATATTTATCCTATGATATAATTCTACTGAAAGGAGAGGGAACCAGAGTCAGTTGTCACTATTTTAGTCCACTTTTTAAGCTGAACTGATAATTATTTTGTCTCTTGGGCTCCTTCTATCCCTCCCCCCCCTCCCGATAACAGTTTAAAACTAAATTGTGCAATACAGTTGATTTTAATTCCTATAGATTGTATTTTTAATATTGTATCAATTTTGCTTGCCCTCTAGAAATGGGTGTTGATAGCTACTCACATAAATATAATAATATGCGAGTATACAACATAATAGCCTCATAAATAAGAAACTGCCAAACACAGAGGTGAGAAATTCCTTTTCCCTTTTATTGCTTCTAGTTCAGAGGAACTAGAAACTTCAGTTTGTCACATTATACCAATATAAATTGCAAAGCACAGTAGGCTGAACAGATGTGAATGGCACCCTTTTAAATGTCAACTTAACTTTTGGGGGGAAAGCAATACAGTATAGTCATTTCTAGTAGTCATATAGTACTAGGACTCCTGCTTTGTCCTTTAGGTGTTTCAAAGTTGGGATAACTAAGAGGGAATTCCATAGATTTAGCTGTGCAAAAATCATACATTTTGCCACTCTACCTTGCACCTCCTCCAGATACCATTCAGCAAACTATAACAAGAAAAACTTTGGAGAACTGAAGCTGTCTTGAGGTTGTCTGCGGAACAATGAAATGAATGATACCACTGAATAAGGACGGGTTCAGTCTGTATCTTTTCTCTGAGCTTACTCAACTTTTTAATTAGAAGCAATCTGCTACTGCCAGGGACTCTGGAACAGGAAAACGGTCATAATCTAAAAATGAAGGTTAAGAAGATCAAGATCTTGGACATCCTGAAAAAGGCAAGCTGCCCAAGAAATACTAAAAGAGTGGTGCATGCTGACCAATGCAGACACCATGGAATTTAGTAGGATGGGTAGTTTAATCATTGCAATCAGAATCAAGATGAGCAGCCTATTTAAGATAAATAACTCTGCCTTAAGAACCAAAACTCTAAACTGGCCCTAATCCAGTTATATAGTGTGGTGGATTGTGCTGTGTGACGCAGACTTTAAAACTGGCTAATATAAAAAAGACAGAAATGTTTGACATCAGCATTTAACACAGGATGTCAAAATTTTCTTGAACCGAGTAGATAATCAGTAAAGTAGCATTAAAAAGACTAGGAAATCATAAAATGGAAAACAAGAATAATTTGCAAGTGGAATATTCATTTTGCCTCTGTCTTGTTCCAAAGGGAAAAGAGTATTTAACCCAGTGCATGTAGGCAGTGTGTGCATGCGCTGCCCAAGATAGATCAAGATGTGATAGAGGGACACCATAAATAAATTGGTTTAAGCTGGAATGTGTCCAGAGCAGGGTGACCGAATGGCAAAAGGTCAGAAAAGCAAGCTTAAGGAAAAATAGTTGAAGGATGTGCCGCTGGAGAAGTCAAGTCTGAAAGGCAATATAACAGCCATTGTCCAAGTTTCTGTAGGGCTGTCACATAGGGAGCAAGCTTGGAATCAAATGACAAGAAAGGAGATTTCAACTAAACATTAAGAAAAAACATGGTACCATTAAGAGACATTAGGCCATGGAAAGAAGAATCTTGAAAGATGATGGAATCTCCTCTGATTAAGCTGTTTAAACAGAGGTTAGGTGACATTGGGTATTTGTACACGACCCCTAAACTCCGCGGCAAATGGCTCCCAGCTCTGGAGCTTAAAATTGTTTCCCCACCAGCTCCAGAGTTTACAGATAATTAAGTGCGACCATGCCCACCTATGCGCGTCCCAGCGCACTTTTCAGGTACCTGCTCTCCAGAGATGAAAATTCCTGATGCGGATATAACGTAGTGACTGCCGGGCTCTCCTTGCTTCTGTTTGTTCTTTTTTTGCCCCCCGCCCCTTTAAGAGATCTGAATGCAGTGCCGGGACAGCAGAACGGAGGTGAGCGGCATTCTTTTCTTCCTTTTTTTCTCCCTCCCCTCACGCAGCCAGCAGCCAGGAGTGCGGAGGGGGTGGGAACGCAGGAACAGCGACAAACCCCTAAGATCTCTGGTCCGAATTTAAGTGGCCAGCAGATCTTAGGGGTCGTGTGAAAAGGCTCATTGTCAAGTTTAACTGTGGATTTCCTACTTGATCAAGGGGGGTTGGACTCAGCGACCTTGATTCTGTCATTGTAGATCTCGTATCATAGCCTTATAAAATACACCTGGTATCACAAACAGATTATAGAAATAACTACACCTTTTTAAGGCAGCAGAGAAAATGGGGTAAAGATCTGTCAAGTTTTCCCTGTTCCATTCAGTGTGTGTTCTAATTAATATATTGTCAACCACCTTCTCCTTTGGGGCTGTCTGTGCTAAAAATACCAACATTACTTATTCATCTCCGTTATGACAGAGACATACTAGGTGCTTAAATACCAGGTGCAGGGTGGTAAATAGTAGGTGCTAAATATCATCAGCTAATACCAGAAAATAGTTTTTCACAAATCCTTCAATCTCTGCAAGAGAAAAACAGGGATGTTTGCTTGATGCATATGATTATGACATAAAAAAATAGGGCATTAAGCAACGAGAATGAGCAGATGAGCTAGCCATTACAGTGTGGTGTAGATATCATTCCACCAAAGTTTCTTGGAATGATTAGTGTCCAACACTATCTTGGTGCTACAGAGAAGAAATCACATGAGATGTTGGACTTCCAAAGACAGTATATGCATTTTTCATTGAAATAGATCTCATTTTCCAAAAATTAAAGCTCAGAGACGTTGAATTTCTGTAGGCTAGCCAACCTGGAGTCTTCAATACTCTACTCTAATACACAAACTTGGACCGGGTAGATCAGAGAGTCTCATATTGCACAATCAATTTGAGGCTCTTTCCCTCAGCACACCTCATGAGGCACACACAGAGGAAGAATTGGTTCCACCGGAGGATCTCTCCCTCATCACTATTGATGAGACACAAGATCAGGTACATGTAGATGAACAGGCTGCAGGAGAGAAGCTTCTTGTACTAGGGGATTCTATAATTAGAAATACAGAGGGATGGATTTGTGACGAGCATGATAACCGTATGGTCACTTGCCTGCCAGGTGCAAAGGTTGCAGACATCACGAGAAATATAGATAGCTTGTTAGAGAGAACTGGGAAGGAGCCAGTGGTCATGGTACATGTTGGTACCAATGACGTTGGGAAGGCAAAGCGGTCAGTCTTGGAAGCCAAATTCAGGTTGTTAGGTAGAAGATTGAAGTCCCGGGCTTCCAAGGTAGCATTTTCAGAAGTGCTACCTGTTCCACGTGCAGGACCCGCCAGGCAGGCAGAACTCAGAAGCCTCAATGCGTGGATGAGGCGATGGTGTCGAGAGGAGGGCTTTCGATTTGTCAGGAACTGGAGAACATTTTGGGACAAGCCAAACCTGTTCAGGAGGGATGGGTTGCACTTGAATCAGGATGGGACCAGATTGCTGGCACTCAACCTCAAAAGGGCAGCAGAGCAGCTTTTAAACTGATAACTGGGGGAAAGCCGACAGGAGCTGAGTGGCATCCGGTTCGGAACACATCATCCTCGGGGAATGAGGTTGAAGAGGGTAGAGAATCACATAGAGATGGCATAGCAGGTATTAGCACTGGGAGAATAACGGAATATGACAGTTTGTCTACTGATAATAAAAGCTGTGCGGGAGAAAGAACAAGGCAGCAGCTGTTGTTGCGGGACCCACTGTACAGGTGCTTCTACGCCAATGCTCGAAGCCTCCGAGCAAAGATGGGAGAACTTGAACATTTGGCAGCTAGGGATAACATAGATATAATAGCCATAACAGAAACCTGGTGGAATGTGGAGAACCAGTGGGATACAGCAATCCCAGGCTATAAACTCTATAGAAGGGATAGAGAGGGGCGGGTTGGAGGAGGAGTGGCCATCTATGTCAAAGAAGGGGTAAAATCCAGCAGAATGGAGATGGACAGAGGGTCTGACTCCACCATAGAATCACTGTGGGTTAAACTACCAGGTCCAAGGAGTGATGTGATCATTGGAGTATTCTATCGTCCACCAGATCAAAACCTTGAGGGGGACCTTGAAATGAGGAGAGAAATCATGGAGGTGGCTAAGAGGGATAGGATAGTAATCATGGGGGACTTCAATTATCCCCACATTGACTGGGCCAATGCGAGCTCTGGGCAAGAAAGAGAAACTGGGTTTCTCGACTTGCTGAATGACTCTGCCTTAGAGCAACTTGTCACGGAGCCCACCCGAGAACAGGCAACTCTGGATCTAATATTGTGTGATACTCAGGACCTGGTCAGGGGTGTGAATGTCACTGAGCCTCTGGGGAACAGTGACCATGCTGCAATTACCTTTGACATGCATGTCGGAGGAAGAGTGTCAACCAAATCAGACATAAAAACCCTTGATTTTCGAAGGGCAAACTTCCCTCAGATGAGGAAACTAGTTAGAGAGAAAATGAAGGGGAAGGTTAGAAGAATCCAATCTCTTCAGCGTGCATGGAGCCTGTTTAAAACAACAATAATAGAGGCCCAGCACAAGTGCATACCACAAAGAAAGAAGAGCTCATTTAAGTCCAAGAGGACACCGGCATGGTTAACAAGTGGAGTTAGAGAGGCTCTAAAGCACAAGGAGAGGTCCTTCTGTAAATGGAAATCCTCCCCAAATGAGGATAATAAAAAGGAACACAAACTCTGGCAAAAGAAATGTAAGAAAATGATAAGGGAGGCAAAGAAAGACTTTGAGGAACGAATGGCTAGCAATATAAAGGGTAATAATAAAAGCTTCTTTAAATATGTTAGAAGTAGAAAACCTGCCAGAGAACCAGTTGGCCCTCTGGATGGTGAGGGAGGAAAGGGGGAGGTTAAGGAAGACTTGGACATTGCAGAGAAATTGAATGAGTTCTTTGCGTCTGTCTTCACGACAGAGGACCTTGAGCGGATTCCGCTGCCTGAGCCGCCCCTCTTGACTAAAGAATTAAATCAAATACAGGTTAAAAGAGAGGAGGTTTTAGGACTAATTGATAAATTGAGGATTAACAAGTCACCGGGCCCAGATGGCATCCACCCAAGGGTTATTAGGGAACTGAGAAATGAAATTGCAGATCTCTTAACGGTTATATGCAACTTGTCTCTTAAAACGGCCACAGTGCCGGGGGACTGGAGGATAGCAGATGTCACACCAATTTTTAAAAAAGGAAGGAGGGGGGACCCGGGAAACTACAGGCCAGTTAGCCTTACATCTGTCCCAGGGAAGATGGTGGAAAGCCTCATCCAAGAGAAAATCTTAAAACACATAAAAGAACAAACCTTGCTGAGAGAAAATCAGCATGGCTTCTGTAAGGGTAAATCTTGTCTGACAAACCTTTTAGAATTTTTTGAAAAGGTCAACAGGCACGTGGATTTGGGTGAACCGGTGGATATAGTCTATCTGGATTTTCAAAAGGCTTTTGACACAGTCCCTCACCAAAGGCTGCTGAGAAAATTGCACAGTCAGGGGATAAGAGGGCAGGTCCTCTTATGGATTGAGAACTGGTTGAGATCCCGGAAACAAAGAGTAGGTGTCAATGGGAAATTTTCGCAATGGAGAGAAGTGAAAAGCGGTGTGCCCCAGGGCTCGGTCCTGGGACCGGTGCTTTTCAATCTGTTCATAAATGACCTGGAGACAGGGATAAACAGTGAGGTGGCCAAGTTTGCAGATGACACAAAACTTTTCCGTGTGGTAAAAACCAGAGAAGATTGTGAAGAGCTCCAGAAGGATCTCTCCAAACTTGGGGAGTGGGCTGAGAAATGGCAAATGCGTTTTAATGTAACCAAATGTAAAGTAATGCATATTGGGGCAAAAAACCCAAACTTCATCTATCACCTCATGGGCTCTGAGTTATCCGTGACGGATCAGGAAAGAGATCTTGGTGTGTTGGTGGACAGCTCCATGAAGGTGTCTCCCCAATGTGTGGCAGCGGTGAAGAAGGCCAATTCCATGCTATGGATTATCAAAAAGGGGATTGAAAATAAAACAGCCAACATTATAATGCCATTATACAAAACAATAGTAAGGCCCCACCTGGAGTATTGTGTACAATTCTGGTCACCGCATCTCAAGAAAGACATAGTGGAACTGGAAAAGGTGCAGAAGAGAGCGACTAAAATGATTACCAGGCTGGAGCACCTCCCTTATGAAGAAAGGCTAAAACATTTGGGCCTCTTTAGTCTGGAAAAAAGGCGCTTGAGGGGGGATATGATTGAGACGTACAAAATAATGCAGGGTATGAGTAAAGTGGATAGAGGGAAGCTCTTCTCTCTCTCCCAAAACACCAGAACTAGGGGACATACACTCAAATTGAGGGCTGGGAGAGTAAGAACAGACAAAAGAAAATATTTTTTCACCCAGCGCGTTGTAAGTCTATGGAACTCCCTGCCACAGGATGTGGTGATGGCATCTGGCCTGGATGCCTTCAAAAGGGGATTGGACAGATTCCTGGAGGAAAAGTCCATCACAGGTTACAAACCATGATGGAGATGTGGAGTCTCCAGGCTTTGAACCGGGTTGCTTCGGGGGCCAGATGCAGGGGAGTGGTGTCGGGAGACAGATATCTAGTCTCATGCACTCCCAAACGCACCTGGTGGGGCCGCTGTGAGATACAGGAAGCTGGACTAGATGGGCCTTTGGCCTGATCCAGCATGGCTCTTCTTATGTTCTTATGTTCTTATCAGCACAATTTGACAAGGGAGAATCTTTTGTCAGGACAAACTGTATATCAACCAACAAGCAAGACACAGAGCGTAAACAGACATTACAGTACAAGAAATTGTATTACAGAAAATGAAGTTGGTACACAGCCAAATACTGTGCAACAGCAGCTAGAATCCTGTTGGGATCCCACTGTGAGGTAAGTGAAATTGTGAAGTCACAGCAACAAATTGCAGCTAATGAACACGGTGCCAGTCATTGCTAATTCCCGGAAAACTGGTGCCATGATTTACTTATTCTGTAATGTTCTAGCCTAGGTCACACTATGTGTGAGGAAAGAAGAGGGGGAAAGAAAACGAAGTGGTGCCAATGCTGACCCCACCATAAGGCTGAGTAAGGCAGCTACTCCAAGAAATGGGGTACCAGGAGTAGCAAATTGTGCCATTCTCTGTTAAGGCCCACGCTAGCGCCTCATCTCCTTCCCCACTGTTTCAGTTTATGGCGGCTGCTTCCATTCCGGCTTTCCCCTTGTGTCTCCCTGTAATGCTGCATCGCTACCATTGCCATTCTCTCTTTCAAAGATATGGCAGCTGGAGCTGCTACTTCTCTGCAGGAAAGGTGGGAAAGAGGTGGACAATGCAGCCAGGAAAGAAGGGGCTAGGTCAGTGTTGGCGAACCTAGGGCAAGAGAACGGCGGGGTAAAAATACCCTAAAATAAAAATGAATAAATAAAGGTGGCACTTGGAGCCCTTTCTGTGGGCACCCGGCATCGTCCCTTCACAGTCACCTGTATTCAAGTTAAACTGCTGTATTGGCAATTTGTGAAAAATTAGTGGGTATTGAATTGCAGTTTGCCATCACTGAGCTGGGTGGTTGCATCAGCAGCAGTGATGATTGGTAGTGAAAGCAGCACTTCTCCTACCCAGAAGAGTGGGAGGGATTAAGCCACCACTGAGTGGCAGCAGCTAGCTAACTGTAGTTCCTGAACAGCTGAACTATGCACAGCAAATATCAAAGTCAGATGATATTGTCAAAGTACAAACTAATACTATAAACATCTATGCCACCTGTACATTCCAGAATGTAAACAACAACAACAACAACAACAACAACAACAACAACAACAACAACAACAACAACAACAACAACAACAACAACAACAACAACAACAACAACAACAACAACAACAACAACAACAACAGAGTTCCCATCATACAACCAAAGCTGTACACAAAGCACAATTTCTTGGCTTAATTAATTTGGGGGTGTTTCTCCTTCTGCTGTATGTGCCCTTACTTTAGAAAGGAGGAGATAAAATATATTATGCATTCAAAGGCGAAATTTGGGCTATTTTTTCCAAGTTTAAAACATAATTTCACTTAGCAGTATAAAATTTCATAACATTTTTTCAGCATGTAAATTATATGCTTTAATTATGTAATTTGACATCTTAATTGCATAATTAAAAGGACATGATGTTTCAGCTTAATTAGATACCCTAATTATTATGCAAGTTCATGTGCTAGCATTGCAATCCCTCTTTCCAAATAGAGAAAAAGTGCTCGTAGATATAGCTTTCACCATTTCAACATATCCATAGGATGAATGGATTCCCATCTGAATCCATGAAGACACACATATAAACAGAAGGGAACACCTGCGCCTATAATATGGTTGGTATCCTTTCCATTATGGCGAGAAGAGTGCTGGGTGGAGGAGGGCTCAAAGATGATTTATTAATGTTCATAATTTGGGGGTCTTAAATGGGAGCATCTAATATGCAGCAGTGTCTTATAGATAAAAAGTACGGTATACATAACATACACAGAACTGCACTCACTAAGGCCGTTACTTCACGTTCCTCTCATCCCTCTTTGCTGTCCCGCTTCAGACCAGTACAAAAAAAAGGTTACTTCACGTCCATAGCGTGGCAGCAGAATCTCATCCCGACTACAGCCCCTGAACCGGGAACAGAGCGTGACGAGCCATACCTGCCCCTGGGCTGGGGAATTCTGTTGTCACGCTTTGTTTCCAGTTCATGTTCTGAGACAAGGGTCATGAAGTAACGGCAATGGCTGTTTCCCCCCTTTCGCTCTAGGAATACTCCGACAACCAAAAAAGTCGACTGGAACTCCTGCACCAGGCCAGGCTTGGCTGCCTGCCTGTCCCTGCAGGAGAAGGTGGCTCTTGAAGGGACAGGCGGAGAGCCACTGTCAGGTGTAGGTCCATCCTCCTCAGGTCCCGGAGGCGAGGCTGAGCTCTCCTTGCCTGCTCGCCTGCCAGCCCACAGACTGCTGAGTTCAGGGAGAGAGTGTCTCGCCCACCACCCACAACACCGACACTGCTCGCCAGCAGCAAGTGGTGAGGGCTTGCCCGGCTCCTCCTGCCGGGCTTCCCGAGACAGCCCACGCGCCCACAGTGGGGATTCAAAGTATCGTAAAATGGAAGCCTGACCATTAAAAAAAGGCTAAATGAAGCCAGGGAAATCCAGTAGTTGTCATGAAACAAGGACATGAAGTAACAGTTGTCATGAGACAAGTAATCACGCCCGTGGGTAAACAAAAACAGGGATCAAACAGGGGAAAAACCATGTGATTGTGAACAACGCTGTCACGGGACAAACGTAATCGTGTAATGAAGTAGGACGTGAAGTAACCACCTAAGTTATGTGCATAAAGACAAGATATGCACAAACACAAAAAGACCCATGTCAAAAAAGCCACTATCTTGCTTAGGGGAGAATTCAATCCATAATGAAGCAATCTTTGTGCCATCTAACTGTTCATTTTGAATACACTGGTACCTCTACTTACGAGCCAATTCGACTTACAAGTAATTCAACTTACGAGTGGCAAACCTTGGCATTTTAAAATGCTGCCTTACGAATGTTAGATAGGGTTTCCCCTACCTACGAATGACAGCTGATTTTGACAGGTCCAACCTATCAAAGTTCAACCTGTCAAGGTCAGCTGTATCCCCACCTCCTCCCCCTTCTTGGTTCCTTTGATCTCTGCAAAAGAGATCAAAACAACCAAGAAGGAGGAGGAGGTGGCCATCATATCTCCCTTCCAAACCGCTCGAGCCGAGTTGGAATGGGTGCTTGCTGGCACAACTGGAGCGGGTGGAAGACAGGCGTGTGTATGCTCACCCGGATCGCCCCTTCCAATGGGCGATCTGCACAAGCATGCACTCTCCTCCCTTCCACCCGCTCGAGCCGTGCCAGGTGATTGCTGGCATGGCTCAAGCGGGTGGAAGGCAGGCGTGTGCATGCTCGCCTGGATCACCCCTTCCAAGGAGTGACCCACATGATCATGTAATCGCCTCCCTTCCACCTGCTCAAGCCATGCCAGGTGATTGCTGGTAGGAACGCATTGAAATCCTTTCCCTCTGGAACGGATTAACTGATTTTCAATGCATTCCTATGGGAAACCACTGCTCTACTTACAATTTTTTCTACTAATGAGTATGCGCTCAGAATGAATTAAATTTGCAAATAGAGGAAACTAAACTTCTCCAAATTGTTTTCATGGCTGTGCTGTGGCTGTTCCCCTTGACAGTGGCAATCATTGTTGAAGGAAATGGGATTGCAAGACATACCATATGACAGGATTGTTTTTCAAGTCTCTGCTGCCTCCTCATCCTGAGTTCTAGCTATCCTACTTAGGGTGTGGCCAGATCTGTGGCACCACCTGTATAAGCAATTTCCTTCCAATGATTCAACATGAGGAAAGGAGGAGCACTGAAAAAGAACAGAGAGGAAAAATAATAATACTAATAAAGGAAGCCAAGAAGACCCTTATTTATGGTAAAGGCAAAATGTTTAGAGAACAAATATATATTTTTTAAAACTCTTTTTTATTTCACTCACTTATTTGGCTCACGTTGTGCCCTTCTTTCAGAACTAGGGCTGAAGTAGTTAACAAGAAAATGCAAATAAAAAGCAGATAAAAGCAGATACGCATGAAACAGTAAGTTATCATGGTAAGCATAATTAAATAAATTGTAGTATGAAAATACTACTGAACTGAGTACAGTATCTTTAAAAACACATCCACCCACCACTCAGGAAAACACATCACCAATCTGTCAAAAATCCACTATCTCAGCAGCCAGTCCTTTCAAATAAGGTTGTGTGAATAAAAAGGTCTTTATCTGCAAAGAGAAGAACAATACAGGGATCTCTCTCTCTCTCTCTCTCTCTCTCTCTCTCTCTCTCTCTTTGTGTGTGTGTGTGTGTGTGTGTGTGTGTGTGTGTGTGTGTGTGTGAGAGAGAGAGAGAGAGAGAGAGAGAGAGAGAGAGAGACATACTCCAAGAATATCTCCTAGGAAATTCTGTTTCAGATTATAATTTCTGGATTAAAAATATTATATGGGTGCAAAAAGTCATGAAAGTGAATCTCAATTTTTCAATTATTATTGGATGGATATTGTTTTGCATAGCAACATCAGCACTAAGGCTGTCCTAGTTTGGACATAAAGTGAAAAGATAAGATGAAAAGACAATAATGTTGGAAAAAGCTGAAGGCTGCAGGGGGGGAAAGGAAGACCCAATATGAGACCATAAATAAAAATACGAAATACGAGATTAACTGACTCCCTCAACAAAACCACAGACTTGAGTTTGCAGCTGAGGAGGACATTTTGGAATTCACTCATTTATAGGTTTGCCTTGAGTAGGAGGCAACTTAACGACATGTAACAACAAACTACCTGCACTCCCTAGTGAGCTGCGCCTAGCAGAGTCCCTGCTCGCCTTTAAAAAGGCCTTGAAAACCCACCTCTTTAAAGAGGCATATGGCGACCTTTTTGTTTAATTTTTTTTTCTTCATCTTTTTGCCGCCCGTGTCATCTGTTGCGGAGGGTATTGTCCCTTCTGCTTTATTATTACCTGCTTTTTTTTTTTGTCTTTTGATGCTTTGTTGAAATTGTAAACCGCCCAGAGTTCCATCCGGAAGATGGGCGGTATAGAAATATAACAAACAAACAAACAAACAAACAAACAAACAAATAAGATTCTCCCCCCCCCCCTTACAGAAGTGCTCATTTGAACAAAGATGTTCCATTCTTATACCCACCCTGTTCTCTGTCATCCTAAACAACTGACAAAACGTGGCCGGTAAACTTCTTATCTCAAACATGACAAAGAATGCCAGACAGCCTACTCACTGCTTATGGGTTCCTCACTTTTGGTGCACGTTTCCACATAGCTCAGTCAATGTGGTTAACATCAATCTGACACTAAGGGAGGAAACGTCGCCCTGTTATTTCTCAGAAGCTGACATGAGAGGCTAGACCCTACCGCTCTCATTGTGAACCTGTTTCACCTTGCTTTTGAAAGCCATGAATACATCCTAAGGATGACTAAGGTGGCTGAAGAACACAGAATATGGTAGTTTTGAAAATGGGACTTCCCAGGCCCTCTTTAATTGTGCTTTGTGTTTTGCGCATGACTCTGTTCCATCTCTATTTTAGTCAACGGAGACATTTCAGCATGGCTTGCAAAATGTCCGGGAGTGCATGCAATGAAGGCTAAAATTCCCACTCCTACTGTCTCAACTGATAGGAAACAGCAATTTCCAATGATGGGGAAGGGACATTGGGAAGAAGGTTAGCTAAAATACTTTCCCCCTAGGAAAGATATTCTTTCCCTCTGTTCTTTATAGAAGTAGCTATGGCTTCTGGCACATTGGCAAGTACAAGGCTGAGCCGTCTCTCACTGGATGCACCCCTGGCTTATGAAACAGAGCAAACAGGAGCAATGACTCAGTAGTGTTTATGAAACAACAGATTCATCATCTGAAGTTGCTGTTGTTCCTATTGTTTATGTTAGCAAGATGCAGCTGGTGATGATAAGCCAGTATAAAGGGTAATTGGGTACAGCCCTGCTAGATTACCAGCCTTGGGAGATGAAATATATTCTGACAGGCTGTTGAACTGACAAACAATGGGCAGCTGGCAAGTGCCCAGATTTCACTGCATTTGTATATATATTTTTCCCCATCCTCCATGGAAGAGCTTGAGCAAGTTACATTTCTGGAGAACAGCTTCCCAGATTATTCCTAAATGGAATGGGTCATAGTCCAAAAGGGCTACTTTTTCAGCTCAAAATATCTTACAGCAACTCTGGGAGACGCATTCTGTATCTTGTGTTCCATTGTCTGTTATTGGCAGTATTCTACGTGGTTCTTTTTTTTTTTCATTCTTAAGAAAAAGTATGTAAAAACAAGAGGTATTTCATAAAGCATGGTGGGAACTAAGCATATGGATTTTGCAGTTTCAGGTTTATTCAGAACAATACAAGGTCTAGCCTACTTGCAACAGAATGAGAGAGGAAGGTGAATGTAGAATCACTATAGGTAGGGACTCAAATTGAAGCAAAGATAACAAATCTCTTTCATAAGACTGTAAGTCGGTATAAAACAGACACAGCAAGATGCAAACTGGGCTTTCTCTCACGATGTGCTAAGAAGTGGAATTTGCAGGGAGTTTTAAGAAACAACCATGAATAGAATTCAGAAATGGTCTGTTTTATTACAACCTGAGGTTGTGAAATTGGTCCTATCACTTACCTTTGCATAATCTTCTCCAATGCAATGTGAGAAGCAAACAAATGATGGCTGGGTAGGGGAAAAAACAGGCATCATCCAATCAATTTCCTGGATGGGTGAGAGATATGAATGTGTACCTCAACATCTTCATCTAGTCCAGTTGTTCTCAACCTGTGGGTCCCCCGATGTTCCTGGACTACAACTCCCAGAAATCCTGGCCAGCTCAGCTAGTGATGAAGACTTCTGAGAGTTGCAGTTCAGGAACATCTGGGGACCCACAGGTTGAGAACCACTGATCTAGTCCAATGGTTCCCAACATTAGGTCCCCAAATGATCTTCTTGGACTAAAATTCCCAGATGCCTTCACCCCTAGCTGTGTCGGCCAGGATCTCTGGGCGTTGTGCTCCAAGAACATATTGGGAACCTTGGTTGAAAACCACTAATCCAGTCCAATTATGTCCATCTCACCAGATCTAATGACATGCATCCAGTCATTTCAGCAAAAAAAAAAAAGGCTCTGGAATAGCCATTCTTGCAAACTAATAAGCAAAAACTATTCTAATGAGCAATACCTCTGGGAATATTGAAGTTCCACAAAGACAAGGAACATAATAAGCAATGCAACATGCATTCACATAAACGAATGCAAAGGTTTCATAGTTTTATTAAAAGCAAGAAATTCATTCTGTGTAGATGAAGGAGTTGCAACTAATCTTCAGAGTAGATTTGCACAGTCTGTGTTTATCTGAGTTTAAATACTCAGATCTATAGGATATCATGAACAAGCACCTGGTTATTATGTGCTGACTTGGTACTTCCATGCTCAGACTATGAAGCAGCCCCTCCTTTCAAGCTGAATGTGGAATTTTAAGGATTCCAGCTTTTTCAGCTGAGTACTACGGGTGCACTGAAAAATGAGTCTCAGTAGGCATCCAGCTATATTTCTCGCCTCACTCCAGTTTTATGTCCTTGCCTCCCTAGGATAGCATCCATTTTCCAAGTTTAAATTTTAAAGCACAATTGAAACAGGTATGTCAAAAGTTGTCTCAATGCCCATGATTTAATTCCTTTTTTTACAACAATCCATGCACTATTGGATAATGAACGAAAAAAAAATCTTTAGTTTTTAATTATAAGGTCAGATCAATAGTATAGAGCATCTAAGGTGGGAGATCAAATGCAATGTCATTAACTGAGTGCTTCATTTTGGAGAATGAAGCACTCGTGGCAGCCTTAAAATTTCCGAGCTCAGGATATTTTGGTGGTATGTAACTAGGTGGGAGTGAGATTCAATGTGCTACGAGCACAGAACAAAGGCTGAAGGTAACATATTATCAGTCAGCTTCTCTCAGGAATGACCTGAGCAGTGGCACTGTAAGCTCTCGCCACAAAATCCTCATAGCTGTGCCTCTGCAGTGATCAACTGTATCAGCAGCTCTAAGCAATTTTCACTTCCATCACCAGGCACAGGTATTTTGAAAGCTAGCAGGTTTCAGGAGAGTATTCCATCCTGGAATACTTTGCATTACAATGGGGCAGCCTGCAATGGTATATTGTACTGTTGTAGGGAAAAATCCATTCCGCTGTTCCCTAAGTACCACGAGCAGAGCTTGGAACATTACAAAGTTGTCAAGTACCCTTATTCAGTAACCAGAGAGTACAAGTAAATGCATGGTACCGTGCATTATTAATGAGTTGCCATTCCCTGCAAGCCAGAAAAATATTTACCCTCTCTTTCCCCCTAGTGGTCAATTCTGATACTGCATATTTATTTACTGTATTTTATTTATTATTTACAGAAATGTTTAGCCACTCCACTATCAAATGGTCTCTTAAAATGTTTACAAAGACAAAATGCTAGAAGGAACTTATGCATCATGCAGCCCTTTTATCTATCCCCGGAAAAATCCACTAACACTTTAGACATCCACAACGAAGGCCACTGCTAATGACTCATGCTTAATGGGCATTGGGAAGGGCTGTAAAGTTGTGACTTTCACACACAGAGACACATTGTCCATCTAAGAAGCCTATCCAGAACAAGGTGAAGTGAAACTAACATGTAGTATAAATTGGAGATCTCCTACCAACCTTCCTCAGACTAAAGAAGCTACTTGGGTGAGTAGTAAAATGTTTTAAACTAAGAAGAAAAGAAGTCCAGTTGTCATGACCCCGCTTTTGGATAACCTCACCTGGATGACTGAATTAAGAATCTTTCCTCTTCCCATTGAAGATTGATTTTAAAAAGTCACATAACCTGAGAAAACAACTGTCCAAATACTTCTAAAAATCTTTAAACTGAGTCTAGTCCCTTTTAATATGTAGAAAAGTGATATATAAATATGTATACAAATAAATTTAAATTCCCTTTAAAGGTAACTTATAAAAGTAATTAGGAAACATTTTGATAAACCTAAAAGTAAGTTGACAACTATGGCTATGCTACTAATTACCCCACACTAGTTACTACCAAGCTGTGACTGACAAAGATACTGGGATGAGTAGTGACATGTTTCGATCTCACAAGAAAAGAAGTCTGGAAGTTGAGTCATCAGTCAGTCTGACAAAGCTGTTTAGATGAGCAGGGAAACATTTCAATCTCTCAAGAAAAAGAAGCCCAGTTGCCATGACTCAACTTCCATATAAACTCACCTGGATGACTGAGAATCTTCACAGACACAAACTCTGGTTATGAAAATTCAAGCTAAACTCACATAGAAAATAGTTACTACCTGAGGCCAGGTAAAGCTGTTTAATGTTTCCTCTACCAGACAAATGCTCAGCCACTTATTAATTGATGCTTTTTAACACAGAGGCATACATTTTAAACTGGAGAGGGTAGAAATTGAACCTACAGTCTTCTTCATATAACTTCTTTCACTAAACCACAGTTTCTTCATGACCGTACAGTACTTCTTTATACATGTCTCGTCACAAATGCCTCACATTGGGTTCATCAAGACCTACGTCCTTACAAATCCCACACTGAGCAGACTGTATCAACATGACCATGCTGGGTAAGGGATTCTGGGAACTGTAGTCTAAAATGTTTCCAAGCTCTACCAAGGCAACATTTTTCATCTCACAAAGAAAAGCCATTCCAAAAAGACTGATTCCATACATAGTAGCTTCATATAGCTACATATTGCCTAAGTGGAACAATGCAAGTACAGTGTGATAGTTGGGTATACAAAGAAAAGAGAGAAATTGAGAGCACGATGCAGCTGGATTTTACAAACACTGAGAATCAGAAAGAGAGAAAGGGGCTATGGCTGTTCAGCATTCATTATCTTTCCTACCACTGGCTCAATACTTTTTCTTTTACATAATCTGAACTTGTTCTTGGTCTCCGCAAGGAACACAAACACAAGACTTCCACATGAATGAGGCTTTTTATGTAACTCACAGGTGCTGTTGTGTATCACAGTACAGGCGCACTAAATTATGGCGCAGGTCCAACACTCCTGGTGTATCAGATACATCTTGGGAAATGATCACCAGGAAAAGACCAGGAGTTTAATTTTAAAGCTCTGCTAAAAAGTAATGCTAACTGCAAATAAAATAATAAACATCTATTTACTATTCCCTCCCTTCCCATATTTAGCTACGGTAGAACACCCCCCCACCCAATATCGCAGTTCCTATATTAAGGTCCTAGTATATCACTGATTTTTTAAGAGAAGCAGGCTTCTGAAGTTAGGATTTTAACCCCCTCCTGACACCTCAGCAAAATGACCTTGAGCTCCTCCTGACAGCATGTGCCAGCAGCAGCAGCAGCAGCAGCAGCAGCAGCAGCAGCAGCAGCCCCAGATCTGTTTGCTGAGGTGTCAGGAGGGGGTTAAAGCCTCTCTTTGGAAGTGCACGCCAGCAGGAGCAGCCCAAGGTCAGTTTGCTGACGCATCTGCATTTCGCAGATTTTCCTTTATTACGGGTGGGTCTGGCACCTAACTTCCGTGATAAACTGGGGGGGGGGAGTATTGTATGCTAAAAATACTAAATGCATGATATATAGGACATCAAGAAAATAACTCTTAGAAATGTTAACAGATTTCCTAATGTTCTCAGCCTATCATTTATTCCACTGGCTTCGACAGTAGAGGCAGAATAGGGGAAAGTTGCATGACTAGAACTCTTGCACAAACAGCCCATTGCAAAGTACAAATGACAAAATAGAGTTGGATAGAAAGCAAAGGGTGTGCCAAGTTACTGCAACCTGAAACACACCATGAATCCTGTTTGAAGAAACAAAAAAAAGAGGGACTGGCTGGAGAAAACCAAAAGAAAGTACCGTATATACTCGAGTATAAGTCGACCCGAGTATGTCGAGGCCCCAAATTTAGCCCCCCAAAACTGGGGAAACTTATTGACTCGAGTATAAGTCTATGGTGGGAAATGCAGCAGGGCCTGGCAGCTCCTCTTTTCTGAGCTGGGGGAGTGGTGTGTGATGTTTAAAACGACTTTTAGCCACTGATGCAAGCGCTTGGGTCAGTGGATAAAAGTCATTTTAAACATTGTTCGCCGCTCTCCTGTGATGCAGAGGGGGGTCATGAGAAGTGCCACACAATGTTTAAAATGACTTTTAGCCACCGACCCAAGCACTTGCCTCAGTGGGTAAAAGTACTGACCCGCATATAAGTCGGGCTGAAAAACTAGGCTTATATTCGAGTACATACAGTACTTGTAGAAATAAAAGAAGTACCTCAGAAATAAAAGTTCAAATGGACATACAGAAACTAAATGTTTGCAAGGTTGGTAACCTGACAGACTTCAAGTGTTTTGGACTACAATTCCCACTATCTCAAAGCAACATGAACAAAGGCCCAAGATCATAGGAGTTGTAGTCCAAAAATTTCTTGAAGACGCCAAGTTAGCTATCAAGATGGTAAGCCAGAGGTGGCTTTCTGGATTTGCAGATGGGGAAGAAAGGCTAGTAAGGCAGGCAACAAAACCAAACATGCTGTTATCCTGGCCCTGTCTAATTTCCAGAAGAGAAGGTAAAACCAGATCAAGCATACTTAAGTGATGCTGCAGTGAGAATCTCATCCAGGTGCAACTTCTGTAATAATTTAACAGAACATCTAGACCAGTTATTCTCAACCAGTGGGTCCCCAGATGTTCCTGAACTGCAACTCCCAGAAGCCCCCACCACTCGCTGTGCTGGAAGGGGTTTCTGGGAGTTGCATTCCATGAACATCTGGGGACCCACAGGTTGAGAAGCACTGGTCTAGACTGCCCGACTTAATGAGAACTTGGAATAGTTTACCAGTGATCTAGACCATAGAAATTACTAACAGTCTTTGAATGATGGGACCCCAGTAAAGCCTAGCCCACTGGTTCTCAACCTGTGGCCCCCCAGATGTTCCTGGACTACAACTCCCAGAAGTCTTCATCACTAGCTGAGCTGGCCAGGATTTCTGGGAGTTGCAGTCTAGGAACATCTGGGGACCCACAGGTTGAGAACCACCGGCCTAGCCTCTAGCCCAGGCCTGCCCAAAGTCCGGCCCGGGGGCCAAATCCGGCCCGTCAGGCCATTCTGAGTGGCCCGCGGCTGGATGGCCCACCCCTCCCTCCCCCTTCTTTGCCCCATTTTTTTTAAAAAAAAAATCTTCCACCAACACTTACACCACTGGGAACCTTGTGAAGCTCGGTGTGTGTGCGCAGGGTGGCACGCGTGCCGCCGCCACCGGCATAGCTGGGAAGCTTGGGTGACACCGCAGGGGAATGTGTGAGGTTGGGTGCACGTGTGGGGCAGTGATCGGGCAGGCTGCGCCACCGGCACCATTGGGAAGCTTGGGTGGGCTGCCGGCACCACAGGGGAATGTGTGGGGGTGGGCAGGCCAGTGGGCCTCTGCCACCGCCAAGGAGATTTGGGGTGGGCTGGCGGGCGAACCATCGCCACCGCTGGGGAGCTTGGGGGGGTGCAAGGTCACACAGATCGCCTCTTCCAAGGAGTGACCTGTGACTATGGCTCCTTGTGCTTCCTTTGGTCCCCACCTTCCTTCTTTCCTCACTCCCTTGGTCCCCACCTTCCTTCCTTTCTCTCTTGGTTTCTACCTTCCTCCCTCCCTCCTTTGGTCCCCGCCTTGCTTCCTGCGGGTGGGGTTGCAAGGGGTCAGTGGGTGGGGCTTGCAGTGGGGTGGCATGGTCCGGGAGCAAACAGCCCCTGACACATTCTCAGCCACCAAATCTGGCCCTCCTTACAAAAAGTTTGGGCACCCCTGCTCTAGCCGACTCGAGAACTGAGCTACTTGCATTTGGTGGCGAAATGGGAGAGGATCTTCTCTGTTGCTGCTCCCAGATTCTAGACTTCCCTCCAGAAGAGACCAGTTTGGCTCTTTTGCTGTCCTTCTACAAGAAAGCAACCCCCTTTTTCTCTTTAGGCAGGCTTTTCCTTAGTGACTGGCTGGCTAGGATAGGTTCTAAAACAGGATGCTTTGTATTTTGTGGCTTCTAAATCGGTTTTAGTAACAGATTTGGCAATAGGTAGTGATATCATGGAATACACCAGTGCATTTATTTTGATCACTAAGATGTAGTCCATTATGAGAAAGAAGCTTAAATGGTGTGCCTTCTGTATTTATCCAGCACGAGTACACAGGTATGTTCCATATGATTCCAAAGATTAAACTAACATTTAATCTTTGCACAGACCCCTGCTTCCAAGCCCTGAGGCATGCTTGGTGCCTTCAGGATAATAACCAACAAGGAAACTTAAGAGGTAATTAGACTAGGGCTAAGAACTTAGGTTAACGCTTCATTTCAGTCAAATGAGGAGAATATACCGTATTCAGTGGTAATTTTTGAACAGCTTTCCTTTCTCTGTGGCCATCCAAGATTTCACATTCCAGGGAAAATACTTTTTATGCTGCTTTTCCTCTATCCCTCCACCTTTTCAACTCAACATGTCTTACAGGAAGGAATAATGGAATAAAACAACGTCAGCTGCCAAAGACACTGTGGAAAATGAGCAAACTGTTGAGTTGATATCCAATTCTTAGTGATACTGAACCTAAATATCAATGCCAAGAGCAGTTATATTAAAACTAATTTATTTACACATATTATTATTCAAAATTTTAAGATACAGTATAACATTTGACTGTAATCATCATCATCATCATCATCTCTGAACTGCAGAGAGACCCTGTGAATCAAGTGCAGCCCCTCTCAAGGAGGCACAGTAAGGAACAGTAAGGAACTGAGCTCCCATCCTCTAGCTCCACAGCCAAAAACCTAAGTCATTGAATTTTTCAGCAGATCCAACAGATATACATTTCAGTGAAACATCACGGTAGAGCCAGGTGTTTAAAGAAGATTTAAACATTGCCAATAGATGGATCTAAACAATGTCAACTGACAATTTGTTCCAGAGAGCAAGGGCGGCTACTGAGAAAGCCTGGTTTCTCGTAACACTTTTTCAGGCTTTCCTAAGGGTGGCCACCCTAGGTGCCAATGCTAAAGAACATCTAGATCAGGCATGTCCATACTTCAGCCCTCCAGATGTTTTGGACCACAACTCCCACAATCCTTTGCCACTGGCAATCTAAGCTTAGAATTCTGGGAGCTGTGGTCCAAAACATCAGGAGGGCCGAAGTTTGCACATGCCTGATCTAGATGGACAAGCATTTATTAACCCAAGGGACAGATGTTCCATCATATATTATAAAAGAAATACAGTAGTAATTATTTATTTATTATTTTAGGGTATTTTTACCCCACGTTTCTCCTTAAAAAAGACCCAAGGCAATCACAAAGTCTATAAACACAAAGTCTATGTGTTCATGTATGACAGATTAATATAAAAGACACATAATAGGTAGTCCATCATTCAGGGAAAGCTTGCCTAAAGAGAAAGTCCTTTGCCTGTTTCCAGAAAGACAACAGAGATGAGGCAGTCCTGGCCTTTAGTGGGAGGGAGTTCCAGTCTGGGTGCAGCAGCTGAGAAGGCCCTTTCATGTGTTCTCAAGAGACGTGTCTGTGAGGGTGACGGGTTGGAGAGAAGGCCCTAGTAGTAGTTATTTAAATATTATTATTATTATTATTATTATTATTATTATTATTATTATTATTATTATTATTATTATTATTATTATTATTATTATTATTATTATTATTATTATTATTATTATTAAGTTTTGGGGCAATAGTTTTAAATTGGTAACCATACATTATGAGGCAGGAGCCCATGACATTTACACGTATAGCCTTTACAAGCAAAGATGCTGGAAACACTTCCAAAACTCGGGCTTGGGTATAAATTATGAGGACTCAGGGAAAAACAGGATTATATAGACACACCATTAGAAGCACAGCTCATTTAAGGATAAAAGATGTCTTCTCCTAACACAAACTTGTCTCATTCCACGTGTTGTAAATTTGTTTGCTTTTCTCCCCCCCAAACTCTCCACCAGACAGGAAAGGCCAGAATCATTTACTGGTTTGAATACTCTGGAACAGCACTATGAAGGAACTATGTTCCTAGAGGAAAACATAACTGCATGAAATACAAATTTCCATTAGCTTGTGATTTGCCCCTCAGAAAAAAAATCAGCTAGAAAGAAAAGATGACCCATGTAGGTTCTGAAACTGCTGTTCTTTAGATATAACTGATACAAATTTCTATAAAATAAAATTTCTACTGCATCTTATTTTTATCACTAACCAAATTATGCATTAGGCTTTAATTCACAGCATGAAATTTTATCCTCATGTTTTCCATTACTAAAGGGGCACTTTTTATTCTGCTTGCAACTCAGAGGAGAGGCTTATTCCTTCCCTTCCCACTTACAAAGGAACTGAAATTCTCTCACAGAGAATCTCATACAGAAGAAGTAAGACTGTGGCCTTTAAAAAGGCTGATGTGTTTTGCCCTGTATGGATTCAGAGGCCTTCCTCAAGGGGCTATAAAAGAATTTAAGAATGAGGATAAATAAATACATTTACACAACCATCAAAAAGCATGTAAACATTCTGCATGGAGTATATATGCTCCCTTAAGGTTGTGTACAAATAACTGAATGTCCTTTGAAGCAGAGATTTGAACATTTACAGGCAAAAATGCATCAGAATTTCTAATAGCAACAAACACTATTTCTTAACATCCTGAAACGTATCTCTCATGGATCTGAGCTGCGTGTTCTCCAGCTTTTAATACTCACAGAGAACCTCACTGAAACCTAGATAACAACTGTGGGCGAGGCCCTTTATTAGAGGGAGGGGAAGGGTAGTGCAATACTGTACACAGTTTAGCACCACGAAACAATGTGCAAGAGTTGTGTCCAGGTTGTTACAATTTCCCTCCCCCACTCCACCTTACAGAAATTAATCTCAATCAAATATATGGTGTGAGGCGTTATCAAGGGTCCAGTCTACTTGTCTGTACACACACACACACACACACACACACACAACACAAAACACAAAACAAACGTAACAGTAGGAAGGGGATTTTCTGGATTCAAGGACAGCCATTGCTATATAATCGGGGGGGGGGGGAATCCTCCAGTTGGGAGCCCCAAAACTAGTAAGAGGAGCCCCCTGGGCTTCGTGCTGTTCCGGTGCCACTTCTTCAAACAATTAGAAACATGCCACCCCTGTACCATGTGAGTCACAAGGATTCCCTGCCACTCATAAAGGTGCAAAGAATCTTTGCAACTCCCACAGTGCACTGGGGAACTTTTCGAAGGAAGAAGTGGTGAGGGAACAGCATGGAGGAAGGCAGCTGTTCTACTTCCCACCAGTTTGAGGGCTCCTGATGCCATCATTTGGCTGGAAAGTTCAAGATGAATTATGGAATTCTTGAATCCCCAAAAAATCCTTTCCATACACACCAGTTCCCATCCTGAAAATCAAACTTGGCAGATAACATCATCTCCACTTACTTCCCTCTCTTAAGCAGGGAGTTGGTATGTGGCCTACATATCAAGGCAATTACATGAAACGCACTTCATATACCCATGGCCTTCTTCTATAAAGCCAGCTCTACATTACAAGAGGCAATGGTTTCCGTTCTCTGCAAACGCTATATACAGTAATGTGACAGGCCAGATTAGAGCTAGCTATTTAACAGCATTTACATAATGTTTTATCTACAACAGGAATGGTATATCAGCATCTTTAAAGGAACCTGCTCCTTCTTTGATTCCGAAAGCCTTCTCTGTCCTTTTGGTTCTCTAGAGCTGAGAAAGATAAAAGTGTTAAATACATGAAGGAACACTTGCCCGTTCCTCTTCCCCAACGTTCTGCTTTAACTTCATGAATAAATTTCACCCAGGTGTTCTGAACTACAGCCCCCATCACCCTCAACAAATATGGGCATTTCTCAGATTGGCAAGGCTGGTGAGAGTCATTATCAACCACGAGTGATCAACACAAGCAGGTTAAGGCAGGCTGGCCAAATCCTTTCTAAATTCCATTTCCAAGTCTGGGATTCGGCAAGAAGCTTTTAAAGTAATGTTTGGTAATTGCGCTGCTTTGCATGCAGCACAGGCACTCTGACATTAAGGGTCACAACATTTTGCTGATTCATTGGCTAAAAGAAACAATTAAAAATCTCTCTTGAAACATGTCCCCGTTAATAAGGCAGGAGGCGGCTTCTTAATGCCTCGTTTAAAAAGCACATACACATCACCTTTAAACTTAGAGGCACACTTTTCTCCAAAATGATTGCTTTTCTTCCTAAGCATTTACTGCAAATGTCTTCAGTGAGTCAATTAACCTATTAAAACCAATTCAGTTAATCCAGTGCATTATCTTTAAATTGAGCTATACTTCGAATTAATTTTAAAATCCACAAGCTTATATGTGTCATTTTAAAAAGTGTCCATGGCTAGTCTTCTCATAAACTGTTGGTATTGTTTATTAATTGGTCCCTTAAAAGTATTAAATATTGCTGATTTTGTACATTCTTCACATAAGAGTTCTTTCTAAGGAAACAGGCAAGGTATTCATTGATTTATTGTACAGTAAATGCTTAAAGATAAAGTTACATATTATGAACCTTACAGTTATACGTATAATACAGTGGTACCTCTACTTATGAGTTGCTCTACTTAAGAGGAATTCGACTTAAGAGTGGAAAACTATTGCCATTATAACTGCTGCCTTACTAATTTGAGATGTGGTCTGCTTTACTTACATCTTTCCAGTGTATTTATTTATTTATTTGATTTTTTAAGATACGGCTGCTCTACTTACGAGTTGTTCAAGCATGCATTCAGAACAAATTAAACTCATAAGTGGACATACCACTGTATATGCAAATATACTGAAATACTTTTTATAATTAAATACAAACAAACAATGAAAAAGTCTTGCAATTTCTTTATTTAATTTCTTTCTATCTTGCCTCTGTACCTACAGAGGGTTTCAAGGCGGTTTCTAGATAAGTTAAAAACAAAAAGTACTAAAACAATTACAAATATGAAAAATCAGATTCAAAAAAAGAATTTAAAATGTCAATTACATTTATTTTGTATGGGATTGGTGGAAAAGTCATTAGAGCATGATGGTGATCATTTGAATGTTCTTGGTTGACTTGGTTGGCTGTCGAGTTTATTAAAATAAAAAGGTACTAAATAAAAAACTGTTAAAGCCATTTAAAATGCATTTTAAAAAACTAAGCCCCTTAAAATCAGCAACAGTTTACATGTCTGAAAAGGAAGGTCCTAAGCTGGCCGCAGAAGAACAACAGAGCCAGTGGGAGGGAGTTCCACAGCCATGGACCAAGTTCATGGTATCTCTAGTGAAATGGATCAAACCCTGGGTCGTGGCTCCGACAGGGATTATTGGACAGCTTCCTAAATTTCTTCAGTGCTGTTAGTAACCTGGTGTGTGTGTGTGTGTGTGTGTGTGTGTGTGTGTGTGTGTGTGTGTGTGAGAGAGAGAGAGAGAGAGAGAGAGAGAGAGATGAAAAGAAAGATGGCTCATGAAAAAGAATATGAAACAAAAGGGCACCATATTATTAGTAATGATAAAAAGTGTAATAGGGAAGGAAGTGGCATGTGGAATAATCTCCTTCACCATCCTACAGATTGTCCTCGGGATGCATTCTAGTTTGCCAATATGCTTCTTACACTCTCGGTACAGCAGGCATGTCCAAACTTCAGCCCTCCAGATGTTTTGGACCACAACTCCCACAGTCCTTTGCCACTGGAAATACAGGCTTGGAATTCTGGGAGTTGTGGTCCAAAACATCTGGAGGGCTGAAGTTTGGACATGCCTGCTGTACAGGAAGACACAACATTCCAGATGGGGCCTGATCAAAGCACAAGACACCTTTGCTGAGATGCAGAAGCGTGGAAAGGCAAGCTTCAAGCGTTCCTCTTTTTTCTTCCAATTCAGGCATCTGCTTACCCTAACTGCAGGCCTAGCCTTCTCCATTCTCAGGAAGGAAAAGGCAAATGGCCCAGGTCACGTTCCATGTCTCTTTGTATATGTAGGCAGTAACACAACTTTTTGGCCCTCAATGCCCATGCAAGATAATCTCTTCATTCACTATCTTCACAAGCTCCTACTCACAACATTGCATGGACTCAGGACAGCTATGAATTCGATCTTCAACCAAGTCAGTGGATTCAAATGATCAACCTCAAGCACTCTCGACTTTTCCACCAGTCCCATACAAAATAACCCTGTGGGCTTACAGGGAAGTTACTACTGTATATGATAAGCATCTACACTACAGATAACAGTTATCTACAATAAGCCCTCAAAAATGTAACATTTCTAAGGCCTACTGAAAAGGCTGCACTCTAGTCAAAGCTATGGTTTTTCCAGTAGTGACGTATGGAAGTGAGAGCTGGACCATAGAGAAGGCTGATCGCTGCAGAATTGATGCTTTTGAGCTGTGGTGCTGGAGGAGAGTCTTGAGAGTCCCTTGGACTGCAAAGAGATCCAGGGGCGTATGGTGCTCCAAATCCTGGCTACGCATCTGAGATCAAACCTATTCATCCTGAAAGAAATCAACCCTGAATATTCATTGGAAGGACAGATTTTGAAGCTGAGGCTCCAGTACTTTGGCCACCTTCATGAGGAGAGAGGACTCCTTGGAAAAGTCCCTGATGTTGGGAAAGATGGAAGGCAAAAGGAAAAGGGGATGGCAGAGAATGAGATGGTTGGATGGTGTCATCAATGCAACCAACACTGATTTGACCAATCTCCGGGAGGCAGTGGAAGACAGGAGGGCCTGGCAAGCTCTGGTCCATGGGGTCACGAAGAGTCGGACACGACTGAACGACTGAACAACAACAACACAGCTAAATGAATTAGGAATCTGGCAGTGAAGCCAGATGTTGGGCATTTGTTGGGCAGCCTGTGTGGCCTTGGACAAGCTGCATAAGTCCAGGGTGCCTTTGGGAGAAGCGAATGGTAAGCCAATTCTGAATACTGTCCACCTAGAAAATCTTGTAAAAGATCACCGTAAGTCAGAATTGACTTGATGGCACAGGATTACTATTAAAAAGCACTATCCCTCTTTGCAGAATTATTTCCAAAATTTCTCCCAGGAATTTTTTTGTGTGTGTCTCTTTCTCTGCCAACACACCACAATAACGGCACAAAGAGGAAAGAAAGAGGTGGCCACGCTACCGAAACACATGAGGATGCTGTGGCGTTTACCCTTTGGTGATGAAAGTTCATGAGAAGTATCTGTATTGAATGGTTGGTTGTTGACCAGTGGGAGAGTCTGGGGGAGTAGCCTTGAGGGGATTTAAGGCTCAGCCCAGCACTGGATTAGTCAGATAGGGACTGACACTGTCTGAGAGAAGGTCAGATAGGGGCCTACACTCACTGAGAAAAGATAGATAGGTCTGACTGTAATACTTATACTTACTACTACTACTACTAGTAGTAGTAGTAGTAGTAGTAGATCTACTAGTAGTAGATCTTCTTATCCGGTCGGATAAGAAGATCTCGGGACAGGCATCTTCGGCCTGTCCCGCGCTCTGACCCGCCGGCTCACTGCCACATGACAGGGATCCATTCCGTCTGTTCCCCCGGCCTATCCTGTTTGCTGATTAATGCCAGGTCGGTGCATAATAAGATCCCCGTCATCCACGACTTGATTGTGGATGAGCGAGCCGACCTGGCATTTCTTACGGAGACCTGGGTGCCCGAGGGGGGAGGGGCATCCCTCTCGCTGCTTCGGCCCCAGGGCTACTCCGTGCAGCAGCTGGGTAGGCCGGGGGGCGGGGGGGTGGGTGGCCATTGTGCACAGGGATTCCTTTTATGTCAGCAGATCCGCGATGTTGGTGAGTCCAGGGCTTGAATGCCTTCACCTTGTGGTGGGACAGAGGGACAGGTTTGGGATTGTGCTTGTGTACCGAGCTCCCCGCGACCCTGCACTCTCCCTCCCAGAGCTCTCCGAGTTCATCTCGGCGGCACTGGTGAGATCCCCCCGCCTTTTGGTGTTGGGGGACTTCAATGTGCATGCCGAGGCTGAACTGTCGGGAGCAGCTCTGGAGTTCATGGAGTCCATGGCCTCCATGAACCTGTCCCAATTTGTCATCGGTCCCACTCACAAGGGTGGACATACCCTGGACCTGGTTTTTGCCTCCACATCGACGGGCTTTGATCTGGGGGTCGGGAACCTGCTGGTCCGTCCCGTGTCATGGTCAGATCACCATCTGCTGACTTTCTCCCTGGCAATTGCCACCCCTCCCCGCGGGGGGCAGGGCCCCTCCATCTGGGCCCGCCCCTGGGGGCTCCTGGACCCTGTGCGGTTCTCAGAGGCCCTGGGGGTCTTACCAGACGGACTGGATGACGATCCGGTCGACTCCCTGGCCCAAAGGTGGTTTGAGGAGGTGGCCGGGGCTGCCGATCGGATCGCCCCCAAGCGCCTGATCCGGTGCCGAGCCCGCTCCTCTCCTTGGTTTACTGAGGAGTTGCGGGCAATGAAGCAGGAACGGAGGAGGCTAGAGAGCAGATGGCGGAACGCTCGGACGGCTTCAAATTGGGCTGCTGTTAAGGCGTTGACCAGTCGCTATTCTCATGCGATAAGGGCAGCTAGGAGATCTTTCCCTGCCCTGAGAATTGGTGAGGCCTCGAATAGCCACACGGAGTTGTTCCGGGTGGTTCGAGACCTCACCAATCCTGGTCCGCCTCGGCCTCCTCCTAGTGATTTCACTAGTGAGTCGTTCGCAGCCTATTTTAAAACCAAGATAGAGGCCATCCGTTCCGAGCTGGACGCCGGTTGCCCTGATCCAGTCCCCGGCATGGCCGATACTGGGCCGCCTCGGTCGCCCCGGTTTGTTGAGTTTGGGTCTGTAACATCTGAGGAGGCCTCCAGGGCCCTGGGGCATTGCAGGCCTGCGGCTTCTCCGTTCGACCCTTGCCCGTCCTGGCTGATTAAGATCACAGGGGGGAGCATGCCAAAATGGGCTTCGCTAATTGCCTCAGCCTCCTTCAGGGACGGGATCTTTCCCAGTCTGCTGAAGGAGACGGTGGTGAAGCCCATTATTAAAAGACCTGGCTTGGCTGTGGACGATATGTCCAACTACCGTCCCATAGCCAATGTTCCCTTTTTGGGCAAGGTAGTCGAGCGAGTCGCCGCCCTGCGTCTCCAGTCGTTCCTGGAGGAGAACCATGTCCTGGATCCCTTCCAATCTGGGTTCAGGCCGCGTCATGGGACGGAGACGGCCCTGGTCGCCCTGCACGATGATCTGTTGAGGGGGGCCGACAGGGGTTGCTCTACTCTGCTGGTCCTCCTCGACTTGTCAGCGGCTTTTGATACCGTCGACCACGGTATCCTGCTGGGGCGGCTTTCAGAGGTGGGGATCGGGGGCTCGGCCTTTCGCTGGCTCCGCTCCTTCCTTGAGGGTCGTACCCAGCGAGTGAGCTTGGGGGGTGAGTTGTCGGCTCCCTGGACACTCTCTTGTGGGGTGCCTCAGGGGTCGTCCCTCTCCCCAATGCTCTTTAACATCTATATGAAGCCGCTGGCTGAGATCATCCGGAGTTTTGGAGTGTGCTGTCATCAGTACGCTGATGACACGCAGCTCTATCTCTCCTTTTCCACCTGTGCAGTGGAGGCCGTCCAGACCCTTGATCGCTGCCTGGCTGCAGTTTTGGACTGGACCAGGACCCACAGACTCCGGCTCAACCCCGGAAAGACCGAGGTTATGTTCTTTGGGGGCGGCCCAGATGGGTACTGTGGCCCTCTTCCCAGTCTGGATGGGTCCGCCCTCCAGCTGGCGCAAAGAGTGAGGAATCTGGGCATCGTCCTGGATCCGGGCCTGACCCTGGAGTTCCAGGTGTCAGCCGTGACCAGGTCGGCCTTTTATCATCTAAGGTTAATCGCCCAGATTCGCCCGTACCTTGACGAGAGCTCCCTGAGGACTGTGGTACAGGCATTGGTCATGTCGAGGCTGGATTATTGCAACGCTCTCTACATGGGGCTCCCCTTGAACCTTGTTCGGAGATTGCAGCGGGTCCAGAACGCGGCGGCCAGGCTGGTGGTTGGTGCGCGTCGTTTCGACCGCATCACTCCCATCCTGGTCCGCCTCCACTGGTTGCCCGTTGCCTCCCGAATAAGGTTCAAGGTGTTGGTTTTGGCTTACAAAACCCTCCATGGCTTGGCCCCTGTTTATCTGGCAGAGCGGCTTCACCGACAATCAGATCGAGCCCGACCCACCCGTTCATCTTTGGCCCTCTCGCTGCAGACGATCCCCCCGAGGGAGGCCCGCAAGACAAGTACCCGTGGGCGGGCCTTCTCGGTGGCGGTGCCACCTATGTGGAACAACTTACCCAGCGAGTTGAGGCAGGCTCCAACGCTGGCGTCCTTTAGGAAAGGTTTGAAGACCCTCCTTTTCAGGGATGCCTTTAATAATGACTAGAGTACCTTTTTTTTTTTTTTTGTCCCCCCCCTTCCCCCCCCCCCCCCATATGCTGCAAATTTGCCCTTGCCGCTGCTACTGTTCTTTGCCTTTTTGTGTTTTTGTGTAAACCGCCCTGAGTTCCCGCTCGGGAAGTAGGAGCGGTATAAAAGTTTAAAAATAAATAAATAAATAAATAAATAAATACTAATAATACTAATAATACTAATAATACTAATACTAATAATAATAATAATAATAATACTAATACTAATAATAATAATAATAATAATAATAATAATAATAATAATAATAATAATAATAATAATAATAATAATAATAATAATAATAATAATAATAATAATAAACAACTTTATTTTTATGCCGCCTTTCTCCCCAAAGTGACCCTAGAGAGAGGAGAGAGAGGATTTTAAAACTTCTGTGATAAAAACTACACGTGGAGTGTCTGTAAACATAAGAACAGGGGGTGCATGTGTTCTGCTTTGTCAGTAACCAAACTTTAGTGGGTTTGAGCTATATTCTTCCTTTTGTTTGTACCTAGACACGTTACCCTTATGAGTTTGATTCTACTTTGTAATAAATAAACTTCTTTTATCTTTACTCAATTTACAACCAGTCTGAAGGCATTAATTTCCTAGAGAAGCTAGTTGGTGACAGCAAAAAAGAAAAATTAGAAGTGGTGCTTGACAATAGCCTGTAAATGGGCCAGGGGCAAAGCATGGGAACTCTACAGATGTCATAGGTAGTGCCATTGAAAAACAAGTGTTTATATATTTGAGTAAAAGATAAAGCCGCAATACCACCATTGCTAACTGCATCCCACATCTGAGCAACTGTTCGAGGATTTCTCCCTCCCCTTCAGAAAACTGGTATAACTGTACCTCCATCCCATTTATCTTCCCACAAATAAGGCAAAGAATTTAGAAAGGCCATTTGCATGCTGGTTTAATGCATACTTCAGTAATTTTACACTTGATTTTTTTTTAAAAAAAAAAAGACATAGGGTATGTCAGAAAGCTTTAACATAAAAAATTGTTTGTGTTGTATCTTAAGAAAGACATTGCCCTACTCTTATTATTTTTAAAATGATATTATCTTTACTTTGCCAAACATTATGCACCAACAAGTGGCCAAAGCTCTATCAGGAACTTTTCCAGCCTATACATCTAGAAAGAAATATAAGATAAAGAATTAATGTAACAATTGGCTTCCACTTTAAGGATGGTATATGTGTACTTTGGAAGTATAATTAAAACAAAGCAACATGGGTCCCCTTAGCTAACTCCCTATGGCTCATGTCTAAAATAGATCGGAAATGATGGGAACTGCAGTCCAAGAACCTCTGGAGAGCTACAAGTTGCCCACCACTGTCCAGAAGTGTGGCTTTGTGCTTGCATCTTCCCAGTAAGGCCTACTGAATTTCTGTTTATCATGAGGCTGTTAAAGGCACACAGGAACCTCATCTGAACACAGCTGGTAAGAAACCTGCCCACTGGGTTAAGGATTTATCGTTTTGTTGTTCTGCAGTGAATGGGAGAACACAAACAGCTTGCAATCTGCAACCTTTCATTGACTGCAAGATAAAAAAAATATTGGCAGAGGGGAATCTCTCACCCTACAGTTCCTCACTGCTCCAATTCCATAAATATTTACTGAAGAGAAATTGCCATTGAATTTTGTGGTGCTGCCTTCCGTGGAAACATGCATGCACATGCATGTCTATATTTACACAAGGTTTAAGATAAGGCACAAGACTGAAAAATAGGCTCTCTGAATACAATTCAACGAACACACCATAATTGGTATGGAATGTTCTTTCCTTCCTACTACCCTCCCTCCTCATTATTACTGAGCACATTTGTAGGAAAACAGGATGTTTTGAATGTCTTCCTCTTGACAAAAGTGATTGCTCTGTTTGAAAGAACTATAACATTTCTTTTAAACATGCATTCTTAAGCAGACTGCTATATTCAAACCCAGTTTTCCCGCTCCACAGTGCTACAGATCAAGCCGGATTTTAGCAAGCCTGCCAACCTTCACGAGCGCTTGGAAATACAGTGGTACCCTGACTTAAGAGCAGCTCAACTTAAGAGCAATTTGAGTTAAGAGCAGAAATTTGTTGGCATTTTAACTGCTACCTTACAAATTTTAGATATGGTCTGCTCAACTTACAAATATTTTTTCCATTTTTATATTTTTTTTACTTATTTTTTCAATTTTTTAGATAGGTACCCCGACTTAAGAGTAGTTCGACTTAAGAGCATGCATTTGGAACGGATTAAATTCATAAATTGAGGTGCCACTGTACCATTGTTTGAACAACAGTTCCCCACATTCCGAGTCACCAAAGCCACTGGGAAATTTGGGAATTGTTTTTAACAAAAATGTAACTTTCAGAGAGCAATTTGAACGTATATCCTGGATTCATGAATAACCTGTTTTATGTAGATATCATCATGGGAGAGCTGTAAAAAAAGTCTCCAAAAAGCAGGAGTAGGCAAAACTTTTATGGACCACTCAAGAGATCATGCAGTCTAATAGCTTTCATGGATCAGGACCCACATCATCAGACTTGCAACAATATCTTGTTGCTAGTGGAAAGAACTCAAAAGTTCATGGCAGGCATATTTTTTAGATCCATAGGAGAGACACAGGACACAATGGAGATGGGGTTTTCTCACAACTAAGAAGTTTAAACACCTTCCCACATGGCAACCTACCACTTCAACTGGTTGTGTGACCTGGGATACCAAAAGTTTAGCTATAATACTATGCAGAAGTTACTTTCAAACAAAGAAACTTTTGGGAGGAAATAATATGACTGAATACATCACATCTATTAAGTTAGCATACACGTCTGCTTTAAGGATTGCAGAGCCAATATGCTTTGCTAAAAGCCTCCTTTATAGGCAGCCCTGTCGCACAATTTTGAGTAGAAAGGAAAACACATTCCTTGTGAAAGCTCTTGCTTCTGAAGCACCTTTGTTCCCCCCAAGAAAAACCAGGAAAAGCCACCAGCAGCAGGTGGTTTTTTGTTGTTGTTGACATTTTTGGGGGTGGGGATAGAAGCGCAGTGCACAGTTACACCTGGAGCATTATTAACGGGTGTACAGCATCCATCAGTTGAAAGCTACGTACTATTCAAGAGGCATAAACCTTCTGGTTATTTGAAGCAATGAATAAAGCTTGAGTTGATCATCAGTCTGTATAATATGACAGCAATACAACTTGAATTTGTCAGGCACAGACCATTCTATTTAACACAGGTGCCAAGAATATTTGGCCTACTTGTTATTCTGGAGGGCAATCCCCACAATACCCACTCAATGTCTGTGCTGTTTATAACTGCTGGAAGATGAAATCTGCAACATCTGGAAGCCTAAAGGTTCCCTGCTTTGTATCAATCGGGTGAAAAGACCAGCAATTCCACTTTTAGTACAAAGAAAGGAACTTTCTTTGAAGTAACTCAACCACCCTGGTCAAAGTGTAAGGAATCATAGAATCATACAGTTGGAAGAGACCTCAAGGGCCATCTAGTCCAACCCCCTGCTACGCAGGAACCCCCATCACAGTGCTCCCGACAGATGGCCATCCAGCCTCTGCTTAAAAACCTCCAAAGAAGGAGACTCCACCACCCTCCGTGGCAGCATATTCCAGTGCTGAACAGCTCTAGCCATCATGAAGTACTTCCTAATGTTCAAATGGAATCTCTTTTCCTGTAGTTTGAAACCATTGCCCCGCGGCCTAGTCTCTGAAGCCATGGAAAACAAACCTGTTTCCTCTTCAATATGACATCCTTTCAAATATTTAAACACAGCGATCATACCCCCTCTCAGTCTTCTTTTTGAAAGGCTAAACATTCCCCGCTCCCTAAACCGTTCCTCGTAAGACATTAATTCCAGACCTTCAACCATCCTGGTCACCCTCCTCTGTACCCGCTCCAGTACCGTCAACATCCTTTTTAAATTGAGGTGCACAGAACTGGACACAGTACTCCAGGTGGGGTCCGACCAGAGCAGACTAGAGTGGTACTATCACTTCCCTTGATCTAGACATGATGCTTCTGTTGATGCAACCAAGAATTGTGTTGGCTTTCTTGGCCACCGCATCACACTGCTGACTCATGTTCAATTTGTGGTCCACCAAGACTCACAGATCCCTTTCACAGGTACTATTTTCCAGCCAGGTGTCTCCCATCCTATATCTGTGCAATTCATTATTTTTACCTAGATGCATGACCCTACATTTCCCTCTGTGATGTCCACTCAGGACAATTGTACATGGGTGATAGTGTGAAGTGATCACTGTTTGGCTGCCTTTTGACTCTTCAGCTGATAGGTGTGTTTGTGGCAGCACTTAGCTTTCCTGAAAACACAAATCAAAAATAGTTGTACAACAAATTCTTTAAGCAGCAATCATTCACAGCTGCCAAGTTATGCCTCACAAAAAACAAAACAAAACAGAACAAGAGAGGCTATAATTTCCCCTCCTTCAGTTTATTATGGTGTGACCTTCATTCTTAGTTGCCCTTGGATAATTTCTGGAACTAGAGATAGTCTTCCCTGTTTATAAAAGAGGCAACTTTTCGACAGCAAGGAGGAAGCATTATAATTTTATTTTTGCCCCTAATTGCCTTCTGAGTAACAGTTTTAAAATGTGCTTAAAAAGAAGAACAGACAGCAAGGTAAAATTCCTGCCCAATAACATTACTTGAAGCTCCATCATTTTAAAGGCCTTCCCAGAGAAAACACCACAAATAGCTCAGCTAGTCCTTCAAAAGTCATCCCATTTTAAATTAGCACAGCCTTTATATATAATTCTTTCCTCTCCGGGTACATGCCATAAAACATATAAAGATATACAATGGGCATGAATTCCCCCTTTAAAGGGTCAGAAGGATGCAGAGCCTGCATCTGGATGGCTTCATTATAGGGGTGTTTTGGAATATCCCCATAGGATTTGAACTTGAGCTGAGAGCTAAAAAAAAAAGATAGAGAACTGCCAATACTTGCTTCCACGAATCCCCATACTTTGTTCTTATTCCTCCCTGCCCGTAGCTTGGAAATATTACTTTTTTGAGTCACAGGACCCTAGATCCTTAGTTACTGCTCCCAGAGACATCTAGTGGGGCCATGATGAGATACAGGAAGCTGGGCTCAATGGGCCCTTGGCCTGATCCAGCAGGGTGGTTCTTATGAGAAGTCTTTACCTGCAGCTAAACAGTGTTTAAGATTCTGCCTTCATCCTCCATTATTACTGTGGGCTAGGACAGGTCCAGACTTCTCCTCTAACTGTGGAAGAAACCTGCTATCCTCTGGGGTCTCCAGCTCTTGAGTCCTTGAGGTTCCAGGGGCAGTGGGCACATCTAGTGGCAAAATGACAGGGCAGGGAGGGAGGATGAATGTGAATAAATAAGGCAATGTAGCCTGCTTTAAAACAGCAGGTGAGGACACTTCTAATTTAGAGCATAGTGTTGTTCTTTTTTTTTCTGGTTTCCAGATGAAGCGAATGAATGAGATGAATGTAAGGCTCGTTCTGAGTGAATGCCTTCTTCTGTGTGTGCGCACATGTACCTGGCTTGCGGGCTTGAATACTTACTTTCAGACTCAGCTGTGCTTCTCATTTCTGACTCTGCCCACCATTGGCTGCTGTGTGTCCCCCTACACGCACGCACACACACACACACACACACACACACACACACACACACACACACACACAGCCACAATGGGCTCTAGCTGCCATAGTGTGCAAGCACATAGAAAGCCATTTCTTTTTTTTTTTATTAAAAAAAAAAAAGAAAGAAAGCCATTTCACCACAAATAAAACCATTGATCCATTGAGAGTATCTGCCATGACTGGATCCAGCATTACCATGGCTCTCTAGGTTAACAGATTCTGGAATGAACTGGAGACCTTCCACAACCCAGCTCCTCCTCCTCTGAGACAGTTTCCTCCCGAACTCATGTCTACTTTACCCAGAGTATGCTAGGTATCCAGTGTTCACAAGTCATTCAGCAGTCCCTTTTTCTAGAGGCAGGGGGGGATGCAGCTTGCCCAAGACCACACAGTCTAGCCATAATGGAGAATTCAAATCCTAGCTCAGCAAAGGGCTTTAATCCCCTGAGTCAAAATGTAAAAAAGAAAGTACAACAACCTGCTCCTTCTGCAATTAAAGCCCCTTCAATCTACTTGCCAAAAGCCTACCTGGACAGAAAGCTCTCTGTCTCTCAGTGAAGGTCAACATAGAAAGAGCCACTTAGAAGCTTTTATGGTCATCTGGGTGCAGCCCTCAACAAGAGTGTCAGTAAGGGTGGTAGGAAAGGCATTCCCATAAGAACATAATACCTAGAGAAACTCACAGCAGAAGATACAATCCTACTGACAACCTGACTCCAAGACTTTATACCAGTGGTTCTCAACCTGTTGGTCCCCATATGTTCCTGGACCGCAACTCCCAGAAGCCTCCACCACTTGCTGTGCTGGAAGGGGTTTCTGGGAGTTATAGTCCAGGAACATCTGGGGACACACAGGTTGAGAACCACTGCTTTATACGATATAACCAGCACTTTGAACCATGCCCAGAAACAGCCTGTAAGAGCTGTTGTGACATGGAATTTGGTCCTCCCAGTAACCATTTCTGGTTAGCAGACTGGCTGCAGCATCTCACATCTGTAGAGCTTTCATATTCAGTGCATGACAGTAATCCAAGCAGAATGTAATGAAGGCATGTGTGTCACTGAATCTGACACTCCTTTGTTTCAAATGTGAAGTCATGGAAAGAGGATTAAAAATAATTTGGACAACACAAAACATGAAAATCCTCCTCACCAACTCTTGACGGGAATTCTTTTCTCAGTTGACAAATGTGCTACAATTTGATAGAAATTGTATAAAAGCAATTTATTGTACCATGTATTACATATACTATACAGCAATACTTTGATTTATGAGCATAATTTGTAACATGCTTGTAAACCAAAACACTCTTATATCAAAGCAAATTTCCCCATAAGAAATAACGGAAACTCAGATGATTTGTTCTGGGGTCCCATATGCCACATATTGTACACACAAGATGCCAAAACCCACAAAAGAAGTTGGCTAGAAGTCCACATCCGCACCATGGTTTAGGAACCTGGCTGAGGAATCTGATCTGCTTGGGACTAACAACTGGATTGTACTCTGTGTTTTTAATGTAACACCAATAAAGTGCAATTTGTAGCTATACACACACTTGACTGGCTGCCCTATGACTGGAAATTGTTTGAGAAAAAATAAGAAATAACGTTGAAAACAAATTAAATCAAAATATAAATAGTGGTGAGCTGGGGGGGGAGGAGTTGGAGAGAGTCACTGATCTGAGCCAATCTGAGACCTGGAAGATGCCAAGTGCAGGTAAGGACAATTGGGGCAATTGGCATTTGGTGCTCCAAATCAAGCTGATTGTCTACAGACAGAGGATGTCATTGTGCCTCAGAGCATATGCAGAGTGATTTCAGTCACATCAAGTAAAATGATTGCTCTCTGCAACTCATTTGGTTTATTTATGGGGGTTTATTTCAGGGAAATTTTTAAAAAATAGAAATTAAACCAACAGAGGATCATGTACATGTGTGGTAAAACATTTTATTTTGTTTTAACAAGGGTATTTGAGTTGTTGATACAGCACAAGCTATACTGTATCCTTTTTCATAAGAAAAGGAAATGTGTCAAATTACCTCTTTATCATATTGCTCTGTAACAATTACTATTCTTTTAAAGCAGAAACATATGTTCGATAAAATTTTAGGATCAGCAGAAATTTCACAGTTCTTGAGACGTACAGCATTCACTGTCTTATTAGCAAAGTAAACATCTGAACGTTTCTGATTTCTAGGGAGTTATACAAAGACAGAATTTGCTTTACTTCATCCTGAAGATGGATAATCCAACACCTCTAAAGCCTCAGTGACAAATCTTTATAAAATGTCTAGTTTTAAGATCTCTCCAAATACCTGCATCATCATGGCTGCCTGAGACTAGATAATGCGAGAGGGCTCTAACCAATATGTTACACAAAGCTGTTCCATAAAATTACCCTTTAAAAAAAAATCTCACTCTGGTTTATTCTAGCTCACCAATTCTTCCTCTCACTGTGCTTTTGCTTGCATTCAGATTCTGTTGGGGCCACATCAAAAACTACAAGCACAGGCAGCATGCTGGGTATGATATTTCCAAAAGGATATTTCCAAAAGTTCAGCTACTCAATGAAAGTCGCTGGCAGACCTCATAAGTACGGTACGTCACATTTATTCGGCCATGCCTACCTCACAGGGTTGCGGACAGGATAAAAGTGGGGAGGAAGAGAATCATTTATGTCACTTTGACCTCACTGCAGGAAAGGCAAGAGATAAATATAAAGGAAATATCTGAGTACTTAGCACGGATTGACAGGCAATATGAAACTATTCACTGTGTTTGTAGTGCCAGGCTTGCTGGGTGGTGAATGCAGTTCCAGCCAGGAATTTACCACAGCCTCCCATGATCCTCTTGACCTGGACAATTAGGAATTGTTGGCATACCAATCAGATGGGATTGAGAGATAACAATTCCTGTGACTCTTCCTGATAGAGAACCTTCCTCTATCAGGATAAATTTATAGTCACTTTCCAGAGTCCAGACTTTCAGATGTCTCACTTCCAACCACCATGCTTCTGAGTGGTTAGTGGTCAGCCTGGTTTCATTATCTCTAAGAGTCAAATTGCAAATTAAAGGAAACATGCAGACTCCAGATAGTACAATATTTTCTCTCCAGACATGCAGTGCCTTCAAAGCTGAGCAGTCAGTCTTGCATATGAATCCTGTGCTTATTTTCTGATGACCACACACACACACACACACACACACACACACACACACACAGAACAAGCTAAACTAGAACATGTACGGTATATACGAGAAAAGATCATGCTAGGATAACCAGAAAATTCTGTATTTCTTAAATGAGCTCCATATCTACTGACAAGTTAAATGTATTGTATAGTTTGACTTTGATTGAACACTGGTGTGCTCATTGCCTGGTTCACATATGAAATATTATCAACTCCTTGATATACTCAGTACAAATACTAAGTCACATGCCAACCATCAAAAACTGAGCATTCTGCCCCTACTAAGGACCACGACAGAGACAGAGCAGCAAAATAAACTAGATTATGTTGCCATATACGTACTGGAACAATACATCACAGGTTTGTGAGATCTCTGCAGAGATTGCATGTAAACTTGTTAATACAGTTTAAAACCTTCTTCCCTAGGATCGTGCTGAAATACTGAAATATTCCTCTGAAATGATTTTATGAATGCCCCCTTCATCAAGAGTTCAAGTATGTAGAGAGCTATGAACATTTTTTCGAACTATAATTCCCAGAGCTCTGTGGATGGTGAGAAAAGAAGGGGTTGTGTCATCCAAGACTCTAAATGTGCTTTTTTGTAGGGAGGGAGCGGCAGAATCTTTTAGGCACCGAATCCCAATTATGTTTATTCTTTCAGGCTTATTTTTTAAAGAGAAGCATGCCCCAACTCAATGAGGGGGGGAGCAGCGGTGGTGGACGGGTGACCTGCAGTGCTCATATATTAAAGCATTGCTCGCTGATCAAGGCAGTTTTTAAAAAGAAATGTTTTGCTCATTGATCAAAATGCTTGTAAGCCAAGTTACTCATTAACCAAGGTACCACTGTAGCTTGTTTTAAATATTGGAAGGATACTGCATTTTAAACTTGGTTTTTTTTATCCTGCTGTTCACATGGATGTTTCTATTGCTTATTTAAGTATATTAATTAAGCTTTGACCTTTGTTTTAACTAAATTGTAAACTGCCCTCAAAGGGATATCATAAATGCTTACATATGTGTGTGTGTGTTGTGTCATTACAGTTGTGACCGACTCTTTGTGACCCCATGTCCATGGAGTTTTCTTATGGAGGCCTAAATAAACTATTACTTTAACATGTGCCCAACAACATTCCAATAGATGAAGTTTCCTTGGCACAAGGTTGTGGTAATGGAAAATGCTTCATTTGTTTTTGGAGATCAGGTTAGTATTTATTTAGCTATTCATAGTAAAGCAAAGTGTGATTCTAGTATACCACCCCATATTGCTTAAAGCATATTCTGGGTGGTTTACAATTTAATTAAGCAAGCTACACATTGCTCCCCACCCCAGCAAGCTGGATACTCATTGTACCGATCTCGGAAGGATAGAAGGCTGAGTCAACCACAAACCAGCTACCTAGAATTGAACCCCTGGTCATGAGCAGTTGCAGTTGCAGTACAGCAGTTTAACCTTTGCACAATCAGACTCCTATTTATAAGCCACCTTTCTGGATCACAAAGAAACAACACACAATTAAAATAATAAATACATAAAAATACAAAGTTAATGCATATCTGCATATCACTGACTCAGTTGCAAACCCAGCCACTGGGAAGGATTTTCCATTTTAGTGTGCATATAATTCCCATTTTAGGAATATTTAACTTATTGGTTAAAAATTTTTAACCTGCCCTTCCATGAAATGTAAATCTTACAATAATAAAATACAATGGCCTACAACCGACTGCTGCATAAAAATAAAGCAGGTAAAAAACCCAACCAAGTTTGGGTATTTGTAAGACAGAAGTAAGAGAACTTCAAAATGCAGATAGTCTCATTTAAGAGAATAGTTTAACTAAATTAATGCTAATGTTTAAAATACAGTGACTCCTCCACCTATTGCGGGGGTTAGGGACCCAACACGACCTGCGATAATTGAAAATCCGCGATATGCAGATGCAGGTCATGTCAGCCCTTGGGCGCCTAGCTAGGGGCTCTTGTACTTACCGGAGGACTCAGAAACAATTTTCACCTATCTGGAAGTCACTTCTGGTTTACTGGAAGTCACTTCTGGTTCGCAGGGAGGCCCTTTTGGGGCCTCAAGAAGGCCTGGGAAGGCCCTCACAGGCCCATTCAGGATAGTGCCAGGTTGAAGGTAAGTATGGGAGGCCTGAAACAGGTCTTTCCCCCCTTAATTCAGGGGGCCTTTTTTCATATACAGTGGTCCTGAGATGTAGTGGGACCGCAGTATATGAACCGCGAAAGGGCGGGGAACCACGGTACTCCATTCTCTGCTGTAACCCTAGCTGCCTAGTGGAAAATTCAGGAAAGACAAAGAACAAAAATATATGCAAATACACCTGCTGTTGAATAGCTAAGATCTCCCCCTCTTCCTTCTTTACCTCCACAGTCCCTCTTCAGAATTATATGCACAACTGACCCATCTTTAGTACAGTACTAGAAAATATATATCTATCTGTTCTGTACACCCTTCTTTTATTCCCTTCTGGGTGATCTCTATCACTTCTGTTGTAAGTACTTGAGGAAGCATTTTGCCTCTATAGTTTTATATAAAACTGGTATCATCCCACCAGAGCCAATGAAATAAACCAAGTTCTCCATCTTTCTTGAACAGAACAACAACAAATAAATAAAAACCTCCATTAAGTAATCTGCCTGCCTCAACAAAGGGGTTGGAATAAATGACAGCTTTGTTTGCTTTGGGTAAGCTCTCTTTCTTTTTTCCATCTCAGCCTTTACAACATTTTTTAAAAAGGACTTCTTTAAAATATCTGCTCCAATTTCCACTCCCCCCATGGGAAAAGAGTATAATAACTAATAGTATTCCCAGCAAAGTGTCAGCAGCTATGACAGCGTATTCCTGTCTCCTTTCTAAATGATAGGCTATTAAATAAGCAAACATCCTGGTGCTATTAGTAATCTTATTATTACCCACACTGTAAAAACCTACAATGTTTATGACAGCACTGCTGTCTTGAGGAAACCTGCTCTCCGTGCAGCCAAGCCGGTAGGCCGGCTTGTTTTATATGCCTGCAATACACCCTGTGCACAAAACGCACAGCAGCTGGAGGGAAATGGCTACAGAGAAATGGGTCTCAAGGGTTTCATCTGTTGATTTATTTTGTTTGCAGATGGAAGAAGGTTTTTACAAAAACACAACATCACTCGAAATATTAAAATGTTGCCATGGCACAGGGCTGTTTGCTCAGAGGTGCTATGGTTGAGCAGCACACAGGTGGGGCAAGAGGCAGGGGGTGGGTGGGTGAAACAGAAAAGCATTTTGTGAACTTTTGAAAACAGTGACACCAGTATATGGTGGTGGCGGGGGGGGGGAGAGAAGAAAGGGGGGTCTTTCTAAAACAGCGATGCACAAAGACAGCCCCTGGTACAGGCATACGGCCTGTTCCTATTCTGTCTTAGTATAGACAGCAATCCCATCCGACTCTCTACTCTCCTCTGCAAAACATTTTCCTAATAAAAAAAATAAAAAGATTCAAATCCCCCCCAATTGGTATTGTTAAACACGACTGCGGATACACAACTGAAGAAAGAGGAGGGAAATTGGTAATTACAATGCTTACGACCACAAGGCTGATTTTTGCCAAATATTGGAAATCTAATAATCAATTAATATTGTAGGAATGGTATAAGGAGTTATGGAATCTGGCTATTAATGATAAATTGACTTTTGAAATTAAAGTTAGGAAAGGCTTGAGTAAGTCTAATGACTTTAATGGAATATGGGATAAACTGTTGGTATATGTATTTCAGAAAGGTAAAAAGTATACACCCAGAGAAGATTCAATGTACAGTATTTCTGGAGGGAAATGGGCTGGTTAATACCACGAGAGTTGTAATGTTGTTAAAGTCCCGAGGGGGTTGGGTTGCACTGGGTTTATTTTTGTTATATTTGTTATATTTTTGTCATATTGGTGTGTGTTTTGATTAATATTTTCCTTTCCTTTATATTTTGTTGTTTTATGTGTTTTTGTATTGTAGTTTTATAATTCTTAATAAAAAATTAAAAACAAAAAAATTAATGAATTGTTGTTTCTGGAATCCAGTATTTATCTCTTCAATAGGTGGCATTATAACACAAAACAAAAACAAAAACAACCTAGCTCTTAAAAATCTCACACACAGATTTATAAAATTCTTCAGATCTAACCAATTAATGTCTAGACCAGTGGTTCTCAACCTGTGGGTCCCCAGATGTTCTTGGATTGCAACTCCCAGAAGCCTCCACCACTTGCTGTGCTAGAAGGGATTTCTGAGAGTTGCAGTCCAGGAACATCTGGGGACCCACAGGTTGAGAAGCACTGGTCTAGACCGCCCGACTTAACGAGAACTTGGAATAGTTTACATAATTAACCAATTCATACAGCTAAAATAATAAAAAGAAATCACAATGCCCAAACAAACAAAAACTGAAACAGTGACCTGGAAGTGACTGACACCTTATAACTTAAATCAAACCAAACTATACAAACCATAACATAATATACAACATATATACTTGTATAATAAAAAACAGCAACAGACGAGTTCCAAAATGACTCTTTATAGAGTTTTATCTACTAATTTTCTCAAGTTTTGCCAGGTGAGTGGCTGTCTAATTTCTGGTGGAGGTTTGCCCAGGTTTTGTCAGTGGCTAGGAGTGCCTTTGTATATACTGCTGTTAAAATTGCTTCACCAACTGCACTGGTTTCTTGAGAGTCCTACCTGGCCAAGGTGATGCATGTGCTATATGGGGCTGCCTTTTTAGAAAGTGTTTGGAAATTCCAGTGGACCCGAAATGCCACAGCCAGGTTGGTAACTGGACTTCTTGCAAGAAACATATAACTCCCCTGCTACAGCAGCTCCACTGGCTGCCGGTTCATCCACGCACAATTTCCAGGCACAATCCAAAGTATGGTTTTGACCAATAAAGCCCTATACAGCTTGGGTCCGAGCTATCTAAAAGTCTCCCTCAATGAGCATGCCCATGCATTCAGATCTTCAGGGAAGACTTTTTTCTCTGTCCCTCCACCCACACATGTGTGCCTTCTCTGCTGGCCCCAGACTCTGAAATTCCCTCCCACAGAATGCCAGACTGGCCCCATGTTTGCTGTCTTTCTACAAGCAGGTGAAGACCTTTCTCTTCTGGCAAGCTTTTCCTTGTTGGGGTGGGGGGTGTCAATGGATTGTTATGTTCTGTTGATTTAAATGTGTTTTCAGTATTTATTTTATTTACTTTTTAATATATTTGTTTAATTCTTTTTAATATTTGTAAACTTACTATTTTTAGCTTTTAAATGCCAGGCTTTTAATGATCTAAGATGCCTTGGGACCTTTTAAGGGAAAAAGACAGAGTAAAAATATTTCAAATAAAATAAACAAACAAGTTTATTCCACAGCAAGAGTGCCACTGCTGAAAAAATCCCAAATTTTGCATGTTTTGGCTACCTATGAAACCCACATAGGATTCTGGGGTACAGAATTGGCTCTCGGATCTTCTAAAATTGCCTACCCTTGTTCTAAAAGAACAACTGTATAGCAAGCATTAGGACAGGCATGTCCAAACTTTGGCCCTCCAGATGTTTTGGACCGCAACTCCCACAGTCCTTTGCCATTGGCAATCTAAGCTTAGAATTTTGAGAGTTGTGGTCCAAAACATCAGGAGGGCTGAAGTTTGGACATGCCTACATTAGGAAGAAGACTCCACTGCTTCGAACAGCAGTAACAATTCTGTAGCAGCTTGAGATCCATTACTTTGTAACATGCTAATGAGGTGTTTAATGGGCCAGCTCTTCTTGGGTTTTTATATGCCGACTCCCTGCACCAGAAGGTGAAAGCTGGGATGCAAAAAACCACAAGATCCGAAAGAAGTAGTAGACAATGTCAGCATGTTTTGTTTTGCAGGGCTCACAATACAACCTAGAGTGGCTTCAATGAGACATAATTAATTTGCATGAACACGTACACTATTTTGCACTAAAATTTGGACCTTAAAATCCCAGGGAAGCTGACGGATTTTGGGAACTGGGGGAAAAAGTTGTAAGCTGTGTTATAAAAGAACAAGACTGGTGACTGATGGTGTGAGTTTATGTTTGGGCTGAGTGTATGGAGATTGCTGGTAAAAAATAGAAAAATTCCACAGCTACACAACAGTGCAGACAGAGTCCCACAGAGCAGATCACTATATTAATTTACACATGTCCCTCAGACACATCATCCCATATGTATAGTTTTAATCAGATTTACCTCACTTGACTTCAACTGGCATACAGCTTCATCATAAATACCCAGAAACTCTTCGTTTGAAATAATCAAAATGTTTCTCTTTTACTTACAAAATCTTCATGTCAGAATAAAACCAAAACATATTCACCGGTGACATAGTACATCTTAACTGGTTAGCATCATGTGTTGCTTCAGTAACTGAATGCTTACATAAACACTCTGAAGAAAGACACTGCCATTACAAACCTGTCTTGAACAGACTCTTTGTTTAACACATTCAGAACACTGACAGAGGTAACAAAAGCAGGAAAAGGAATTTGAGTAGAGAGCAAAACAAGTGCCTACTCTAAGTGGCTGACATTTAACCAAAGTCCCTCCTGTCAAAACCTCATGAAGGCATAAGCTAATAAAAAGAGTGCATGAGTATTTATTAGGAAGAAGGATGAAGATAAAGTAATTCAAGACTGTGTAATAAGATGGGCACAAAATATCGGGCACAATATTGATATTGACCACTGGACACAAATATGGAAAAGTAACATAAAAATGACAAAAGCTGTGAGTTATAAAGAAAAAATATATATTAAATGGTCTATAGATTGTATATGACACCAGGGAACTTAGCAAAACTGTATCCAGATGTATCAAATGCATGTTGGAAATGTAAAAAACAGGAGGGAAATTTTTATCATAAGTGGTGGACTTGTAATGAGGTTAAAAGCTATTGGAAATCAGTACATTAGCGATTGCAAAAATATTCTCTGCTGTTATACCTTTTCAACCAGAAGTGTTTTTGTTGAGTATTATACCCAAGGTGACAGATGTAAGGAAGAGACATGTAATGTCACATATAGTTGCCACAGCAAGAATATTATATGCAAGAGACTGGAAGAAGACCGACAGTTCAAAGAAAGAAGACTTGTTGGAAAAGATCCTGGAGGTGGTGAAAATGGACATTTTAACCGAGATTTTAAAAGGACAAACAATGCAAAAGGCAAAAGAAACTTGGGAACCGGGATATAAATGGAGTCAAGATAAGCCTGGGAATCCACCTTGAAATCTCAAAGCTCTAAAGCAGGCATGTCCAAACTTCAGCCCTCCTGATGTTTTGGACAACAACTCCCAGAATTCTAAGCTTAGATTGCCAATGACAAAGGACTATGGGAGTTGTGGTCCAAAACATCTGGAGGGCCAAAGTTTGGACATGCCTGCTCTAAAGGATGTAAAGTGGGCGTGGAAAGCAACAATTACTATATTTGTAATATACTGTGTGGTAGAAGATACAATAATGGTAACGTGATTATTATAACATATTTTCCCATTTTCAACCATACATTCCTGTCAAATTCAGCCATAACTATAGATCTTCTTCCTTTCTATACAGGAAAACGTCCGAAGGCTTCTATGAAAAAGGAAGCAGGAGCTTGCACAGGGAACAGAGTCTCAATTATGTGCTAAACAGCTCACAGAATCACCCAGATGCAAATAGACCTGTGTACCGCGGTAACTCTACTTACGAGTGGCTCAACTTAAGTCCAAAAAACTGTTGGCATTTTGCTGCCTTACAAATTTTATATGCGGTTTGCTCTACTTACAATTTATTTAATTATTTATTTATTTATTTGATATTTTTTAAAAGATAGGGCTGCTCTATTAAGAGTAGATCGACTTAAGAGCATGCATTTGGAATGGATTAAACTCATAAGTAGAAGTACCATTGTATTGCTCATATTAGAGACATGAATATTATATATGGAGGACAAGTGATGCAAATGTTTCCTTACCAGCACTAGCTCTAGCATGTGATCATTGTTTTCCCACAGGATCTCTGCATCAACTAAATACAGTGAGGAAAATGTATTATTTCATCACAAGATCCTAACAAAACAGCCATTTAAGGCCCAGCTTGATTTGAGCAAAAGAGGAGAATGGATAAATGATACAGCACTACCCCAGTGTTTCTTTTGGCCCTCCTGATGTTTTGGACCACAACTCCCAGAATTCCAAGCCTATATTTCCAATGGCAAATGACTATGGGAGTTGTGCTCCAAAACATCTGGAGGGCCGAAGTTTGGACATGCCTGCAGTAGGCTTGTCTAGGTTATGAATTCCTGCAGCATACCAGTCTCTGGTATACCGCAGAACTTTGGAGAAGACTTTCTAGTATATTCTCAAAAGGCTCAGAAAAGAAAATGGAGACTGGTCATTACCATACTGTCTAATTTATAGGCCAACTTTCTCCGAGGAGAAACCATAAGCACAAGGTCTGATTGAACTTGTCAAACCTCTTATCACCCATTTTATTGGACTTCGCCTATTATGTCCATCCAATTTCTGCATCCATTTGCAAATCCCATTTGTTTTTCAAATACTGTACACAAATGTGTGCATTTCCACTAAATATACACCCAAATATTAAACTCTTTTCCAGATATGTGGTTTATTCTCCCAACAGTATAGAGGGTGATGCAAATTCATTGATAGTTATCACCTTGTGAGCATCTCCTAAAATGCACTTTATGTGTGCATTCCATCCAAGGCAAACTTCAATGCAGATTTCACTACATATTCATGCATAACAGAAGAATGTGAGCATGGAACTCTAAGATTATCAGTCGAAGCTGAAAGGAGGTTAATAAAGGTCAGAGCAAGTGAAGAACATGTCCGAGAAGCCTAACAAGGCCCGCTCTGTCTATCCTACCTGGGCAAACACAAGGATCTTTGTTGAAAACTGAGTTACACCTCATTGAAGTAACTGCCCATTTCAGAATCCTGAAACAAAGAAATCTGAAGTGCATGCATAGGTCTTTCTCTCTCACACGCATAGGCCACATACATAAATAACAGACATGCACACACACACACACACACACACACACACCAGACAGACACCTGCCCCTACCCCCTACCTTTCCACATTTCTAACAGCAGGATTTATTTGTAAAAAGCCAATGAAGATTTACTTTAAACACGGAGGTCTGAAAACTGTGATCGTTTCCTCATTCCTAAGCTTATGGTAAATGAAACTTTAAAAGGAGAATACATTCACTTTATCAACACTCTCACAGGCAGGAAGAGGAAAGACACAAAAAGGCATGAAACTCATCTCAAGATTTTTTTTAAAAAACTTGCCATATTATTTGTAATAACAACGCTTTGCAAAACATATGATATTCCAAGATATTAAAGTTTTGTAAACCACACACCACAAACCTCATTTGTTTGGATGTAGTTATCATTTACATCCTTTAGAGCAGGCATGTCCAAACTTTGGCCCTCCAGAGGTTTTGGACCACAACTCCCCCAGTCCTTTGTCATTGGCAATCTAAGCTTAGAATTCTGGGAATTGTGGCCCAAAACATCAGGAGGGCCAAAGTTTGGCCATGCCTGTATAAGAAGATGAGTGACCAAATCTCCCCCCCCCCCCCATTTGAGGTAGACATGGAATCATAACTGGAGAAAATTTGTGAAATAAGGAGCAAATACTTTCAAGGTAACTGTAGGCAATGAGTTAATCCCCAGTGAGAAACCATTCCAGTTTTACTGAAAACAACTAAGGAATCCCAAATTTAAGTCTCATAACAAATGAATAACGTTGCCTGATTTGCTCATTTGCCGCTTCTTTGTTTTTATGACAGCATTTTCTTATTTTGTTTGTTATCGCTTGTTATTTTACGTTAACTACCCAGAACAGTGCTATGGCACTACAGGGACAGTATAAAATAATTAATTAATTAAAGCATCTGCCACAAACATAGTATAGCAAGTAGATTCCTTACACACATCCATGTTATAGCTTTCCAATACTTCATGTTATTATGCATAAATAGTATGGGCAATCAAGACTCATTACCTCTCCAAAACAGCTACTTCCACTAGAAATAAAAAACTGCAAGATCTGTTTGTTTATATGTTGGTATCAGAAAAGCCTATAACTTTAATTCTTAATGCAGGTGTGGCAATAGGAACTGCCACAATGTTGAGTTCCCACACTCACATTTAGCACTAAACTCACTGCATGGCAGGCGGGCAGACATGATACTTTCCACATTGGAAATTGCAATACCAACTGAATTTCCCCAATGGCCAATGAGCTAAGAATGTTGGGGTTATCTTTGCACAAGGCTACCAAAATTCACAACTTTCTTCATCATTTGAAAGAAAAAGCAAAGTGGTCCGCTTATATACTGCCCCATACCACTTCAAGTAGTCTCTGGGTGGTTTACAGTTTTTAATTACAGTATGCAGGCTACACATTGCTCCCACCCCCCATCCCCCAGCAAGCTGGGTACTCATTTTACCGACCTCAGAAGGATGGAAGGCTGAGTCAACCATGAGCCGGCTACCTGGGATTGAACCCCAGGTTGTGAGCACAGTTTTACCTGCAGTGTAGGCACTTAACCACTATGCCACAAGGTTACCTTGAAAGAAAGAAGAGCCTTGAGATTTTCACAGTTGAAATGATGGGGAAGACATTTTCCAATCCCAAAGAGAAGAAGCTAGTAATGGAGTTGGGTAAAGTCAGGAAGCCAGCAGAAGGTTTGAGAACATCATGATAACACCGCAAGAGACCAAATAGGACATGACAGGAGTAGGTCTGAAACCTATGCTGCGCCAATCACTCTAGATTCAAGCACAGGACAGAGCAAGTACAGGACAGTTCATGAAACCTAACAAGATCATTCTCTCTATCCTTCCCATGCTCATAAATAGAATCATAGTTTTGGAAGGGGCTTACAAGACAATCAAGCCCAAACCACTGCTCAAGGCAGGCATACAAATCAAAGGATAACTGCCAGGTGGTTCTCTTGAATGCCTCCAGTGTTGGAAGCACTCAACATGCTGATAAGCATTAGCAGCACCTAAGTTACCAAGGAGTTTTATTTGCTTCTAGGAATTTTGTTTTTGCATTCGTCACTTACAGTAAGAAGGTGAGCACAGCGCACAGGAGATGAAAATACTCAACATTCCAATTCCAAGATCATGCCAAAAAGATCACCAGCAGATAATCTCTAGCAAGGCGGTCAGTAGCAAATGGTACATCGCACTTCCAGAACTGGTTCCGGTCCTTCCTTGGGGGCCGCACCCAGCGAGTGAGCTTGGGGGGTGAGTTGTCGGCTCCCTGGACACTCTCTTGTGGGGTGCCTCAGGGGTCGTCGCTCTCCCCAATGCTCTTTAACATCTACATGAAGCCGCTGGCTGAGATCATCCGGAGTTATGGAGTCTGCTGTCATCAGTACGCTGATGACACGCAGCTCTATCTCTCCTTTTCCACCTGTGCAGTGGAGGCCGTCAGGACCCTTGATTGTTGTCTGGCTGCGGTGCTGGATTGGACCAGGACCCACAGGCTCAGGCTCAACCCAGGCAAGACCGAGGTTATGTTCTTCGGGGGCTCGTCGGAGGGGTACTGTGGCCCTCTTCCCAGTCTGGGTGGGTCCGCCCTCCAGCTGGCGCAAAGAGTGAGGAATCTGGGCGTTGTCCTGGACCCGGATCTGACCCTGGAATCTCAGGTGTCAGCCGTGGTCAGGTCAGCCTTTTACCACCTTAGGCTTATCGCCCAGATTCGCCCGTACCTCGATGAGGGCTCCTTGAGGACTGTGGTACAGGCACTGGTCATGTCGAGGCTGGATTATTGCAACGCTCTCTACATGGGGCTTCCCTTGAACCTTGTTCGGCGATTGCAGCGGGTCCAGAATGCGGCGGCCAGGCTGGTGGTTGGTGCGCGTCGTTACGACCGCGCCACCCCCATCCTGGCTCGCTTGCACTGGTTACCCGTTGCCTCCCGAATAAGGTTCAAGGTGTTGGTTTTGGCTTACAAAACCCTCCATGGCTTGGCCCCGGCTTATTTGGCGGAGCGTCTTCCCCGACAATCAGCTTCGGCCCGACCCACCCGCGCTTCGGAGGCCTTTTCACTGAGGACGGTCACCCCGAGGGAGGCCCGTAAGGCTAGTACTCGTGGACGGGCCTTCTCGGTGGTGGCTCCATTCATGTGGAACAAACTTCCCAGTGATCTGCGGCGGGCTCCATCGCTGGCAGCTTTTAAGAGGAGTCTTAAGACCTTGCTCTTCCAGGAAGCTTACGGCGATATGTAAGGACCCAGTCCGATGTTTTTTTTGTTTTTTGTTTTTTGTTTTTTTTTTGTCCCGCCTAATTATTCTTGGACTGGTTGGTTGGTTAGTTGGTTAGTTGCACTTTGAAATGATTTTATTTGTTTTTATTCTGATGTTGTGCACCGCCCAGAGTCCCCTTTGTGGGAATGGGGCGGTATATAAGTGTAAATAATAAATAAATAAATAAATAAATAAACTGTCTTAAATTTGAGAGAGTCTAAATTCGTAATTATTATCATTTATAATGCTGCATCGCACCTGCAACAGACATACACTGCTTGAAATCTCCCAGTATGTACATGTGGTTTTTTACTTCTATAACCCAAATGCAGTCTTGCCTGTGATAAAACCTGTGGAAGATCAAATCAGAGATCCCCTGAAATAATAAGCTATTTGATTCCTAGTGGGACACCTGAGACTGTTTCGACACTTTTGCAATGGTCACGTGTATCACAACAGAATGTGTCATAGGATGCACAGACAGAAGCTTATGTATGATGAGCTATGGTGGCATCTGCTGTCAGCATGATGATCCTAGCGTCACGTAGACATCATTAATTACACTAATAATTTGACTGAGACTTGCTTCTCTTTATCTTCTTAATTCCATAGCCATTGTAAAAGATTGTTCCTTGATTGCCAGGGGATTCAGCCTCAGAAGTACATCTGCCACCTTATATCCTAACTTCAGACATACTCATCCCAGTGTTATCCAGGAATAAAATATGCAGCACAAATGTAGCAGAGTCTTATGACAGTCATTCTGAGGGGAACACAATCTATAACCTTTGATGGAAAGAATATGATTATCTCTCGTGAGATTATCTATCATGAAATCACACCATTACAGGATTCCAATATGTTTTCCTATGTTTAGAGATCTAGTTAAATTTTTCTGCTCTTTAAAGCCAATAAACTGCCTTGTTTTCTACCCCGTATTTGATGTCAACCTCATAACACATCAAGATACCTAATTACACTAACAGTTTGTCTGAATGAGAGACACATTTCTCTGAATGAGAGACACATTGAACAACTTGTCTGGCTCATGTGTACACAGATGGTTTGCACAAGCTGCCTTTTAAAGTCAATGGGTCCAATTATAATTCAACTGACGCATTCTACAACCAGCAATCAACTGCACAGGCTCATTAATTTTCGCAGTTATACATTTAAAGCTCCAAATTCCCAATACATTTTGCTTCCTCCAAAATGCAACAGTCAATACACACATTAAAAAGGGGCAACATGAACCAAAGAGGCATGTGCCCCCCTCCCCAAGACGAACAACCCTCCCATAGCACAAACTTTCAGGAATTCCAGTCCATTTCATTGGACATAATTAAATTGACTCCAAATTGACGCTACCACTAAAGTCAGTTGAATCTGTAAAGAAAACGTCTGTCAGGATCCTATCTTTAGCTCGGAAATTGACTTATATTGAAGTCTATATGTCTGAACAAGGTAACCATGTATTGACCATTCAATGGATCTGCTTACCAATAAAGTAGAACCACAAAGACTACCAGGAAGGTCACAGTGGTTGCTGTAACATTCATCTCCACAAAGCCAAGTCTCAGGACATCCATAAACCCCATTTTCTTCTACCAGAGAAGTAAGCTGACAGAGCTGGCCAAAAAAAGGGAAGGCTCTCTGGTTAGGCGATGAGAGTCTTCCAGTTGTTATACAGATGGCAATCTGCAACGAGAGAGAAAGCAAGGAAGTCAGGCTGCGTCACACTTACTTCAAACCAGAATGCTAATTTCCCCCCCAACTCCCCCCCCCGGGGGTTTTCCTGCGTCGACAGGGGGCAAAGCAATACTCTCCACCCCCTCCCCATTTTAATGACTGCAGTGTCAATAAATATTTACATAGTTGCCATCTGAGAGATCAGAGTTAGCCCGTAGGTTTTGCAATAACATAAGCAGGGAATAAAAGATAAAAGACCAGCTCTGCTCTCTTATATGCAATACTGTATAGATTTAGAAGCCCCGAGGGCAGCGTGCAGGATATCAATAACACTTCTTTATTTCCGTTTAGGAGAAAATATACTAGACAATAGGAAAACGTCGGAGTTACTGTATACTGCTGATTAATAGAAATGTTGCCTGACAGACAGATATAGACACACTGTGGATTAAGGACCAGTTGGGATGAGGGAGACTGGGTTTGCCTTCCCACTGATCTTCTAAATATGCTTTAGTAAGGTTCCTCTCCAGATATAAAGAAAAAAATCAAGTCTGCATGATCCTAGAACCCTTAACAGTTGACTAGGTTAGCGGAAGCATGAAGGTGCCTGAGACCGAGTCAGACCATGGACCCATCAAGTTGAAACAGGTTTTTAGCAAACTAGGATAATGCTAGACGTTTGCTTGCTTACCATGAGCTTTTTCGTTTAGAGACACAGGGGAGTCAACAGGGGCTTGGCATATAAATCCCGTGCTCTGCTAATACACTGTATCCCCACCAAATGCTTGGGGTTTTTCAGGCACAGCAGTGCAGGGCATTATTGGTGTCCGGGAGGGCACTGATGTATTGCACTGACGACAGGATCCAGCATTCCATTGGCCAAGTAAAAAAAAGTGCATCATAAACAAAAAATTATACCTATGACACTGGAGCAGCACTAGATTTGGTATGGATTTAGCTGCACATCTGCCTTTACACTACACCAAATTTGGGGATGTTTAGGCTAAAGGGTTTTGAGTTGTGATTATTTTAAAAAGTAACACTGTTTTACCCCCATGGAGAAGCAAGCAACACTGAGCTATGGTTAATTTAAAACAGATCAAATACAGTGAAAATATCAAATTTTCATATCTTGAATGAAAATGGTCAGTCCAAGCTGTTGTTGTTTTTTTTTATTTTATTTTGAAGGAACTCAGTGATTCATGGCTCTAACACACACTTTAAAAGTAGTGCTTTTAAAGCAAGAAAAATTATGAGTTTCTGTAAGCCTGAGCTTAGATATTGCCAACATTCTAAAATGGACTGAACTTTGGACTTTGCTACTCAAAACCCATTCAATGACTGTGAAAGGAAACATTCAGCTCAATCTGTTACAACATTCTTTTAATTACCATGCCATGCTGATACACCACTGACTCCACATTCTAAATTGGTCTGATAGGCATTGCTCTAGTCTTCCTATACCTCAGTTCAACCACCAATCCAAAGGAAGGCTGCAGTGAAGAAGCCAAAAGGAGTCTGAGACTCAGAAGGGAAATGAGAGACCTGGGAGATATGAAATAATTACATAAAGCTCTTCATGTTAAGGATGTGCCACTGGAAACCAAGGGCTAAGTCTCGCTAAGATGTAGTACTGGAGAAGACCTTTACTGATACCTGGGACCAACAGAAAGATACATGAACGGGTTCTAGACTAAATCAAGTGATCTAGTCAAGTCTGACAGAAATCTAAACCGAGGCTATTGTACTTTAAATATGTCTCAGGAAAGCAAGACTCACGGGGGAGGGGGGAGAGAATGTCATGAAAAATTAAAGACAGTAAGATAAGAATACCCAACATGAGATGGATTGATTCAATAAACAAAGCAATGTTTTTGAGTGTGCAAGACCTAAGCACAGCCATTAAAAACAGGATCTTTTGGAGGTCATTAGTTCATAGGGTCACCATAACTCAGGAGCAACAACAATGGAAATAGAAGTGTCATAAAATGATGCAAAAGCAATCAACATGCTATTTTTAAATGCAGAAAAGCAGTTGCCAGGGAAGAGGGCTCAGAACTGCATCAAGGAGGAGGGGGATTTAAATCCTCCTTTCCTGCTGAGATCCTGATGAAAATATTCTCCACTCCACTCCACTCCTCAAATCCTCTTAATTTTGAGAAGGATGCTCCGCTCGGTGCCAACAGGAGATTCTCTCCAGGGGCTCAAAATAACTTCCTTCAGCAAGAAACGGGTTTCCTTTTATGGCTGCAAGAAATGGAGTATCATGGTGCCGATCCTGTTTGTAACTTCTCAGCCCTCCAAACTCTGTAACAGCTATTTTGTTGTGGAAGATGCTGTGACGTTCATACTCTGATATTTATTATTTTATTTATTTTATTTTTACAATATTTTACCCCATCTTTCTCCTTGGAAAAGGACCCAAGGTGGCTTACAGTAATGAGGGATAATATACAGTCCAGTACAATTAAGACATGTATTGAGAACAGGGAATTGAGGGACATCTTACAGCATTAATAGACCACATTACATTAAAGCTACAAGAGAACACTAGCAGTTAAAAAGAGAGTAACATTCCATGTAAAAGTTATGAGTGATGGAACTAGCATTGAAAACATAGTGTCAGTGCAATCACACAAGATTATAAGTGGTTATAAACACAAAGTCTATGTGACCATGTATAGTAGATTCATATAGAAACATAATAGGTAGTCCATCATTCAGGGAATGCTCGCGTGAAGAGAAAGGCCTTTGCTTGTTTCTGGAAAGACATCAGAGGTGGGGCAGTCCTAGTCTCCAGTGGGAGGGAGTTCCAGAGCCTGGGTGCAGCAGCCGAGAAGGCCCTTTCATGAGTTCCAATGAGACATACCTGTGAGGGTGGCGGGATGGAGAGAAGGGCCTCTCCTGATGACCTTAACACCTGAGTCGGTTTATACTGTGAGATTCGATCTTTGAGGTAGCTAATATCCAAGTCGTACAGTGCTTTGTAGGTTAAGGTCAGCACTTTGAATTGTGCCCGATACCTGATTGGTAACCAGTGGAACTGCTTTCATAGGGGTGTAATGTGATCTCTGTAGCCCAGCCCAGTCAGCAATCTGGCTGCTGCGTTTTGGACCTGCTGCAGTTTCCTAAGACTTTTCATCTGTAGTCCCAAACAGAGAGCATTACAGTAGTCTAGCCAGGATGTCTCTAGAGCCAGAGCTGGTTTCTCAAGAAAAGGGCATAACTTGCATACTAGCCTTACTTGTGCAAATCTGCTCCTGATCACAGCTGTGACCTGGGCATCCAGGCTCAAAGATGAGTCCAAAGCACCCCCAACCTGCTAGTGGGCTTTCCATAGGCACCTGGTCCGAGACTGTGAGAATTCATTGGCCTTTGGACCAGTGCAACAGGGGTCCTTCTTAGGTTCTTTACAGCTTTCTGCTTTATAAACTATTAAAATGAGCTACTTTTATAGGATTATATCCAATTCAGCATTAAACCAGTTCACAATACAGCTTAAGGGTTTAGAATCTACAGTTCTCTGTGCTCAGGTGCCTCTAACATGGCCTTTACATCTAACCCATGGTGCCTTTTTGTAGCAGGCGGGAATTTCACACAGCCGCTCTCAACTGCAACAATTCCTCTGACAAATCTTGAAGGGCCATCCATGTAAAAAGTATAACACCAGGCCTTCTTTACCCATCATGTGCATTGCCTGATACATGTACAAGCATCCTGCATTGGCTTACATTGGTGAAGAGGGCACCACACTAAATGCTAAAGCTGTTCTGCTAAAATATTAATGCCAATACATAAACAAAAATTTTCAATGGAATCAGTTCATACTACAGTGGTCCCCCATCTTTTCACGGTTCATATACTGCGGTCCCGCTATATCACGGGACCACAGTACAGTATATGAAAAAGGGCCCCTGGGGTAAGTGGCAAAGGCCTGTATCAGGCCTCCCATACTTACCCCAGGACTAGGGCTGCCCCGAACGGGCCTGTCAGAGGCCTCAGAAATTTTTTTTGGCAACCCAGAAGTCAGCCCTGACCCGACCTGCATCCGCATATCGCAGATTTTCAAATATTGTGGGTCAGGTCGGTTCCCTAACCCCCGCAATAGGTGGGGGATCACTGTACCAGGCCTCCACCATCAAGAGTACAGCAAGCCAGTGGTATCTGTGGGTGTATAAAGTAGGGAATAAAAGATCACACAAGCATCATGAGAAGAAAAATAATGAATGGAGCAATGGCCATCTGATTCTTTTTTCCAATGCATTTTATCCCCCGGGGGGGGGGGGAATCACAGCAGGTTTGCTTTTCAGCGTCTGCTATCCAAACATGACCCTCCTCATGCCCTTGCCTATAATAATAATAATAATAATAATAATAATAATAATAATAATAATAATAATAATAATAATAATAATAATAATAAATACAGTGGACCCTTGTATAACAAACAGCTTGTATAACATAAAATTTGTACAACATAAAAATTCCGGAGATGGGGGAAATTTGCTTAACATAATCACCTATGGGGAGAATCCATACAACATAAAAATGGGATCACTCCGTTTTCAATGCATTCCTATGGGAATTTGTATAAAGGAAAATTTGCTTAACATAATTTCATTTGGAACAAATTAATTCCTTTATACAAGGTACCACTGTAATAACTTTATTTTTATGCCACCTTTCTCCCCAGAGGGACCCGGCTATAGCCCCAAGCAGCTGTTTTGCCTTGAAAATCCACCCGTAGCAATGTTTAAGCAGAGAGAACAAGCCACCGTACAATCTAATTTTCCAGGAGAATTACTGAAAGTACATTGATCAACATCAGACTGCATACTTCATGCAAGGGAAAAGGAATCATATAAGTTGCTGCAGCAAATTTTAATTGACAGGTTGCAAACCATGACCAGGCACTTGATCATCAGTTGGGAAGGGCACCTCCATGACTACTATTGCACATGCAACAATATTTGGTATGATTCTGCCCACTTTTTTCATCAACATTCTACCAATTGTCACAGGCTACATAAATGTCATCAAGTGAAATATACTTTATTAGACATTCACTTCCCAGTAGTGATGCCTCTTAACACCAGTTTTTAAAGACAAATGTTATGCCTGTTAGACAAGCTTCATAAAAATGTCAAAGTTCTGGAAAAGGGATTTTCTACACCTCATATTTCCATTTTAATAAATAAATGGAAGATGATACAGGTTATCCCAAGATAATCTTTTGACTTAACTTGTAGAGCTTCTGTAATATATCTCTATTGTGTTTTCTTTCTCTATTGCTAAAAAAAGATAAGGTCACCAACGCAAGAGAGTTTGGATTCTAAGAAGACTTCCTGCTGTTGTAAATAAACTACATTTTGCTCCCTATGCTACCCCACTCCATTAACACATTCTGTACAAGCTAAGTAAAAGGGTTAACTAGCTCACCAGCTTTGCATTGAATTTCACAAATACACACTTGTACTTTATTGCATTAATAATGTCAATCCTTCCATATGTGAGTCTGAATCAATAAATGCTCTTCTTTTTTACTGTTCTCCAAAAAGCAACTATATTTAGCTTGCAGACAAGAAAACTGCAACAGACAAGCCGATCTTCATCAGCATCCAAAGCAATTTTCTGAAGTCAGATTCGATCTTTGTAGTTTAGACAGCCTTCAACCACTTGCCTGAAACTGTCCAGGGGTAGAGAAATCTGTCAGGTTTGCTTTCTCCCATATCTATAAAGTCTCAGGTTCTTTCTGCCCGCAATAAGAGGGAATTGTGAATTTCGGTACATAATAAAATGAAACAAAATAAAATTCTCCTCTATTTTGCACTGGCAAATGGAATCAATACAACCACTACCATTGCAAAAAAGAGACGGCAAGCTTAATTAAGTGCTAATATGGTTTTCTTGGAAGCTTTCACGGCTGTGATCAGATGGCTGTTGTGGGTTTTTCAGGCTGTTTGGAAGTTTTTCTTCCTGATGTTTCACCAGCCTCTGTAGCCGGCATCTTAAGAGGGCAAGGAGCTCAGGAGAGCTAGGAGTTTTCTCTGTGCTCTGGGGTATAGAAAGAGTGAGACTGTGGGTTTTTAAAGTTATGGGAAAGGGGGAACTTGTCCTATTCAGAAGGACAGGTGTTCAGCAGTAGCTGAAGACACCCTGAAACAAACTGGACACGAAATCCTCCTCGAGGATACAGAGATAATGGACAACACTAGCAATCACTATGTCAGACTACACAGGGAAGCCACTGAAATCCATAAACACCAACACAGCTTCAACAGAAAAGTAGTAAGTCTAAAAATCAACAAAGCCTGGCTTCCAGTACTGAAAACCACAGTACACAAAAGATCAATGATCCCCACCCAGCCACAAGCACCAGTGATCACTTCACACAATAGAACAGCTAATTTACACCCATCAATCACAGAGACAGATCAACCCTCCCTTATTACATTGAAACTTCTTAATACCTCCACATCACAATACTAACACCTATTCTCCTGAATAAGACAATCTTTCCCACAATTTTAAAAATCCAGTCTCACTCATTCTATACCCCAGAGCGCAGAGAGAACACCTAGGTCTCCTGAGCTCTTTGCCCTCTGAAGTTGACTGCAACAGAGACTGGCGAAATGTCAGGAAGAAAAACTTCCAGAACCCGGCTATACAGCCTGAAAAACCCACAACAGCCAGCTAACATGGTTCATTAAACAGATATTCACAGTCAGATTTTTAAGTTAAACAAGCCATCCCAGACACCCAGGGCTTCTGTTAAGCAGGAAGTCCTGCCAGTGCAGTACTACAGGACTGTGCTGGTTGCACACGCATTGCCATAGGGAAGCAGATGCCAGGTCCTTCCTATCAGCCAAAACTCAAGAAGATATTGGATTCTTAGTCCTGGGATTTCAATGTGTACATATCATGCATTAGCATTTTTACAAATCACAAATTCTTTTCATCCCTAATGAAATGAAATGTTCTCCTTCCTGTAGAATCTAATGTCAATATAAGCAAAATCTAATTCCAACACATACCTAATCCAGAATTACCATGGGGAACCATATACACAAACTGTGCCAGAGGTAAAATACAGAAGTTTTAATTTTAACTTTATGCCGTTTGCTTCATCGAGTTCAGCAAAGATTAGAAAAGTTACTTTTTTGACACACACACCCCAGCTCCCAGGGGCCCTCAGCAACCAGGGCTTTCAATTCATTGCTCTTTTACAAATCTATTGTACTACCAGGTTTGGCATCCTCTGGACTGTTTATGCTACTTCATTTCAGAAAGTATATTGCAGAAGATCCAATAAAGGTGCAGAAAAATATGCAAGGAAGGACCATAAGGCTGGAATGGAAAAGGATACAAGCACTGGGGCACTTTTTGGGAGGCGGGGTGGGACAAAGACAGATATGACAATATATGCAGCTGTTCATGATGTTGAAATCACAGAAATAATTTTTTATTCCCCGGTCATTATATTGAAATTGAAATTGCCCAGCAAAGGTGAGTGACAGAAGATTCAGGAAGTCAAAAAGTAGGATTCCTTATTCTCATAGTTGCATTTACAAGATGAAGTTGCATAAATAGAATTCAGGAAGAAGTTGCATAAATGGAATTCAACTTCCAAGACGTTGTGAAGGCCACAAACTTGGATGGCTTTAAAAGATGAGGCTATCAATGGCTACTGGTCCTGACAGCTAAAGGCAACATCGCTTATCAGAGGAAACATACCAGAAAACATAACTTTCCAGGAAGCAACAATAGCATTCATGTGCCAACTGTAGCCTCCCCTTGAGCATCCAGTTGATATACAACCCACAAACCCAATATAAACTGGAACTGGACCCGTGGAACACAATAATTCTACACTGTCAGTTTAGACCAGTGGTTCTCAATCTGTGGGTCTGCAGATGTTCCTGGACTGCAACGCCCAGAGGTCTTCATCACTAGCTGAGCTGGCCAGGATTTCTGGGAGTTGAAGTCCAGAAACATCTGGGGACCCGCAGGTTGAGAACCACTGGCTTAGACTAAACCACTGATTTCTACGAGTCCCGTGGCGCAGTGGTTAAATGGCTGTACTGCAGGTAAAACTGTGCTCAAGACCTGGAGTTCAATCCCAGGTAGCAGGCTCATGGTTGACTCAGCCTTCAATCCTTCCAAGGCCGGTGAAATGAGTACCCAGCTCGCTGGGGGGGGGGGGAGGCAATGTGTAGCCTGCATAGTGTAATTAAACTGTGAACTGCCCAAAGACAACTTGAAGTGGTATGGGGTGGTATATAAGCAGAACACACAAACACACACACCACACACACACTTCTGAAGTACACTAAAGTACCAACGCATCTTCATTTCACCAATACAGCTATATGGATGACACAAATGTGCTTTGTGACACAGAAAGGAGGATGAAGGCCCATAAAAGACAATAAACAATAGCAATATAGACACCTGCTTTATACCAGGTCAAAATATGTGTCTACCAATCAAGCAGGATCTGTTTCATCTAGCAGTAGCTCACCCATGTCCCAAATCCAAGTTTGTTTCATACAGTGTAATACTGTATATTGGGAAGAGAATATGGTTAGACAGCTCATCTTGGTTACATTAAGTGACAACACTGGTTAAACTGTGTATCCATGTGTAACTGAAGACTTTTTTTCATCAGTTCAGTACTGGCAGGAAGTCTGCTTATCAAACACCTAACCAACATTCATACCATGCTGGGGGATGCAGACAACTCTCCTCCCTCAGCTATTTCAGCAGTATACAAGAAACATAGCTTTTGCCTGCAAGACTGATTAAAGTGACAAGATGCAATTTTCCGTAGGGTGCAGGCACAAAAAAATGTTTTTCATTGTGAGCCTGCTCCCTCACTGGACACTGTGTTGTTTTGAGGACAGAAAATGATTCCACAAAGACCACCAGTACAAGGCTTTCTTGCAAATAGATTTTTTTAAAAGTTGTTTTGCTTCATGGTTTATGTTAGTGGCTAATTTGGAAGCTAGTTCAAAACAAGTTTTTTTTTTAATTGCTCTGAATTGGAAGTAACAGTAGGGGTAGTTTTAAGACAGAAATGTTGGCTATTCAAAACAAATATTCTAGGTAATGTGAACATGGGTTTTCTGGCATCTTCCACACCCACAAACTTTTCCATAGCCATGAGGAATGTTGATATCCTGAAATTTCCATGGGGTCAATAATATCCCAGAAGTTGCCCAACTTTATCTACCTAGGTTAGTGAGAAAAGTGAAATGCTGAAAATTCAGAAGATTGCATAGGCCAGAGTGCAAACACATGATTCCAATCACCAGTCTATTTGTGTACCCACTGAAATGCCAGAAAATATCATCTAGACTACCGTAATATGTGTTTTCAAGAACCATCAACCAATCCTTTGCCCCAGAAGCATGCTCATAAGAGCTTTTGATTGGAACAAGCAAAGTGAGATAGGGAGAGGTTGCACAATCCTTTTGGTGGAATAGTCAAACTCTCTCTTCAGCCTTCTCTCAGAACTGAAGAGAGTAGCTGCACAAAAGAAGAAGCTGTCGGATTCTTTATCCATTAAGCCCACTACTGCTTTATCAAAAGATAACTCTGACAAGTCCAGGGTCCAGTTTCTCTCATAATCTACAGAATATATTCCCAGGTTTGGATGTCATGGAATATTCTGTAGTGACAAACTGGAAATAAATCTTTAAAATTGGCAAGAAACATTCATTTTAAACCTTTTTTTAGCAGTCTGTTTCTCAACGTTGCCGGCAAACTAAAAAAAAAAACCCCAACCACCATTTCAATCAAGCATATCCTGCTTTTTTAAAAAGAGGAATTTCCAGAAAGCACATTGAGGAACATGACCTGCCACTAAGTTTTAGCAGTGTCATTTGTAGTAAACTGGGGAGTGGGCCCACGAAAACCTCCTTTGGGGGCACATACAACCCAACGTATTGTTGACCCCCAGATCTATTCTGACTAGCAGAGGGCTTTCCAGAATTTCAGGCACAGGTACGCCTTATCAACTGTTTAATTGTTTTTAACCATACATAGCTGTTGTGGGACCATCCATAAGAGATGTGTTGGGTGGGATTGGATTGGATACCTCTTGAGGTACCTTCCAATTCTATGACTCTGCGGCCAAATCCTATGGGCATTCGCATCAAGTTTGCAATACTTTTGTTGTAGGTAATTTTGGTTAACTGAAGACATGCCAAGACATTCCTCAGTTGCCCATCTGGTCCTACACTTGATTATGTAATTGAGATGCACTCAAGGTGTTTATACACGACCCCTAACCTCCGCGGCAAAGGGCTACAAGCTCCAGAGCTTAAAAATGTTTCCCCACCAGCTCTGGAGTTTGCAGACAATTAAGTGCGACCCCGCCCACCTAAGCGTGACCCAGCACATTTTTCTTGTACCTGCTTGAAGAGGGTGAAAATTTTTGATGCGGAGAGTGCCTGAGCTCTCCTTGCTTCTTTTTGTTGTTTTTCTTTTGCCTCCGCCCCTTTAAGAGCAACCAGGAAGTAAGACCGGGGCTCGGAGCAAGCTTGCACGCACCTGAGGTAAGGCTTTCTTCTTTTGTCCCTGTTTAAGGCTTTTTTTCTCTCCCTCCCCTCACGCAGACAGAACAAGGAAGTGAGGAGAGGGTGGGGACGGAGGAACAGCAAGGAACCCTCAAGATCTCTGGTCCGAATTTAAGGGACCAGCGGATTTGAGGGGTCGTGTAAAAAGGCCCTCAGACACCTCAACAGTTAGTCACAATTAGTTCCACAAAGCTTACACAAAGACCAACAAGTCAAGCCAAGCAAATCCTTTAATATTTTAAACACCAATAAGATTTCAGATTATTTATTACTCTGTGGCAAGGATTCAACCTGGACCCTTCTGTGAACATAATAGAGCTATCACAGAGCTATAATTTTTTAAAAAATAGTTCTGCTTGTTAAATAAACCTTTGGGCTACTGTTAAAGTTTGTCATTGTCCTCCACATCTCAAGGTGAAGATAGTTTTAGCCTCCCAGATTTTAAGAACTGTGTTGTTATGTTCCATTGAGCTATTTCTTGAGGGCAGCCCAGTAAACCAACAACAACACATCTTACAAATGAGAGGTCGGTGGTTCCCTTCAGTTATTTTTGTCTCATGTTAGGTGTCTTGTTTTCATAATGTCTTTAAACTTTCCTAGTAATTATCATCTTTTCAAATCAGCCTTGATTATAGACTACAACCTCTATAATTTCTTATTATTTGCTGTGCTGGCCCAGACGATTTGACTCTTAGGCCAAAACATCTGATCTCCTTATCTGATAGAACCTGAAGAGTTTTTCCATCAGTCACGGAGGGATACAATCGGCTCCATGAAGCTGACATTAGAGTGTAGAGAAAGAATCTCCTGTTAAGTGACAGGTATATGAATAGCCAGAGGTAAACAGGGCTTATCCCTTCATGCTTTTGCAGTTAAGTCATGTCCTGTTTTCTTAGCACTAAAAACCATGTTCTCTGCATGCACGGTACTGCTGGGAAGATGATGAAATCTTTTTCTGATAACCTAGTTATGTTGTTTTGAACCAACGAGGTAATGACATCAAGAAAAAATCCTGTGCTTATTTTACAGGCACCTGGTACATATCCTTTTTTTTAAAAAATGGCACTGGAATTTGATGCACAGATAAATATTGCAATTCAGTACGCAATTGCCTTCAAACAACCAAATAAATAAAATGGATGGATGGATGGATTGATGGATGGAAAATCCCAAATAAATCATGGCTATATTTCCATACAATGAAAAGCCAGCCAAGTGTTTGTTGAGTTCTAGTCTGTGACTATGATGAAACCTATTCTCCTGAATAAGACAATCAGAACCTATTGTTAGTTGGATTATATATTTCAGCTTGTTTAAGCCATTTTTATCATTTATCTCAAACCCAGAACAAGAACTTACCCCTGCTTTGCTTCCTTAGCTCCCTGCCTTGAAACAAGAGAGGTGTACAACATAAATGGATCACATATCAGTAAGCACACTGACAGTGCTTTATCTGATCATCTGTAGGAAAATTCACAATTAAAGTGACAACCATGGCTAAGGTACATCTTGCTAACAACTAAACTGCTAAAATACACCAGCATGCTAAATCTAACAGGAAATCAAATTAAGAAGTCTGGAATAAAGATTAAACACAGTTTTGTCTATTGCTTGTAATGAATCAATGTTCCTCTTGTGAAGCATTCAAAAATATAGTTCAGCCTGTATCTCCAATCTGAGACTATTCACATTTATCCAGCACCAGTGGCAAGGGAGGCGTCGCCAGCCAGACCAGTGTCCTGAGCAGCACCAGCAGCTCTGATGGATGATTCCATTGGTTGAACTCTGGAATGGGAAAATGAGTAAAGCCATTGACCAGATACCTCCTAAACATCTCCTTCCTCAAAATAGACACAAACCGGCTGCTTGGTTTACTGGGGTAGGCTTGCTCCAAGGCAGTGGAGGCAGCAAAGAAATCATTTTTCTCTACCACCATTGATTTGGCACAAAATCATCCAGGGCAGCTTTTCAGAATAGTCAAAAGTATGCTACACGGTGATCCATGGGCAGATAACACAGACCACTCTGTATCTTGCTGCAAAGAATTTCCACAACACTCTGCAGGAAAAATGGAACAGATCTGAGCTACCTTGGATGCTGCTATTGATCCAGAGCCTGTAAATAAAACACCCTGCCCTCCTTGTCCTATATTAATGGATGACTTTCAGCTCCTACAGCCAGATGATGTGGTCGGGACCCTTGAGCAGGTGAGGGCCACCACATGTGTGTTGATTCCTTGCCTCTCATGGATCACAAAAGCTGCCAGAGAAGGTATGGCAGATTGGTTAGGAAGAATAGTGAATGCCTCCTTAAAACAGGGCAGGATTCCAGAATGCTTAAAGAAGACAATAGTAAAACCACTGTTTAATAAGCCCTCCTTAGACCCAGTGATGCTGAACAAATATTGACCAGTTTTGAATATCCCATTCTTGGGGAAAGTCCTAGAGTGGGTTGTGGCCTCGCAGCTCCAGAGGTTTCTGGATGAGATAAACTACTTGGATCCATTTCAATTTGGCTTCAGGCCTGGCTATGGGACTGAGACGGCACTGGTTGCATTAGTAGATGACTTACAAAGGGAAATGGATAGGGGATTTGTGTCCCTTTCGGTTTTACTAGACCTCTCAGCTGCTTGTGAAACTATAGACCATTGGTGGAGAACCTTTGGCACTCCAAATGTTTTGGACCACAACTCCCAGAATTCTGAGCCTAGATTGCCAATGACAAAGGACTATGGGAGTTGTGGTCCAAAACATCTGGAGTGCCAAAGGTTCACCACCACTTTTATAGACCATGGCATCCTTCTGAATCGTCTCTCTGAAATGGGAATTGGGGGCACTACATTAAAGTGGCTCCATTCCTTCCTGCAGGAAAGAACGGAGAAAGTGGTGTTAGGTGATTCATGTTCAACACCACAGCCACTGACCTGTGGGGTTCCCCAGGGTTCTATTCTGTCTCCTATATTATCTAACATCTATATGAAACCACTGGGGGATTATCAGGTCTTTTAGGGTTAAGTGCCACCAGTATGCTGATGATACCCAGCTCTATCTCTCATCACCTCCGGATTCTAAGGGAGCTACTATCTCAACTTTACATGAGTGTTTAGCTGCAGTAATGAACTGGATGAAGATGAACAAAATGAAACTAAACCCAGGCAAGACAGAAGTGCTGCTGGATAGTCAAAAGGGAGAACAAGCGATAGGGATACAACCTGTACCCTCCAATTGAAAAAAAAAAGGTATGCAGCTTGGGGGTGCTCTTGGACTCATCCTTCAGCTTGGATGCCCAGGCCACGGCTGTGGCCAGGAGCACATTTGCACAATGAAAGCTAGTACACAAGTTACACCCGTTTCATGAGAAACCAGCTCTGGCCACAGTGACACATGCCCTAGTGACGTCCCAGTTAAACTATTGTAATGTGGGGCTATGTATGAAAAGCCTCAGAAAACTTCAACGGGTCCAAAATGCAGCAGCCAGACTGCTGACTTGGGCGGGGTACAGAGATCACATTACACCCCTATTAAAGCAGCTCCACTGACTGCCCATCAGCTAGCAGGCACAATTCAAGGTGCTGACCTTGACCTACAAAGCACTGTACAGCCTGGGTCCAAGCTACCTCAAAGATCGAATCTCACAAAATGAACTGATTCGAGTGTTAAGGTCATCAGGCGAGGCCCTTCTCTCCATCCTGCCTCCCTCACAGATACATCTCGTGGGAACCCATGAAAGGGCCTTCTCAGCTGCTGCACCCAAACTCTGGAAATCCCTCCCACTAGAGGCCAGGATTGCCTCATCTCTGCTGTCTTTCTAGAAACAGGCAAAGACCTTTCTCTTCAGGCAAGCTTTCCCTGAATGATGGTCTACCTATTATGTGTCTTTTATATCAGTGCTCCCCAACCTTTTTATCGCCGCGGACTGGTAAATGTTTGATAATTTTTCCGTGGCCCGCTTGTTTTGATTTAATAATTTTAATTTAATTGTATTTAAACATGCGGGGTAAAATATTCAAAATAAATAAAATAAACGTTATCCCCCCTTTTTTCCCTCCCCCCCAGCTGCGCATGCCTTCCCGTCGGGCTCCTCTCCTCATCCCGCACCGGCAGAAACCGGATGAGAGCACCTCCGTTCCCCCCGCCTCCTTCGTCTCCGAAACCGCCTTCGCCTTCCGAGTCCCAACCACCCACCTCACGCACCCCCCGCTCCTCCTCTTGTGGGCCTGCCTCGACAGGCCCAACCGGCCCCTGCCCGCCACCAGCCTCACCCTGTAGCCTCCCCACCGGCAGAGGACGAATCCTTCCCCCCCATCCCACCCCACCCCATCCCACCCCACCCCCACACACCCGCCAACCCCCGCTGGGAGAGGCCGTTTCCCCACTTCTCCTCCTCTTCGAGCCTCCGCATACACCGGGCTCCCCCTCTTGAGGGCTGGGACTGAGGCGGGGGTGGGGGGGAAACAAAGCATGAGCAGCGGGGGTGGGGGGGAAACAAAGCATGATGGTTCGAAGTGGAGGGTGGGTGGGTTGTTTCCCCTTCTTCCGCCTCTCTCGCCTCGCTTTTATGCATGCGCCCAAAAGGTAGCTTCCCCATCTTAACCCACCTGCTCAATCTCAAGCCCGTGGGTCCCTTAATCATTTCTGGGAGCCGGGCCGCCACCACAGTGAAATGATTTGAAGTTCCTCGGGTGGCGGCCCAGTGCGGATTGATCCACGGACCGGCACCGGTCCGCGGCCCGGGTTTTGGGGAACACTGTTTTATATGAATCGATAGGCTCACATAGACTTTGTGTTTATAACTACTTATAACCTTATGGGTTTACTCCGACACACTATGTTTTTGATGTTAGTTCCCATCACTCATAATGTTTACATGGAATTTTACTCTCTTTTTAACTGTGCACGTTTTCTTGTAGCTTTAATGTAATGTTGTCTATTGATGCTGTAAGATGTCCCTCAATTCCTTGTTCTCAATACATGAACATGTCTTAATTGTAATGGACTGTATATTATCCCTCATCACTGTAAGCTGTGTAGGGTCCTTTTCCAAGGAGAAAGGCAGGGTAAATAATACTCTAAAATAAATAATAACAAATATTCAGTGTTAGGATGAATCTGTCATGTGAAAAGAGACACTGACCTGATCAACCTAGGACCTAGCAATAAAAAAGTCATGGAGGCAGATGGTGGACGAAAAAAAGAAAGAAAAAAATGTAATCAAGAGTCACCAAATGCCTCCCAGAAAAGCAAGGTCTTTAAAGCCTTCCAGAAGGCAGGTAATATCACTATATTACCACGTTTTCATGGAAGTTTATCTCCCACCTGGACCCTAAGATAAAAACTCCCATTCTTTCACCCTTCTCTTCCACCCCCTCACCCCACTCTATCTGGTTCTGGTTTCTGAGGAATTTACCTTAAAACCACACTTAACATTTCTACAGACCCTGGCCACAGTGCCATTAGCAATACTTAACATATCTACGACCCCTAGCCAAATCTTCCTTCCCACCATTTGTACAACTAATCATCTCTCCCTCCTCCACAGACCCATTAACAATGCTTAACATATCTACGACCCCTGGCCAAATCCTCTCATCACTTCTACAACTAATCATCTCTCCCTCCTCTTCCCCCTCCCCTATCCACCAATGAACATATATATCTCATCACATACTATATTACACACTTCGTTCTGCTGCTATATGTCTGAAGAAGGGGACGTGTCCACAAAACATTACATTAAAATATGAAAGTTAGTCTTTAAGGTGTCATATGTTTTGTGTCTTTTGTTTTGTTTTATTTTTCTTTTATTTTTGCCTGCAATTTTTCCCCATTGCACTTTGGGCGGGAACAGGCTGGGGTAGTCTTGCTGCTTTCTTTTCTCCATATTTTCAATATTTTCCATTGCTCTGCAGGCAAGAACGGGCTGGGGTTCTCTTGCCGCTTGTGTTTGTTTGTGTATGTTTGCATTTTTCCTCATTGCATTTTTGGCGGGAATAGCCTGGGTAGTCTTGTTGTTATCTTTTCTCCATGTTTGCATTGGACTGCAAGGTGGGGTGTTCGGGCGTTTGTGTTGCAGCACTGCATGCCTTTAAAGTGAACTTTATAAAGAGGTCTGGGGGCAGGGGAACCAGCTTTTTGCCTTTTTTTGGACCTCTGAAATTGATTAATTGGTTTCCCATTCATTTCAATGGGAAACTGCATTTCAGATAACAATTTTTTTGGATAACGAATTGCCTCTGAGAACAAACTGAATTTGTTTTTCTGGTCACACAGCTCAACCCACAAGTTTTTTTTTAAACTTCCAAATGGAACATGAGTGTCAGATAGACTCAGCCAATTTGTGGCAAACTGTCATTTCTAAAGTTACTTTTAGTTATGGGGTGTGGCTTCATTAAATGGCTCCGGTCTTCTACCACATGGTGCCAATTCTGAGGAGGCAGCAGTGTTAGTCTGTTAGTCAGGGAAAAAATCAAAAGAAACAACAAAAAAGACAAAAGCATGTGGTACCTTAAATACTAACTATTATATTTTAATGTAAGCTTTCGTGGACACATCCACTCCATCAGATATAGGGGAACAGAATGAAATACTGTGCCAGTTTCACAGGCAGAAGATTCTAAATATTCATTGGCTCTTGGGTAAAGCTACAGCTACAAGTAGTAATTTATAACCTATATTGTTCTAAGATACTGTGTTGTAAACCTTGTTGTAGCTGACAGAAAACAGACACCAAGTCTGGACAAAGATGAAGTGGGAGAGAAAAGAGAGAGAAGGGGTGGGGGTAGGTTTGAAGGCTGTGGATTCAATTGACCTTCAGATACTGAGATTAGAAAATGTATGAAAGTAAATACCTTCATGATATAGGAGGTGAGAAGCCTATTTAAAAAATATTACTACAACTGATTATTTTTTGGAACTATAAATGTGGCTAAATGCTATTGAAAAATAATGGATATTTGAAAGAGCTTCTTGCAGCATTAGAAAAGTTTAACAGTAAATCTCTATCTTTTCTCCATGTGGATCAAACTGGTAAAATCTCTTGTCTGAGTATAAACAGACATCCAAACACTGTAGGCAGATATTAGCCATATTTTATTAGTACTACTGCTATGCCTTGGGATTACTATTATTTATGTATACTTGAATTAATTTAGACTAATTTTGCCTACTTCCCACACAATTCTTATTTTGCATTCACCTCTGTAATACAAAAATAATTAAGACATCACAACCATCAAATACATAAAAGTATTTTGAACATGATAAGCACTGCTCTCTGGTTTCAGATATTATAGATTTGCTTGGTGTAAATAAAGCAAAACAGATCCCCTGTAGTTCTCTGTTCTCATATTTTTCATGGATTATAACATATCTCAATCTATTTTTAATTTGTTTTTTTTTTAATTTTTCCATAAATTAAATCAAGGAAGGGGGAAGAAATAGAGGGAAGGGGAAAAACAGGTTGGTGATGGGTGGCCTGGCGAGCCACAGAGCACCACAGCCTGGCTGGGCTCGGTGGCTTTGGGCAGGTCTTCCTGCCTCCCCTCCCTCCTTACAAGCCCTTGCTCCCTCACCTCCCTCACTTGGAGTGCACCAAGTCAAGCCAGGTCAGACCAGGCCAAGAAAGGAGGCAGCTTTCCCTCCAGGGTGCAGTGAGGGCATGATGGCCAGGGCCGTCACTTGCCGCCCTTGCCGCAGTTGCTGCTCCTCATTCTGAGTGGCCGCTTAGAAGATGATAAGGGGGCTGAGCTTGCCTGGGCTGCTGCCTCCTTCCCGATCCAATGAAGGAAGGAAGGAGAGCCACTCCAGCCGCTGCCACTGTAGTAGGAGGAAGAGGTGCAGCAGAGGGATCCCAGTGGCAGCAGCTCAGGGCGGCGATCTGGACGGAGCAGGAGGCATTGCTGGGGGCCCGGAGATGCACTGATCATGGACTGATCGGGGGGGGCTCTGCCCACTTGTCCCTCCCTCACCCCTTTTTGCCCATGTCAGCCTCTTTTGTTGGACTGTGGTTCGGCCCCCAGTGGTGTCTGGGTGGTGGTGGACCGGCCCGCTGTTTGAAAACTTTGAGGACCCCTGACAGAATGGGATTCTGAACTCAGGCTTCTCAAGTCATACTCCAGCACTTTCTAAACTGTGCTACTGAATAAAACTGTAGCATGTGGTGTTTTTATTTATTTATTTATTATTTATTTATTGTATTTATATCCCGCTTATCTACAATGTGTACTCTAAGCGGCTTACAAACATCAGGGCTTCAATAGCCACAAAATTACAAAAAGCACAGATAAAACAAATAATAATAACACTAGACAGGGTTAAAACCTAATAGCACCTCAATAACTGAGCAATGGTAGGCAAAATAGTTTACGATGGCGGAGGGGAAAAAAAAAAACAGTTAGAGATCGCCAAAGGCCTCCTGGAAAAGGTAGGTCTTTAACGCCTTCCGGAAGGCCAGCAGGGACTCTGCAGAGCGCACTTCACTGGGGATGGAATTCCAGAGGCTAGGGGCCGCCACTGAGAAAGCCCGGGTCCGAGTACTCGTCCTCCGGGCTTCACGAGGGGTGGCGACCCGAAGCATGTGCGCTCGCACCTGCCGAACGGGACGGGCCGAGGTTGATCGCTGAGCGATACGCTCTGCCAGGTAGTCCGGTCCCAAGCCATGGAGGGTTTTATAAACTAAAACCAAGACCTTGAATCTAATCCGGGCTGCAACGGGCAGCCAGTGCAGACGGGCCAGGACTGGGGTGATATGGTCATAACGACGCACACCAGCCACCAGCCTGGCCGCTGCGTTCTGAACCCGCTGCAGACGCCGGAGAAGAGTCAAGGGCAACCCCATGTAGAGGGCGTTACAGTAGTCCAGCCTCGAGATCACCAGAGCTTGGACCACTGTTCTCAGAGAACAGTGTACAGTACACAGTATTTCCAATGCAGTACAGTATTTCCAATAAGACTTACAGTGAAATACCAGTGTCCTTTGTCTAGTCCAGGCCTGCCCAACAGGTAAACCATTGGCTACCAGTAGCCTGCGAAGGGTTCAAAAGTAGCCTGCTGACCATCAATAAAAAAGTGAGGGGGTAATTTCTCCAGCCCTCCCTCCCCCACCCCAAGAACCACCATTGCCCCAGCAAAGTTCTGAGTCTGCCAGCCCACAGTCTCAGCTGAGTGGGGCAGCTCAAGGGCCGTGGCACAGTCCCCTGCTCCTCCTCAAGGCCAGATGATCGGCATGCTCACAGGTGTGTCTACCTCCTTTGTGTGGTGATGTCTCCCCTCTTCTTCTCCCCTGGAGAATCCCTTCCTCCCAACCCTATGGCTGCCTCACAGAGACCATGACTCGCCACCGCCGCCACTCCTCCTTCTCCCTTTCTGAGCCATTCCCTCCTTCTTGTGCTGCCGTGGCAATGTGATTGCAGCAAACATGGTGGAGGTGAGTGAGAGCTGCGGGTGGCAGTGACAACGGCAGCAAGGGGGCTAGAAGGGAGAAGGGAGAGAAGAGGAGGCCGGAGGGGAAGGAGAGTCGAGTCAGGACCCAGGTGGGTTGGGAGGGAAAGTGCACCTTTTTTAAAAAGTCTTCCAGCAGCCCAGGCAAGCATGCACACACCTCCCTTGCACCCGCCCACACCAGCTCAAGCGGGTGCAAAGGAAGCATGTGAATGGTCAGGCATCCCATAGGAAAGCAGTGAGCTGTATTCCCTCCAGGACAGATTAATTGATTTTCAATGCATTTCCATGGGAAACTGCTGCTCTACTTACAATTTTTTTTTACTTGTGAGCATGAGCTCAGAATGGATAAGATTCATAAGTAGAGGTTTTAGTGTAGTAGCCCTCAGGCACTTTGGCCCAGAAAAAGTAGACCGTGGCCTGTTCAAAGTTGGACAGCCCTGGTCTAGTCTATTACTTTCTCATTAAATGTACCCTTGCTTACTAATTTAGTTTTTGGAAGACAGTGGATATTCCTTCATAATTGCTGGATACATTTCAAGTTATTTTTCAAAAACAGTGGAAACTTCATCTAATCCTCCAATCACATTAAGATGTTACACCATGCTACCATATTTAAGAGGAAGATGGTAAAGGATCACAGTACAGTAGGACTACTGTATCCACAGGGGATTGGTTCCAGGACACCCCCCACACGGATAGCAAAATCAACGGATAAGAGCAAATGCTCTTATCCGGGTTGGTGGTGGCAACAGGGGTGCCGGGGTGCTAACTTTTGCCCCTGGCACCCACAAACACTGGGTAGAGTGGCATCGGTGGCAAGGAGGACAGCCAGCCTGCAGCAATGAGGAGGCAATAAAGTTTTTTCTTGCTTTCTTTCTTTTCACCGCCACTGCCACAAGCCAGCCACCTTCCTTCCCACTTGCACACCTCAGTCTGCTGCTATATGTATGAAGAAGTGGACATGTAGTCCACAAAACATTACACTAAAATATGAAAGTTAGTCTTTAAGGTGCCACATGTTTTGTGTCTTTTGTTTTATTTTGTTTTTCTTTTATTTTTGTCTGAAACACTTCACTAGAGGTTCAGGGTTTTCTCCAGCACCACCAGTACCAGCTAGAAGCTCTCTTAATAAAACATTTCCTTGTTTTTATTAAGATACCCGCTTCTTTTCCTGCTGTCTTCAACCCTTTACACACAGGAAAATTCCTTTCAGTCTCAACAATGACAATCTGTGTCCTCAGCAGGGAATCATCACTTAGCCAGAGACCATCCTAACTGACACTTCACTCGGCTCTTTATTTCATCAGCCCAAGTGAAAGTTTTAAAGCTACTTTTTAGCTTTTCTTCCTGTAACTATATACAGGTCTGGTTCTTCAAGGCACAACTGGATCTCTTCTCGGATCCCACCGCTGTCACCAAATTGTGACGTACACTGCCCACGCTTTTACAATTTTTACTGCCACAACCAGTTTCCTGGATCACTTTAGTTATTTTAATAAGAGAGTCTGACACCAAGGTGTATTTTCAAAATAAAACTTGGAACGTTTATTGATTTACAATTAGGTCTTCGATGTTATTTATATACCAATGACCGATTCACTTATATACTTTGATAACACATAGTTCAGCATTACTACTTATTTATTCACAGAGCTACTTTTTTATAACAGCAATTATATTTATATAACTATCTTTATACCAAACCCTAACCAGCCTCAGGAATCTGACTGCTGACGGTCTGTTAAATAACTCTATTAGATCTTAACTGCCTTATGACTCTCTGGCTTTTCTCTCTTTTAAAACAGGGTTCTATACATTTATATACTGTAGCCACGCCCATCGATTCACTGATTGGCTACTCTAAATGCACAAACATAAATATTCATAAATAACATTACATATTCATAAACAACCCTGTTTGTCACACCTTCGCTGACTCTTGATCTTTGCATCATCTGGATTTGAAAAATTCCATCTTTCACCTCCTGCTATGTCTGTCTGTTTTATGGTTGATTTCCTAGTTATTTTGTTAGCACAATTTTACTCATTCTAGATTGTTATTAAGTGTATTATATTTTGTAACTTTAAATTAATTTGTATTTTTTAGTTTTTTGTTCTTTATGGTTGATTATTGTTAGCTTATAATTTATATAATTTATATTACTGTAAACGGCCCAGAGTAGCTTTCAGGCTAAATCGTGTGGTATACAAATCAAATCAAATCAAATCAAATCAAATCAAATAAATAAATAAATGCAGTCACCTTCCTTTCACCCAACTGGACAAGGCTCAGGCCTCTTTCTAGGCCTTCACTTCCTGCTGTAAGACTTCCTAGAGGTGGCACTCTGGTGCTTTATAGCGAGTACCCCTGAAGAAACACCATCTCTAGGTTACATTGTGGGCAGCTTCCTCCCAGGGAGCATTATAGCCAGAAATAGATGCCTAGAAAGTGTTTCCAAATATGTTTTTGGGGTACAAATAACACAATTCTGCTTATTGGAGAATTCTGGAATTTGGCATATACCCCCACTGGAAAAAAATAATAATGTTACATTCTTATTACTCACAGCCTTCCAGTAAAGGGCAGTGGCAACCAGAATAGCCAAGGAATTATCCCAGATACCTTCCAGAATCTGCTGCCTGAGGCAACTGCCTCCCTTTGCCCAATGGTAGGGACAGGTTAAATATTCAACATTGCTGCTTTATTTTATTTTCCCCACTTGGCTTCCAAAGGCCACTGACATGAAAGGGAACATCTTCAACTACACTTTTGTTTATCGGGTTATTGTTGGAGGCATGTGAGTTGGTGGGAGGGGAAAATGAGAAGCTGGCAAATTTATTTGTGATTTCACATAGGCCTTCACGTCATCCTGTTTTACCTTCCAGCCCAGGAGGTGTTCAAAGCATACCATTAGCCTGTACAATCCTGCTCATGGTTTTTTCTAGCCCTAAGGCCAAAACAGAAGAGTCTTGTCATCTATTAATTTATACCTGTAAAGATTTTATTTTGGATTTCCTCTTGTCTTCCGACTTAATGAAGTTTGATTTAAGAAAGAAGCCACAGCCTTGAGTTTAAAAGAGTTGAGCAGGGCTGTTAAAATACAAAACCTTTTAGAAGTCATTAATTCATAGGGTCACCATAACCCAGAAGCAACTTGACAGCAGACAGCAATAATAGAAGTCTTTAGCAAGTTCTCCAAGATGGAGCTGAAGAATATCGGCCTTTTGCAAACTGAAGTATAACACTTCAGCTACAGAGAAAATGCAAGGCAGCTGAGCTCAATACATACACATTCTAGTTTCCTACAGCATAAATGGCAAATAACAAAGGCATCTGAAGAGAACATAAATGGCAAATAACAGAGAGGCATTTGAATTCAGGCCTTGTAAGTAAGCCTATCTATTTTTAATGCACTTAAACTGCTTTTCGAATTGGGGAATCTTGGGTTGACTTTGGGATGGTGCATTAATGCCCCTGGCAGGCCATATGTAATCCTCCACCACCCAGTATACAGCTGTAGAACTCTTTGATCTGTTTACACCTGAGTAGGCATCCATTTGTTTTTCATCTAAAAGTCCCATCAGCTCCAGGAGCACTGGCAGTGGTGAGTGGCATATGTGGTATGGTTTATAACACAGATATACCAGACGGTCACACTTATAAATAATGATTATTTATTTATTTATTTATTTATTTATTTATTTATTTATTTGATTGATTGATTGATTTCTATACCGCCCATCTGACAGTGAGGCCACTCTGGGCAGTTTCCAGCAAATTAAGGTATAACAAACACTGCAAATAAACTAAATAATTCACACAAAATAAACATTAAGTACAGTAATATAATAATAATAAAAATAAAATTAACATAAAGTGACATAAAAAGTGGATACATGTTGTTATTGTTTTAATGGGGAACATTGAAATTACATTATATTTGAGGGAATGCTTGCTTAAATAACCAGATTTTTGATAGTTTTTTAAAGGCAGACAAGTGGGGGGGCAGGCAGATGTCTGGTGGAAGGTTATTCCACAGGCGAGGGGCAACACCAGAGAAGGCCCTCTTTCTAGTTTTTTTCCTTTTTGCCCTCTCGAGGTGTTAGTTGCCTCAAATGCCTAGCCTGGGAAGATCAGGTATTATTGGCAGTTTTCAATGGGAGAAGGCGCTCTGACAAGTAGTGAGGTCCTAAACCGTTTAGGGCTTTATATGTCATAGTTAAAACTTTGAAATCGATGTGGAACCAAACTGGAAGCCAGTGCAGAGCGGCCAGCGCTGGGGATATATGATCGTATTTCCTAGTCCCTGTCAGCAATCTGGCCGCCGTGTTCTGGATTAGCTGGAGTCTCCGCATCAGCCTCAAGGGCAGCCCTGCGTACAGAGTGTTGCAGTAGTCCAGCCTTGAGACTACCCAGCCCCCATGTCCAGATAGGGGCACAGTTGAGCAATCTGCCACAGATGGTTATGGGCAAAACAGACCACCAGTGCTACCTGGGATTCCATAGATAGCACCGGATCCAAGAGGACACCCAAGCTGTGTACCTCATTCTGAGTGGGGAGAGAATCACTCCCCCAAATGAGAGTGAGTTTCCCAACCCAGTGACAGTAGAAGCCCCCTCCTGCAGGACTTCCGTCTTGTTTGGGTTCAACCTCAGTCTGTTTGCCCTCATCCATCCCAGAATGGCATCCAAGCAGCACTCAAAGGACAGAACAACATTCACTGCAGAAGATGGAAAGGAGACGTAAAGCTGGGTGTCATCAGCATACTGATGACACAAAGCTCCAAAACCCCTGATGACCCCTCCCAGCGGCCTCATATAGATGTTAAATAATATTGGTGAGATGATCGACCCCTGAGGAACACCACACTTGAGAGTCCGTCGGGTGGACTGCATCTCACCAATCTGTACTCTCTGGGGATGATCCTCCAAGAAGGAAATGAACCACACCAAGGCGGGGGTGGGGGCAACTCCCAACTTGGAGAGCTTCCCCAGGAGGATACGGTGGTCAACAGTATCAAAGACCCCTGAGAGATCTAGGAGGACCAACAAAGACATTTTGCCCCTATAGGCCTCCCTCAGCAGGTCATCCTGCAGGGCGACCAATGTTGCTTCCATGCCGTGCCAGTGGTGGTGGTGATGGTGGTTGTGGTGGCCACACATTGCCCCCCCCCATTAGCTGGGTACTCATTTTACTGACCTCAGGAGACCAGAAGGCTGAGGCCAACTACCTAGGATTGAACCCTGGGTCATGAGCACAGTTTTGGCTGCAGTACAATAGTTTATACACTGTGCCATGAAGCTCAGAGACACAGTGGTTTAAAAGGGTACTTTATAAAGTCAAGAGAGACCAAAGGTCTGTTACTGGCCCAAGCACATCCAATGGATATTATGGCAAAGGGATTTGAATCCAGATTCTGTATCGTCTAGGGCAGGTATGGCAACCTTCAACCCAAGGCTCCATGAGGTTGGATATATTACATCTTGACTACTGCAATGTCTTTTATGTGGGGCTACTTTTTTAAAAGGGCTGGAATCTTCCATTGGTACAATGTGAAGCAGCTAGGCTGTTAACTAGAAATGGCCACGGATTAAAAATGAATCGCAAAATCTGCAAAAAAATTACTAATTTGTTGATTCATATTTATCCAAATCAATTTTCCAACTAATACAAATAAATGTATTTTCAATAATTTTTGACTTATTTATTTATTTGTTAAACTTATATCCCGCCCATCTTCCCAAGGGAAACTCTGGGCGGCTAGCAGCGATAAAACAAGTAAAACAAGATATAGGGCTCCGAACAGCAGAAAGCAAGATGGCAGCGGGCCCGAGCGAAGGGAGGGGGAAAAAAAGAAGAAGAAGAAGAAGAAGAAGCAAACTAACTAACAAGGTCGCCAAAGGCCTCTCTGAAAAAGAGGGTCTTCAAGGCCTTCTTAAAGGCGGGCAGGGACTCCAGCAGGCGCAGCTCACTGGGGAGATGGTTCCAGAGTAAGGTGCCCACCACAGAGAAGGCGCGGTCTCGCGTGTGCAATTTCCGCGCCTCTCTGGGTGTGACCACCCTCAGTGAGCGCGCCTGTGCCAATCTCGTGGGTCTGGACCCAGTTGCCCTTTGGGAAACATGCTCCCAAACTTGTAAGTTTGTTGGGCTATAAAATATTGGGTTTCCCCAAGCCAACTGTTCAAGGGCACTTTCCGGGGGTGGCGACAACGGTATATGTTTAATTCAAATGTGGTGAAGAACGATCTTCATCAAACATGGAAGGCTTGTAGAGGAATGTTATGAAAGATTGTTCTGCAATACTGGCGTCTCTAAGTGCTTGGAGGGAACTTTCCTGGGGAGCCCTCTTTCAGGGTACATAACTCAAATGTAGAGGACAGTCAGGGTTTCTCTAGGACAGGTGCTGGGAGGGGAGGCATTTTATAGAATTATAAAGCCAAAAATGAATTCACAAATCGACTCATTGATTTGTCTGGGGGGGAAATCACAAATTTGTTATTCATACATTCATGATTTGTGATCCATCAACCATGACGAATCATGACACAAAACAAATTGCCATTTTTCCAATGTATGCCCATCTATACTGCTAACTGATGCATAGTGTCATGATCAGATGATCACAGAGCAGAGCTGCCTGAACCTTCACTAGCAGATAAATGGGCTAAGAAAGCCTGTGGTAGAGGAGAAAACAGCAGCATTTAAAGAGAAAAAAGTGGTGTCAGCAGCACAAACACCCACCCAAGTTGTGATACTCATTCCACCCATCCCTGAGGGCCAGCACGTTTAACAAAATGGGTGTTGAACTAGGACTCGGGAGACCTGGGTTTAAATGCCCATGCAGACATGGCAACCCTTTGAGGGAGAGAAATGCTAAACTACTCCTTAACCCCCTCACACATAAACTTTCCCTATTAGGGACCGCAGCAGTCGGACACAACTTGATGGCACATCATAAACATAACTAGTCATCTCTAGCTTGGTCTCCACCCTTCCTCAGCACATCCTCTCTTCTCCCTTCCTGCTGTGCCTTCAGACATTTCATAGAATCATAGAGTTGGAAGAGACCTCAAGGGTCATCCAGCAACCCCCTGCCATGCAGGAACCCCTAGCACAGTACAGTGGTACCCCAAATTAAGAGCAGCTCAACTTAAGAGCTATTCGACTTCAGAGAGGAAAGCTGTTGCCGTTTTAACTGCCGTCTTACACATTTTCAATATGGTCTGCTCAACTTACCATTTTTTTTCAGTTTTTTATTTTTAACTTATTTTTTCAATTTTTAGATAGGTACCCTGACTTAAGAAGAGTTCGACTTAAGAGCATGCATTTGGAACGGATTAAATTCGTAAATTGAGGTACCACCTTATTTCCGACAGATGGCCATCCAGCCTCTTCTTAAAAACCTCCAAATAATGAGACTCCACCACCCTCCTTATGGCAGCCTACCCACCAGTCGGTGTGGTTATTGTGGCTTAGAGTGACAGAGGAGGGCTCAGGAGTCAGGTGTGGTTCTTGTGGCTTAGAGTGACAGAGGAGGGCTCAGGAGATCTGGGTTCAAATGGCTGCTCAGCCATGGAAACTCCCTGGGGGGGGGTGGCAGCACTGGCAAAACCACTGCTTAAATATCTCCCACAGTTTGAAAGCCCTGTTAAGGTTGCCCTGCATCTGGAAGAGGCTTGATGGCACATAACAAAACACCACATCGCGACCGTCTCCAACCAGGAGCACCGTAATAATACAGTATATGCTAAATGTCGATGCTCCCTTTTTAACTGTTTGAGTGGTTTCTCATTCATTATGAAGTAAAGCAAAGCAAATGGGTGTTTTCAATCAGCAGTAAGAACTACGAGAGATTGTAAAAGGCAGCGACAACTCGATCTAATTAATTTGTTCCTTCTCCACCGGGACGCAATTTTAATTCCTTAACATCCCAACTGTTATCAAATGGGAGGGAGGGAGTTTGTCCTTTTAGCTTCTCATGCATTATTCTTTTAGTTTTTCGTTCATTTAAGAGCGGAAAGAGCCCTCCCCAACTATTTCGTTTCCACGCGACTTCTTCCACGTGTTTCTATTCAGAAATAATAGGTCCAGAAGGGCAGACAGCTTAATCTCCTGAAGCAACAAACAACGAAGACTCCTCGGTATAAGCTTCTGTATATTTCATCCCATCTCGTCGACAACGTATGCGAAATAAAAGTTATTAGTCGCTAACGTTACTACTGAACTTTTAAAATAAGGAAAAGGGGACATTTCACTCCCACCTTTAAAACATAGTTCCGTTATATCTCATTGCAGTGACAAATTTCAAATGCAGGCTCCCAATTCCAATTTTATCCCGTGCACTCTTCATTTTAATAGCTAGAAATAGTGCAAACTGCTTACCTTCAAACCTGCACCACGTTGCCCTCCATACGTTCTTCCTTGCCTGGTTCTTAAATAGGAAATGCATGATCTGCAGTCTCCGAAGGCATGACGAAGCAAATGGGTTGGGTTTTTTTTTATTTTCGGACTTTCTTTGTTCAGAAACCTTACTCAGAGGAACAACAGGTATTTCGAAATTCACCCCGACTTAAGGGTAGGGGGGAGGAAATATCGGAACTACTACTCCCAGCATGCTTTGCGGATGAAAGGACGGTTCGTTCTCCCGTCGCCTAATGCATGGTGGGGATTGTAGTGCTGCTATTTGAACGCTGTGCCTTGGACGTTATGGAGTTGACTCTGAGGGAAATAAAACAAGAAGATTATAGTTATCATGCACAAAATATTATAGGTTGTAAAGGAGATAATAATTCATTCAGGTGCGCGGATTATTATTTATTTATTTATTTATTTATTTATTTATTTATTTTTGTTTTGTTTTGTTTTGTTTTGTTTTGTTTTGTTTCTGTGCCACATTCCTCCAATTACAGGATCCAAGGCTCACGAATTATTTAAAGGCAAACCAGTTCAAACAATAAATTATTCCATTAAAATCGATCACACAAACACACACAAGTGTTAGAACAATTAGTTGAAATTGTTAAAGCACCTTAAAATAAAACGAAAGCATACATAAGCAATTTTAAAAACTTGATTTATTTTGAATTCAATTTTACTGAAATGCAAAATAAAATAAGTCTTCTACATCTGCCATATTTTTTCCTTGTAACAATGAAAGTAAATTGAGTTGCATCATTGGGAGAACTGGGAGACTTTGTATGCCACCAGTACTTAAGAAGAATTTCCCAACCTAGGGGAAGATCTATTTTTGGATTTACTTGATCAATCACTTTAACAAAGCTATTCTTTTTTGTCAGTGAAGGAATACAGTAACTAGATTTCATCTTTATATTCTGTGACACTAGAGGGAAAATGTCACTTCAAGATATAAAATACCCGATTTCTATAGTTAATATGTTGCTCTCAGGTAGAGTGACCACATGGCCTATGCCGATGACCTTTTAGAGACCGAGTGCCCAAAGTGTGATTCAAAACCCACTAATTTTTTGCAAAATGCCAATACAGCAATTTAACTTGAATACAGCTGGCTGTGAAGGGGCAATGTCAGGTGCCCACAAAAAGGGCTCCAAGTGCCACCTTTGGCACCCGTGCCATAGGTTCACCAATACTGGCCTATGCTATGTTTAAAGGCCTGTGAGAGTACTGCTCTCTTTTTGAAGCTGTCCATTCCATGTCTTAAAGATCAAGAGCCGTAAAGAGAGAGAAGAGGAGGCTGGACGCTGCCCATCCACAACAAGCATCTCCACAGCACAGTCAGCATGCACCCAGGCCTCAATGTCATGGTGTTCTCCAGCTGGATGTAATGTACAGTACTCTAAATTCTAAAAATAATTTTTAATTTTGGCTCTCTGCATAGAAATCCGTGTAGGCAATTTTGTACCAATCTCTGCAATTCTTTTTTTCTTCCTAGCATCAATTTAGTTATTAAAAGCCTCGCTAAAAAGAAAGGTCTTTGTCTTCTGGCAGAAGGACAGTAGGGAGGCAGCCAACCTGAACTCCTATGGAAGGACGTTGCACGGCCTGGGCACTGCCACCAAAACTTGTACAACTCAGTTGAACCAGAAACTTATTTTAATAAGCAAATAAATAAATAAATAAATAAATAAATAAATAAATAAATAAATAAATACAACTGCTCCATCCAATCCGTACCAAAGGTGCCTATGAGGAGGATTAAACTAAGGGAAAGACCTGACTTGAAGAACCTAAAACTAAGGAGACTCCTAGGGGAGACAGGGGTGCTCAGGCTGCATGGATGTAAGCTATATAGGGCTTTATAATTCAAAATGAATACAGTACTTTGAATTTGAAGTGGACTAGTAGCCTGTAAAGCTCTTGAAACAATACATTCCTGTTCTGAATCACACACTAGTATTACAATGGATATAAAAAGTTTGCACACCCCTGTTAAATTGTCAAGTGTCTGTGATGTAAATAAATGAGACAAAGATAAATCGTTTCAGAATTTTTGTCTACCTTTAATGAGACCTATGAACTGTACAACTCAGTTGAACCACAAACTGAAATCTTTTAGGTGGAGGAAGGAAAAATAAAAAGCTGAAATAATATGGTGGCATATTTGTGCACACCCTTAAACTAATACTTTGTTGAAGCACCTTTTGATTTTATTACAGCACTCAGCATTTTTGGGTATGAGTCTATCAGTGTGGCACATCTTGACTTGGCAATATTTGCCCACTCTTCTTTGCAGTAACACTCCAAATCTGTCAGATTGCAAGGGCGTCTCCTGTAGACAACCCTCTTCAGACCACTCCACAGATATTCAATCGGATTCAAGTCTCGGCTCTGGCCAGGCCATTCCAAAACGTTAATCTGGTGAAGCCATTCCTTTATTGATTTGGATTATGCTATGGGTCGTTGTCATGCTGAAAGATGAAGTTCCTCCTCATGTTCAGCTTTCTACATAAGAACATAAGAACATAAGAAGAGCCATGCTGGATCAGGCCAAAGGCCCATCTACTCCACCTTCCTGTATCTCAGAGTGGCCCCACCAGATGCGTTTGGGAGCGCATGAGACTAGATATCTGTCTCCTGATACCACTCCCCTGCATCTGGCCCTTGAAGTACCCTGGTTTTAAGCCTGGAGATTACACATCTCCATCATGGTTTGTAACCTGTGATGGACTTTTCCTCCAGGAATCTGTCCAATCCCCTTTTGAAGGCATCCAAGCCAGATGCCATTACCACATCCTGTGGCAGGGAGTTCCATAGACTAACAACGCGCTGGGTGAAAAAATATTTTCTTTTGTCTGTTCTTACTCTCCCAGCCCTCAATTTAGGTGTATGTCCCCTAGTTCTGGTATTTTGTGAGAGGTTTTGTGCCAATATTAACTGTTCATAATTCCCTCTACCTTGACTAAGGCCCCTGTCCCAGCTGAAGAAAAGAAGCCCCAAACCATGATGCTGCCATCACCATGCTTCACTGTGGCTATGGTGTTCTTGTGGTGATGTGCAGTGCTGTTTTTAAGCCAAGCATGTCTTTTGGAATTATGCCCGAAAAGGTCAACCTTGTTTTCATCAGACCATCACACTTCCCCCCACATGCTTTTGGGAGACTTCAGATGTGTTTTTGCAAAATTTAGCCAGGCTTGGATGCTTTTCTTTGTAAGAAAAAGCTTCCATCTTGCCCCTCTAGCCCATAGCCCAGACATATGAAGAATACGAGAGATTGTTGTCACATGTACCACAGAGCCAGTACTTGCCAGATATTCCTGCAGCTCCTTTGATGTTGCTGTAGGCCTCTTGGCAGTCTTCCTGACGAATTTTCTTCTAGCCTTTTCATCAATTTGGCAAGGGAGTCCAGTTCTTGTTAATATTAGTTGTGTCAGATTTTCTCCACTTGATGATGACTGTCTTCACTGGGTTCCATGGTATATCGAATGCAGGTGTGTACTGACTCCTGCATTAACATGAGTTTGAATAGCTGAGCACAGCTACATCCCCAGTTATAAGAGGGTGTACACACATATACCACCATATTATTTCAGTTTATTATTTTTCCTTCCTCCACCTAAAAGATTTCAGTTTGTGGTTCAACTGAGTTGTACAGTTCACAGGTCTCATTAAAGGTTGAAAAATTTCTGAAATGTATTCTGAAATGATTTATCTTTGTCTCATTTATTTACATCACAGACACTTGACATTTTAACAAGGGTGTGTAAACTTTTTATATCCACTGTATACGATAAAAAATGGAAACCTAAAATAGCTGTTTTCGAGACTGATATTCTCAAATTCTGCATACACAGAAAGGAGAGACACTCCTATACCTGATACTCATTTCAGAGTATGAGTATGAGTATCAGAGTATGAGTATCAGGTATAGGAGTGTTTCTCCATTCTGTGTATGCAGAATTTGAGAATATCAGTCTCAAAAAGGGCTATTTCAGGTATCCAGGTTTTTTTAATCGTATACAGTGGATATAAAAAGTTTACACACCCCTGTTAAAATGTCAAGTGTCTGTGACATTTAAAATGTCAAGTGTCTGTGACATTAAAATTCCTGACAAGTTAGTTATGCCTTCGGAGTAATTAACCTCCCCACACAGGGATTTTCTCAGAGATACATGCTCCAGTAATCAAGCATTACCTTAGACATCCGTGTTTCAACCAACTTGCAAATTAAGCCCTGTTTGCCTTCCAATTACCAATCACAAAACAAAGCACATTATATGCACATTGTATGTGAAGGAAACTAATGCCTTTGACAACTAGATGTTCTTCCCCACTTGAGAAAACACCCCTGAAAAAAAAGATGATAGGAATATCCTCAGGTTTGTTATTGACAACCAAATGAATAAGATCTCCCAGCTCTGTGTACACGACATATCCTGTTCCCCTGGTAGCAGCAGTCCAGTTTATATATTTTAAAAGTGTGGATAAAATATACACAAAGAAAAGGAGCATACAGCAACACTCCCTCTGTGACTACTTCTGGCTGCCCTCCCCAGCAAATCTTCCATTCCTTCTGAGCACAAAGTTCTCTATAAGAACTGTCGTGTTTATTATATATCATAATGGCACTAGTTATTGGTTGTTCACCCTCCTTCTGGAGGGAAGGGGCACATGATTCAATTTACAAAAACCAGTTGATCTGTTTGAGGGGATCGTCAGCTTTCTTATTAATTACCCAGGTTGACTGTTCAAAGGTCCTCCCCATCATGGTGAAATAAAAGTGTGTTCTGCTTATATACCACCCCATACCTCTTCAAGTAGTCCCTGGGTGGTTTACAGTTATAATTACAGTAATGCAGGCTACACATTGCCCCCCCCCACACCAGCAAGTTGGGTACTCATTTTACCAACTTCGAAAGGATGGAAGGCTGAGTCACCCATGAGCCTGCTACCTGGGATTGAACCCCAGGTCGTGAGCACAGTTTACCTGCAGTACATGCATTTAACCACTGTGCTGCAGGGCTCCTACTCCTTCTAGTTACACTCCAGTAAATACTTCTGAATCTTAGCCCGTACATATTGTTTGACATATCCAAATGTTTCCCACTATCACCTTTTTTGGTTGATGGTCTCGCCTGTCTTCTAAGGATGTCTAAGCAGGCACCCTATCTTACTGGTGCTGTAACTACCATCAAGAAAAGGTTGGAGGTATGAGAATGTCCTGGATTAGCAATAACCTAGTTTGTACCAGTAATGTCCCTGCTTGGAAAAAATTAATTTTGGAGACTATACCTTCCAGGATCCCACACAGAGCCTGGGAATTCTAGTTCCAAAGAAAGTAACTTATGTACATTTTGCTCCAGTTTTGACAGGCTTACTCAACTGGGCAAGTCTTTCTGTCTGACTATTGTGTTGATTACAGTGTGAAGGCTGAAAGTGATTTAGGTCTTAAAGTTTTCATGCTAGAATGATAGTGAATATCACATCTGCACTGGAGTAGTCCCTTAATAGCGCACAAGTTGATGTGTCATGAAGTTTTGCTTACTTTTTGTTGCTGCTCTATATTTATTTCAAGATGAATTTTCAAATAGAAAAATGTGCCATTGTCTTTCATTTGCTTAATAATAGTCAAAATTGTCAACAGACTATACTGAATGGGCAGTTACATATAATATATAAATTAAATGTGTTTGCCACAGAGCAGTGCAGCAGTAACGTAGATAAAATGTCAGTATTGATATAAAGGGTTGCAGAGTTAGGCTAACAGGAAAAACAATGACAATGAATAGAGTAAAAACTCATATATTCATATATACATCAAAAAATATACACAGCATAACAACCAAGCATTATATACAATATAGCAAACAGAGTGTGGGGTAAACTGTTCTCACCATAACAGTCCCCAAGTTACAAATGGCAAGCTAGTGCTTTTTATACTAATCAGCACTCATAAGATCTGATGCAATCACTAATTAACAATCTGATGCAATCTGATCTAACCATTACAAATCATGATGTTACAATCAGTTCCACCTGCACTTCATCACTTAACATGCCTGTGATTACTTATTTCTAACACTTGTGGATTAACATCATGACACTGCAGAATCTAACTGCCTCCATTTTACAATTCACTTTACACATTCTGTTAAATATACATAACATATGTTTTATCAACTTTTACATATCTTGACAAAAATAGCTAACCAGCTATTGTCACATGAGGCCAAAACTAGCTAACCAGCCTTGCATGGATATTTGCTTGCTCCTGGACCTGTTTTTAATGCATTTTTATTTGTAACATCAGAAATTGCATTGGTTACAGGGAAGAAAGGAGAAAGAAAAACTTATGCATCAGATCTATTAAATAAACAGCATATAAAGTCTATGAAATAATGTGTACGTAGTTTTATGAGATTATTGCCATACAGCAGAGCAAAGCTTGCCACCCACTCCACATTCGGGAAATCCTGTTGACATAGTTGTTTCTCCCATCTGCTGAGTAGACAAGAAGTGACAGCATAGTTTATAGGCTTTTTAATGGGTGAATTAATAAAAAAACTAAGGGCAGCAAGTTTCCTCACAGATGGAGTACAATATTTCAAAAATTGAACTGAGACTACATCTGCATGCAAACTACTTGTGCCATGTGTGTGTGAACCAAAGATTCTTTGTTTCAATTTGTGTTGTATTCCCTTTTAAATACAGTATTTATTTTTCAACTGTAAATTATGTTGCAATTGAATGTTTCAGCTAGGGCAACCTGTCCAGATACTGATCCCTTTTGCGGCAGCTTATCCAAACCTATTTGATGGAAGGGGGAAAGGTATTTTTACATGAACAACTCACCGTGATGAGTTATAAAAATATGTAGTTATGAAATTACCCCTGTGACTGCTGACTGAACAGCTTCTCCGAGTAGAACTTCTCCACAGATCTGTGGAGAAAGGGAAACCTTAGGAAAAGAGATTAAGCCACAAGGAGTGAAGTTTTTTACCTGTACTGGAAAACATGAAAGGATAATTTTGTACAAAAATGTAGGTCGGAGGTCTGGAAATGCCAAGAGACAAGGGTTGGAAAAAGAAGGGGAGAAGGGTTTGCATTCATTAGGACTGGTTGAAGTAACATAGTGGAATCGGTGGATATTTTTACATTGTGATGAAAGATTTTCATCTTGATTAGGCTCAGGCAGCAGATGTTATTAAACCTTACCCAAACAGCTGTAGCA